>WEKY01000089.1:0-42105 GCA_013390045.1 Picathartes gymnocephalus | reverse complement strand
TTTTTTTTTCAAGAATTTTGATGGGAAATGCCAGGATATCATTGGCACAAATCAGGGATCCAGGCTGATGAAGTTAGTACCCAAAACACAGAAATGCCTTAAAGGCAGGTGCAAAATACGTAGTAAAAGTTTGAACTGTCTTTGGTTGGCACTTCTTGAGTCATGTCTACTTGGATTTCATTTGGTTAGCACCTACCACTGTGGAGTTCTGAACCATGGTGATTCCTTCAGGTATTCTCCACAAATTATTACTGGTTTTTTTTAAAGAAAATAAATTCAAAATGACACACTTTCCAAATGTACAGGAAAAGTAATTCTTCACTGCTTTGTAACTTACCAATGAAAATGAAAGAAATGTTACCAGTGAACTAGAAAGGAATAGGATTTTACTTATAAATAGAGGGAATTTTAATCAAACTGTTTCTTTACCTGTAGAGTAGTATGAAAGTCCTCTAGACTAGACTGTCCTTTCCCTTGCATCTGTGCGTTTCCAGAATATTTTTTTTAATGCGTCACTTCCTTGGTAGTTTACTGGGGATAATGTGGCACACTAGTAGAAATTCAGTTTCTCTACAGAAGTGTATATTTGGCATGGCCGTGTTCACTTTCAGCATTAAGAAGTAAGAGCAATTAAGCATGTGCATCTCTGAAATAAGAGTGAAGTCTCAGTTAGAAAATGCTTGTTTGTAGTTGTATGTTATAAAGTAGAATGGCCCCTTCTTTAAAGAATATAGCTGTAATACAGCAGCACAAGTACAGCCTGGAAATGTTACATTACATCCAGCCTGGGGCAGGCCAAATGACACATATAAATCAGTGCTTTTCTGGTCTAGTTTGAACTTTGCTTTCTGTGTAGTTAACAAAGATTTCCTTTAAAAGAAGGCTTAGGGTGTGGAAATGATTTTCTGACTTAAAGTATTGTGCCATCTGTTTCTGTTTTCTATTGGTGGTATCACTGCTTTCTTTGGCAGTAAGTAAATCAGTGTAGAGTCTGTGTGTGTGTCCTGTATCTGTTCCCCCCTGCCCTTTCTCCTCCCTACCCCCCACCAAAAAAAAGTGCTTTTAAAATAAAATGTCAGGAATTGCCCGGGGGAGGTACATACTTCTCTCCTGATAATTAAAATGTTATCTTTCTGTAGGATGAAAGGAGCTAGAGCCTGCTTTCTCCTTCTGAATTGTAAGCAGAGTAGCCCTTCCTGAGAAGTTTTACAGAAGTGAAGCACAACTGAGTATGAGAGCTGGATGCTGCCTGACATTTAACACTGCTGCAGCTCAGCTGCTCTTAGACATACGAATCCTTCCTCATACTGTGAAAATATACCATGCTGCTCTATATACTGGGGGCTTTGAAGTTCTTAATACACAGTGGTATTCCCAAAACTTGGGGGTTTGACATTGTGAGAAGCTGATATTGAAGGGATAAGGCTCTTCAAAACAAAAAGAACATAAAGGAAAATAATAAAACTAGTTATTTGTATCAATGTCATAAGAGATAGTTTTATTTTGTTTTTACTTTCTCATTCTCTAGCATGTCCTGGGTCTGCGGCAGCAGGTTACTTGACAGGCTACCTCTACAGCTATACTTCCATCAATTGCTGATGCTAGTGCACAAAGATGGACTGTTTTGGTAGGACAAGGCTCCATTGAAGTTACTGCTAATAAGCAAGCCAGCTCTGTTCACTTCAGTCCCATTCAAAACACAGGAAAAGGCTCAGTCTTTGCCAAACTTGAAAAGCTGAAACTATTACAGAGGTTAAAAATTATTTATTTCAGGTGGGTGTAAAACATATTTTCAAAATAAACATTGTAACCACACCTGACTCTTACCACATATATTAATCATATTCTGTGTGGGCATGAAGTACAGAAAATGTTGAGCTTTGTATTCCCTGGTTTTATAAATGCAGGTTTGTTCCAACTAGTATTTAATATAAGCAGTGCTTAAGTACTGTCAGGTACAATACACCTTCTCATTATGTCGTGTTACTCCGTTGTGGTTTAGTTTACTCCTGACAGAAAGATACGGCTCTTTTAATACCTCCCTAATGCTTAATTTTTTTTTTTTTTTTTTTTAAATGAAGTAGTCATAGGTGGGATTATTTGACTATTTGGTTCTAAAGTGTACCTATACTTGTCTAAACAAAAGCTGATGCTAATCCTAGTGCAATAGCTTTTTGTATTTCTGTATCAAATTGTTCTCTTAGTTCATTGTGCTTGTGTAGTGCTGTACTGATTGTCATCTGCTTTTTAAGTATAGCTCCTTGATGCACGGGGTGATTCTTCTGAGAACAGTCCAGTGGTCTCATATGTTTGGTTTTAATTTTACATGCTGCTGCAGGTGAATCAGTGTCCTACAGGTATAAAATGTTGGCATTCCCCAGCATGTAGTATGTGGGGTTTGGGGGACTTTTTTGTTCGGTTTTTTTTTTTAATGCCTTTGAGTACCTGCTCCTCCTGTACTTACACTCATCCATGTAAAAGCCAAACTGAGCCTGGCATTGTTTGCGTGTGTCAGAGCTCTGCCCACCTTTTAGAGCTGGAAATGAAATGTGGGGAATTTCCCTCCTAAGAATGGGCGTGTTGCTGGGGAGCTGCGTCTTCTGTCTTCTCCGTCTTCTGTCTTCTCCGTACTGCAGACAGATTTGGCTCCATCCTGACCTGCCTGTGCCTTGATCCAACGCTGCTCAGGGCACCAGAGCAGTGATGGCTTCCTGAGGTGTCCTCCACCATACTCTGGTCTGAGACTTGCTGCCACCATTCACACCCTGAGTTTCTATCTTTAACATATACATAATCTCTTTGCTCCCCTGAGTTTTAGCTACACTGCTGAGGGAACAGAGGTAGTGCAGTAGGGATTTGTTTGAAATCAGTGTAAACCTTGGGTTTGATACCATGTTGTTATGACTCTTCTAATCCTCTGGCTCCTGACTGAATTATCAGTCAGTTGAGTCCATGTGGCTCAATTGCTGAAGCAATGATGACACAGTTGTGTTGTGTTGCTTTTTAGGGGTTTGCCCTCCTTTTTTAGCTTAAATACTGCATTAGTAGCGTCTTTGTGTCTTTGGTACTACTATGCAGCAACAAGATCTGCATCCAAATCTGAGGTGTGTGTCTTATTTAGTGTATTGTTTGGCAGGTTTCTGTAGTTGAGCATGTTAAACAATAAGCAGTCTGGGGCAATCAAACTTGCCAACCTTCAAATAGTAATTCCTGAAAAGAGATATTGGTTGCACCCTTTTTCTCTTCATGGAGATACTCAATAAGGAAGGAGTTGAACTGGTGGTCAGCTACACTTGGGCAGTCAAAACTCACTCATTCAAGATTACTTGGGGCAGACACAAACATGCTCTAGCTGGGTCCTTGCAGACTCTCAAGATCCAGCAGGGTTTATTAACTTGGGCTCACTGCCAAACAAACACACTTTGGTGCTCCCAGACTAAGTGCTCCCAGTCTGCTGTTTTGGCATGGAGTCCGAGCAGTTAAAGCCTGCCAAGCGTGAAGGGTGCAGATCTGGGTCCAGCGCAGTTCTTGGATCCAGGAGCTCTAGAAATACGTTGCGGATATCTGAACATACGGATCAGCTTGGGACCATCGGGGCTCATTACATCAGCAACAGTTTCTGCCCTGTTAACCTCCAGCTTGTTTGTTTGTTTTTATTAAGGTTTTTTTAATGATGTTGTTGTTGGGGTGTGTGGTTTTTAAAACTTTTAACTCTTGAGTTCTGGGGAAATTTATTAGCTTGATCAGCCCCAAGCTCAACTAAAACTTTCTGCATGTGCAGTATGGCATATAAGATGCTTCTTGAAAGCAGACTGCAGAGGCACTGAGTGTGCTGAGCAGGAGCTCAGGGTTCCTGAGTCGGAGCTGCTGATCCTAAGTTGACTTTTAATTCCTCTGTGCTGTGATTCCCAGGTCGTTTTGCAGAGAAACAGTATGCAAATGTTTCCATTGTCTGCTTTCTCACAGCCTTTATGAGCCATGACTGTAGTGCACTGACCATTACACCCGAAGAATGGAGTACTGGGTGGACATTGTTAGTTAGGACTTGTATTTGGTTTAGTGTTGTATGTAGCCTTGGTACATACACTGGGAGAATGTGTTTAATAACTGCAGTTGTCAGGGCAATCAGCTTTTCTGTTTGGATTTGAAAATGCTCTCTGGAAAAATTGCAGTGTGCTTGGTGTAACTCCACCAAGCATAAATTAAGTAATTTAGAGACGATATGCTAGGTAGTCTCTGGATTGTTACAGTATTTGAAGTTAATTTTCCTCACAGAATTCACCAATGCTTGCTTAACTTTTCCAAGCAAAAGGTCATACAGCTTTTTTTTTTTTCATATGCAGGTGCAGCTGGGACAAGCGGATATAAAATGCCCCATCACAG
The DNA here is from genome assembly GCA_013390045.1 of Picathartes gymnocephalus. Classification (NCBI taxonomy): domain Eukaryota; kingdom Metazoa; phylum Chordata; class Aves; order Passeriformes; family Picathartidae; genus Picathartes; species Picathartes gymnocephalus. The sequence continues at coordinate 37,722 of WEKY01000089.1, read as the reverse complement.
AGTGCAGCGAACACCTGGATGAAACAACTGTCCTCTATAACCTTCCCCATGACGACATCATCAAGTATAAATACTTCCTGGAACTCAGCCGCATTGACTCCAGCACCAAGCCATGCCCTCAGTGCAAGCACTTTACAACCTTCCGGAGGAGAGGCCACATTCCTACCCCTGCCAAATTGGAGAACAAATACAAAGTGAGCATGCTTGCCGGGGCTTTGGGTTAGATGGCACTGCAAAAGTAGGACAGCATTTGGTGAGCATTAAATGGACTTTTTTGTTTCACTGAAGCTGTGTGCAAGCTGTGATTAGGAATATGAACCTGTAGTACATCATTGATTAAGTTCTTAATTGATTTTTAACAGTTCAAGCAGTTGAACTCTTCAGCCTGTATTTTTTTGGTAGGTGGCATAATTTTGTCCTGACATACATTTTAATGTAAAGATTGTTTTCTTTCTGACATGGAAGCAATACGGTCACAATCAGAACAGACTGGGAAGGGGGAGTTACCACTCCAACCGATAATTTTAGACACACAACTTTCAAGTTTTCCCTGAAACTCTGGGTGAATGAGTTCTGGGCATTTATGATGTTGGGCTGTTGGCGTTGCTTCTTGCTTAGTAATAGAGCTGTTGTCTGTCTGGCTTGTTGATTCTGATTTCTTCACTCCCTTACCAGAGGTTATACATTACTGTAGCCTCATCATTCACAATGCAAAACTTTGAGAAATACAGGGGAGAAACAAAACCACTTCTACAGCATTTCTTTTCATAGAAGAGTTGCTTATACTGTGATTTTAATCAAAGATCAAAAGCAAGAATTTAGAAGAAGCTTTGAGCTGCTGAAAGTCCATCTAAGTTCCAGAAGACAACAGTTGTCTGCAGCACCATGTTCTGTGATAGTTTTCCATCTGAATATTAGATTTTTTGTGGTTAATTTCATGACTGAGCTGGCCTTTCCTGGACAAACCAGTTCTCCTCAGCAGGAGTTTAGATGACTGTTTAGATAGCCCTAATTACACAGCATAAGATTCAGCCCAGTATGAAGATTAAAAAGTGGAAGGTTATGTATTCATTGGAGTTGAAAAGTTGGTAAAGCTAATTCTGAGTTGTGAGCTATTTGTGCATATCTGTGCAGGGCATGAATTACATGCCACACTGTCTGTTGGACTCAGTCTTTTCAGATCTTTGTCATCTTACATTGAGGTGGAAAAAACTTAAAACTGCAAGTAAAATTCCTTCTGCCCACAGCCATTCTCCTTCACCCATCTGCTTCATCATCACCACACATCAGATGTAATCCAGGGTAGATCAGAGCTTGTGATGCTTTGGCAGCTGCCTCTCTTAAGGTGTCAGAGGCTGTTAGTGTCCGACAAGTGTGGGTCATAGGTAGTGCAGCAGTTGTATCACAGGTCTGCCAGATAGGTCTGAGAACATTCTTCAGGGTGTAACCAGTGCTCTTTTAAAAGAGTTAAAATGCTACAGTTAAAATGTTCCCAGCAACTTCCCTATAAACCACAGTTGGAAGGAGTGGGAGATTGTGTGATGCATAGTGCAAACCACGAGCAATTCACTGGTCATGTGGTGATTCAGTGTGTGTAGCTGTGATCTGCAGAGCTTAAATTTCCTGGGAACAGACTCTGGCAAAATGTATCCTTTGAGTTGAGCCCAGGTGTTGTGTGCAAGAATGTCGAGTTGATGTTAGTCAGAAATATAATTGGGAAAATGCTAGCAAGCAGTATCGATGATCGTGGTCTACAGGATATCACCATAGTCTCTGAACCTGAACTGTTTTCTGATGTAGGTACAATTTTAGTGATTTATTTTAAGGTTAGCACAAGGAGAAGTTTTGTTGCAGGGAGCAGGTTTAAAAAGAGAACTATACAACATGGAGTGTATGTGAGTGATTTACATACACACTTAGCTATGGACCGGTATTATCTGTTTTCTTAGGTTTTCATGTGATTACATGTACTCACTGTGTCTTGAATTTTGGCCTCTTTGGAGGCGAAGACTGATTTTCTTTTGTATATAGCAGAGGAGACACCTGACTGGAGGCTTTTGAGGCTGCCCGATTCACGTGCCAGCAATATAAACAGCAATTGCATTAGATGAATTCTGCACCAGCTTTGCAAGTGTTGGCTTCAAGAAAACTGAGTCATGTGTGGGGAACATGTATGCACAAGCCTGATGGTAGGATCACAGCACAGCCAGTACACTCACTCTTCATATACTGCAAGGGGACAGCACTCTGAAATCCAAGACTCCATTTGAACTAATACTTTAAAACTGTTAATGCCATTTCTAAACTGTGATACGGTATTTAAAATTACAAATAACATGGAAATATAAAGAGGCAGCAAAGTTATAAATTATTTTTTCTTAGTATAGGTGATTTGTGTCAGCTAAGCTCATCTACGTCCAGCAGTTCAATTGGCTGATATTCAAGTCTTGGTGTAGTAAGCCTAGAAAGTTAACATGTATGTTGAGGAAGAAGAAGGGGAAGAAACGGAAAACTTGCTATCCATACCTTTCTTCTACCATTAGTGCCACTTAGGGCCACACAGAACAGCAAGAGACCTATTTAATTTTCTATATAAAATATTTTTTATCACAAATGGATCTAGCATTAACTAAGAATTTCCTTGCCCCCTCTCATATGTCTTGAACTGAGAGTGTAATGTGATTGCAGACAAGACCCTAACAAACCTTTGTTCAGAGCTGTTATGCAAAAGTGCAGTGGAAATGGATAAAAAGTGAAAAACTGCTAGTTGAGTTCCTATGCATGGAACAGGTAAAGGTTTCAAAAGAGCGAGTAAGACTTGTTCTGTGAGGAAGCTCTGGCTTTTGCCTGTTAAAGTTAGTTTTTTGACCTGCCACTTGCCATGGAGAAGCAATACTCCGCTCTGCGAGATTCATAATGAAGTTTTCGTATTCACTTCTGTCAAGAGATACACGTCACATAAAAGGAGGACTTGAGTGCTTGACTTTGCAAATATAAATGTTTTTTCAATGCAGCTGTTACACAGGCTATCTTTTTTTTGAAGTACTAAAGAGTTTCTGAAAGTTGTTCTAGAACTAGCAGGAATTTGTACCAGCAGAGATGCTGTGATAGAGCTGATCTGTGTAGTTCATATCAATTAGCTCCCCACTTTTGGATCAGATTTTAACCTTAAGTGGCAGATATCTTCATGGCTATACATGGCTTCAATCTACCTTGAGCCTCAGCTGCTGCAGATCTGGTGATTTTGCTATTCTCTCCCTCCTTTGCTCTCAGCTGTTCATTCCTGCCAGCCTGCTTTTGCTTATGTTGATGTTTTGGTGTCTCACTGGGAGCTGGACCAAAGATCAGCCCTGATGGGTTATATAATTTGTTTGGTTTGTTGTTGTTTATTTTCAGCTGTTTCAAGAGGGGACGGGTTGATGATGAGGAGCAGGAAACTGTTTTGGCTCGAGCCCATATTTATTTTCAAATAAAGTGACAGTATCTGCAGCTAGAGACTGTTATTCGTGTAATCAGTTAATTGCATAATTAATTTGGTCATCCTGTTATATAGCAACTGTTCCACCAAGCAGCAGAATATCCCCACTAAGCTTTTTGTACCTTCAGGTTCTAGGAGTATTTTTCATGTGCAGTCAATTTTGCTATCAGGTCACATTGAGTGGTGTTTTGTGTTGAATTTATCTATCAGTTCCTATGAGGTAAGGAAACTGATAGATAAGGTAGCTTGCAGTAAAGAGGCTTGCTAGGAAAATGGAAAATGTTAGCCTCAAAGGTCAGTACTTCAGAAAGATGAGAACCAAGAGAGTTAGAACACAAAGTTGTGTCATCTTTTCTATTTCAAGGGAGGCTGATTTTCAGATGGCATAGAAGTTTGTGTGTATATCCATCCTCTCAATTCTAATCTAAAATAAGTTGGAAAGTCTGAGGAAAACGACATTTTAAAAACACAAGGTTAATGTTTTAGGGTTTTGCAGATATAGTGTGTCTGCTTTGCTGGACTATAATATATATTTTACTGGTTTAAAATCATATGTAGATAGAATTTCTGTGTTCTTACTATGGTGATTTCATGCACAACTACTGAAGCATGAATCAAGTCATATTTGACTTTTCTTTCAGAAAAGCAGAGAAAAAGTGGTATAAGAATGTAAAAGACTGCTGTAATTGCCCTGTTTCTGTTTCTTAAGCACAGGGGCATCACACTGCATCCAAGTTTGAATGGTTTTAGGAGTTTGTTTTGCAGCCACTAGTTCCAAGAAAAATAAAGTTCATAACAACTTAAAGGACATAGTTTTCTTTGCTTGGCTTGTTATGCTCAGGCTGCACTGAACCACAGAGAGTGAAGTCCATTCAAAATATAAAAACTATTTACTAGTTCAGTTTTGAGGAAGGTGCTGTCAGGGTGACAGGTGGAAGAGGAAACTGGTAATGAAACATAGTTCAGTTAGGGCCATTTGTGGTAAGAAATGTTATTTTGAGTTCCTGTGGTTATAGCCTCATCCTGTATTTCAGTACTTTCAGATTATTGTATTTGGAAATACCTGATGTCATTGTGTGTGTGTAAGTTTAAACATATATCCTGGTAGCTGCTGTATTGCATTCACTTCTGTACATGCTATAATAGAAAGCTAGAGTCTGCAGCTAATTTGTCAGATATTCACCAAAAAAACCAACCCACAGAACTTGTGTTTTAAATTATGTTGCCATTTTTTTTAAGGAAAAAACTTCAACTTGCAGCTTCCTGACCTGTTGATTTTGGTTTGTATTTTTTAACATCTGTGTTCTGTCTCAAATGTCTGAATACTGCAACTGATAAAAGTTTTCAGGTTGTGGAACACTTATTTGTGGCTACAAGCTCCATCTTTGGCTGAGGCATAACAAATACTGGGCACTACAATATGATGCTTGCTATAATTTGTCTTCCCAGCAGTAGGACACTGATGTGTTGTTGAAAGACATAAATTCAATGCTGGGAGGCAGTAGGGGAGGAAAAGGAAAAAAGAAAGATAGGGAGATATGGGTTAGGATAGGTTAGATAACTTTCTTGTGCATATTGGTTTTTAAAGTATTGTGGAAACATTGATCAGTTCTCTGTGTTAGTTTGGTTAGTAGCAATATATATATATAATTCTTAAGATTCCTCAGAGAAAGAGATCTCCTTTCTGTTAAACTGGTTTTATTAGGAGAATTCATCTGGGAAGCAGAGATGCAAGTTAGTATATTTCCATTGAGTCAGCATCTTGGCCACTCGCTCGTTATATTTGAAAAAGGGCACCAGTTATATTTTGTATTGCTTTTGTTTTATACTTCGTCATGGCCTTGGACAAGTTTTCAGGTAAAAAATAATAATGTTTGTAATCTACATGTTTCAGTCCTAGTGTGTTGTTTCCCTTTAAACAAGATGTAGTGATTGCAAGTATAAATGATTTTGGCTAGCCCCAGCAAAATATGTAAGGGAGATCAGAGCACCTACTTTGTACTCTTAATTGTAGTCAAGGAAGCATAACATCAGTTGTCATGACTCAATAGGAGGACACAGCAGCTGGTGGGAGTGAGAATTGAGAAATGTGTTTTGGGGACTTCACATGTGACTACACTCCAGGATGTAGTTTCCTGAGAAGCACCCCGACACCATGCATGGTCAGCACAGATGTGCCTGTGGTTTAGTGTTGAACCAAGTCTGGGCACAGATATAACCAAAAACCCTTGGTTTGGCTAGTTGAATTCCTCAGTCCCATCCATGAGCTGGGTCCAAACCAGGGCCGTGCCAGACATGGACTGCAACTGGAGATGGTGGACAGGGCTCAGCAGTCGCTTGAGAGGCTGAGATGTTGTCATCCTTCAGGCTGAGATGTTTTGCTGCCAAACACAGCAGAAGTGAACATGGAGCAGGAGCCTGGATGTGCCTGAGTCTGTGGCTTCTAGCTCTTGCTTTCCTGAGCCATGATCCAGGTTGGAGGCCTGTCTTTCGTCAGATAAGCAGCTGCAATGTGCCTCTATTTATTACTCCTGCAAACACAGAAGCTGCCTTACCTTTTCATAAAAAAAAAAAATAAGCAGGCTGTGGAAGAAGGCGTGATGATGATGGTACCTGTTTGACACCATGATTTAAAACTAAGGGAGTGGAAAGAATAGATCCTTTCTCAATTTGAATATGGCCTGTGGGTTTTGCCATTAGGTGTGGTCTGTAGCAAGTGGGCTGTTTGGCACAGCCCCAGCTTGCCTTGACGCAATCAAGAGCAAAAGGAGATGCCTGACTTTTGGTAGTTGTGGCTCTTGGATGAGAGCCTTGCTCATGGCCCCTTTTCCCAGGACCATTTCTAATATAAGCTTCATAACCCATGCTGAATTCTGTAGACCCCTTTCAGAAGACCAAGTACTTTCTGTAGTAGCCTTGGCAGTGCAGTTTATTCCTAGAAAAAGACAGGTCCACTGCACTGAAAACTGTCAGCTAATTTTTAGGTGTTCTCACAAATGTGTTGGAGGCAACTGAGTAAGCTTTCTGGATTCTGCCTTTTGTCAGTTGAGCCAGACAATCACTTTGGGAAGTAGTGCCTGTGATTAAACCAAGCTACTTGTGCTTCATTTGATAGAGGCCTTTCCCAGCTTTAGCAATTACTTCTGTATTTTCTCTTGTTTAAAAAGGAAGAGAACAAGCTAGCTTCTACAACTTCTTGTGTTTTTAAAACAGAGCCTCCAAAAGATGTTAGATCTTTGCTGGGCAGCTGCTCTCTTAATTGAAGAGCAGTGGTTTTAAAACAGGCTTTCTAGTTGTATCAGCACCCAGCTTGCAAATGTGTGGTGTTTTCTCATTTGTACAGATCCAGTGTCCATCTTGCCAATTTGTCTGGTGTTTCAAGTGCCACTCTCCCTGGCATGAAGGCGTTAACTGCAAAGAATACAAGAAGGGAGACAAGCTGTTACGTCACTGGGCCAACGAAATCGAACATGGGCAGAGGAATGCCCAGAAGTGTCCAAAATGCAAGGTGAGCTGCTCTCCCTTGGCTTGTAGGTAGTGGCTTCAAACTGTTCAAATATACATTTAAAATAAATACTTAGTTTCTGCTCAGCATTGGGAATGAAATTCACACTTGGTGTGCAGTTTCTTGTCTTTGACCCGCTGAGAAAAACAGGTCAGTTTGTTTTTTTTTTTTTTTACTGGGTCCTGCACTGATTCTGCAGAATGTCTGCATGTAAAAGAAGTATTATAGAAATTGTTAAGATGGGGCTTTGATGTATGCTTAGAATCATAGAAATGTTTGGGTTAATTAATTACAGAATAAATTAATCCTAAAATAAAGCTTTAAAAAATGGAAGGCTTTAAGGAAATACAGTGCCCTTTGTCAGGTTGTCCAGAGAGTTTGAGTGTATTCAGTGTCTGAGTAAGACTGGAAATACTCTGTCAACAAGTTAAATAAGGGAAACTAAGACTTGGCAAAACTGTAAGTTTTGTAGGATTGAGTATTAGTTCTTCACAAGCTTTACCTCAAGGTGAGACTTCACAGGCCACACCTCGAGTGCGGTGTCCAGTTCTGGGCCCTTCACTTCAAGAAGGACATTGAGGCACTGAAGCGAGCCCGGAGAAGGGCAACGGAGCTGGTGAAGGGTCTGGAGCACAAGTCCTATGAGGAGTGACTGAGGTCCCCGCTGAGACTCCTTTTTAGCCTGGAGACAAGGAGGCTCGGGAGCACCTTCTCATTCTCTACAACCACCTGAAAGGAGGCCGTAGCCAGGTGGGGGTTGGCCTCTTTCCCAGGCAACCAGTTACAGGACAAGAGGCCATAGCATCAAGCTGCACCAGGGGAGGCTCTGACTAGACATCAGGAGGAATTTCCTTGCAGAAAGGGTTGTTAAACATTGGAATGGGCTGCCAGGGAGGTGATGGAGTCACCAGCCCTGGAGGTGTTCAAGAAATGACTGGATGTGGCAGTGCCATGGTCAGCTGACAAGATGGTGATCAAAGGTTGGAGTTGATGATCTCAGAGGTCTTTTCTAACCCAGATGATTCTCTGAAGTCTTTCTCCTTATTAATTTTCAACACTGAAATGCAGTTCCACACCCTAGAAGTGTCATCTGTCCCTTCCAAGATGAGAAGTATTTCCCGCTACTCAAATGAGATGCAACAGCCCTGCACACCTTTGCCTTAATGAAGGCTGCTCTTAAATTTGTTCACTACTTTTTTCACAGCTACCAACAGAGTAATAAATCAAAGCTGGATTGTTTAGTAGAAAATGAATATTGAATGGGAAGATTTAATTATAAACATACAAAGTATATGTCACACTTTGAGCCTTACACTGTGCAAATAAGAAAATGTTCATCAGTTGGCTAAGTATTATGTTTTGTTCTTTTGAGAAAGAAATGCCTGTGATGCCACAGCTTGAAATTGAAAGATTTCAAAACACTGAGCAAAGTTGGAAAGCTCTGAAATCAGCAGCTGGTTGTTTACCCTTCCTCCTGCATGCATGTGACCTTTTAACAGAGTTTTTGCAGCTTGCCTTTTGGTAAGAGTTGATAGGTTTGAGTCAGTTCTAAAAATGTTCACTTTCTGGGAAGTCTTAAAGTAAAATACTTTGTTCCTTTTAGAGTGGGAAGAAGTATGTGTTTTGATTTTAATTGTTTGACTTGTGTCCAGGTTCAGATTTTATGACAGTGAGAATGATGTAACTTGAAATAAATTGTCTAAAAAATTAAGAAAGTGGACCAAGCAAAAAAATATGAATGTGGAAAAACAGGAGTGGTAAGAAGGCTGATAGCTGGAAAGAGAAAGGAACTAAAACTGCTAAGTCTTAACATTTAGCCTGGATAAGTTAAAATGTCACATTTAAGCATTCAAGTCCTTTCACCATCTTCAAAAGAAAAGGCTGTACACTTGAAACTTACATGGCTTGTTACTAATTCTGAAGCATGAAGTTGCATGAGTTTGGCTGCTAATTTAAAAAATACTTTAGGTTTTTTCTCTTGATCAAAGGAAAATAAAACCTCCTACATGGTGGGAGGCAGTATGGAAACTTATGAAACCACAGAAAAAGAACCTCTGTTAAGTCTTTCCTGGTAATGGTGGCACTGTAAGTGAATAATGAAGAGGGAATTAAACCCTTTTATTAAACTGTATCGAGAGCTGGGGCAGCAACACTTTTTTTGTCAGAGGTGAAAAAAATTCTTCCTGCCTACAATCTCCAAAATGTTTCTCTCAACACACTGTTTATTTTTAAATCAAATCTATAACCTGCAAGTAATCAAAAGTACAACTTAGCCAGCAGTTAGTTCAAAAAATACATCTTTGAGTAGTTCAAAAAAATACATTTTAAACAGTATTCTTCATCAAATCTTTAGTAGGTGTTTGGGCACGTGGGGATAAGTGTTCTGACAGTTAACAATTTGAAGTCAGGGGGATTAGATCTAATACTTCTCTGCTTCTTTCTCCCATTCATCCCTCCCTCCAAAACCTGTTTCTAAAGTAACATTGAATCAGATTATAATCCTATTTCCAAATAAAGAGTGACAGAAAATAATTTGTAACGTAGTGTTTGATTTATCCATGTTCTAGGTCCACAGAGGCAATGTTTCAGGTGAAAAACATACTTTATTTTTAACCTCTTTCATATTTTGGTTGAAAATTTGCAGCAGCCAAAACTGGCAAACAGATTGAGGGAAAGTCAATATTGAATTGTGTCTAAAGATACTAGTATTTCATCTTTACACTAAAACTGAAATGAATGGAAATAAAAGGTAGAAACTTAAGCAGAAGTACAATTTCTTTACTGAAGTAATTTGTAAAATTACTGGTACCTTCCAAAGTATGATACTGATTATAGTGTAAACTGTGACCATATTTTACAGATAGCTTCTGGAGATAATTATTTGTTACACACAGATACATATACATGCAGTCTCTTTTTATCTGTACCACAGAGAAGTCAAATGCATTATCTTGTCTGGGCATGCAGGTGAGAAATCAAAACACACTTACCGGGTATGTGTATACAGAGGCAGATCCTCAGGCAAATATTCACGAGTATTTCAGTGGTTTGGGTAAGTGATTTGAAAGAACATAATCCTTTGTCATGTGAATATAGCTGTTAGATAAGCTTAAACTTGATTACTTTTTTCCTGTAGTTGGATACAGCTTTAGTGCATCTAATAGGAATAGCTTATATTTACCTAAGATGTGTTTACATAAGATAATAAAAATGTTGCACACTGTCCAAATACTTAATTGTAGATTTGTGTTGTGACTGTGTGTCAGTATGGAAACAAGGAAAAATGCTGCTTTTTTAAACTGTATCTTAAATGAAAATCAACTTTTTTTATAATAGAGCTTTTTCCAAATTTACTGTAAACTATTTTGAGAGTCAATATTGACCATTTTTTCAACAAAACTTGTACAAAAAGTGCTGGTCTTGTTCTAGAGTAAGCTGGCTAATAAGTGCAAATTTGCTACATGTTACTGGATGCGATTTGCCAAAATCCATAACGTTGTCTTTCCCCAGCACTGTTTTAGGGGGTTATTTTTTACAATTTCTTGGTATGTTTGCAACAAAATGCTTTTTTTTCCACAGGTGTTTTTACAGTACAGCAAACCAAGGAAATACTCCATGTTGGTGTTATCTTACCACAGATTTCCAAAGCAACACTATCTGAGGAAACACCACATAGCAGCTCTAGCTTAGAAGGCTTTGAACAGCAGCAGAAATCTAAGTGAACAAGCATGTCAATGCAAATAAAGAAGTGTGTACTTCTTATCTGTTCTGATTCATTTAAGTGTTATCAGATAATTCAGGGCATAGTTTTTGGAAGCATTCTGCAAATTAATTCTCATCCTGTGGAGGAAGGAGAGTCCTTATTTGTATACAGAGGGATAAAGCTGTGTGGGTTTTCTTCAGGGGTGGAGGAGACGTGTCCACTCATTCTCAGAACTCTTGGCAGTGATATCCCTAGACGATTTCTACGAGAGGGCAGGTAACATGTAGAGTGGGTAAAATGAAGGTCTGAAATAGCCACCAGGCTACTTCAGTTGTCTTCTTAAGACTTGGAACTGGATGTGTTTGCCTTTGGTGTGTAGTTTTCACTCCTGTTGTTCTGGGAGGCATTCTTGGGTTTCTGGATGGCTAAACCTTCCCCTGTAAGGTCAGTGTACATCTTTGTTTTTGAACAGGCCATGGATGCAGGATGAAGCCTGTAGCTTTGACTGAATGCATGGAGGCAGAAAGTGGGCTCGCAGTCACCATGCTCTCACAGTGCACCCTCCACCCTGGCTGTGCTGCAGGGGAGCCTGCAGTCACACAGCACTGGGGCCTGCACAGCCACAGCTTCCCATAGCCAGCAGCATTCCTGGCCCCGCACATTCCCTCGGCTGCCTCTTGTGCACCGTGGGGCTGTCAGTGGAGCAGGGACGCTCGTGATACCTGAGCCATCGGCAATGGCTTTCTCAACCTATAGATTTGTAATCCATCTCTGTCAGTGGATTATCTGGAGGGTACAGAGGCATGTCCTTGTGAACCGGAGGTGAAGTTGATATGGTGAGATGTCATGTCTTAGGCTTGAAAGCAGCCTGACCAAATGATACAAAGTTCACCTGGCATTGTCAGTCTGTAAAGCATGTGATAGGGAGTCTGAGCCTTGCATCTAAGGTTTGTGGGGTTTTTTACTTCCTTTTTTAGTCAAGTCTTTCCTCACTGGAAAAAAGGAAAGTTTTTGCAATAATAAGGTATAGGCGAGTACAACCGGTTGTTCCAGATTCGCAGCATTTGAAGACAGTTATATGTACAGATGAGTATTGACTAAAATATTTTTATGGTTTGCTTTTTGAAGAAGCAAACATGAAGTGCGTGTAATTGCAGTATTTATCTGCAAGAAAATAAATCCTTATCAACTTCTTTCATGTTTCAAGAGGACAGTATGTCTGGAGAATTTAGGGCAGAAACAAGTAGATTGACAAATGATTCAGGAGTAATGCATGACTAACTGGAGCTGGGAGGCTTCTAGAAAGCATGGGTAGAAGGATGGCAGGCAGCTTCTAGGAGGTATTTCTGAAATATATGAATGGTAGAACATAAAAGGGTATTGGTAGTGTTTCCTTGAAGTTCTTAATACCAATAAAAATTAATTTATTTTTGAAATGTGAAGTAGTTTTGGTTTGCATCTAGGATTTTTATAGGTTCCAGGATTCTACAGAATTACAATGAGGATGAATGGTAACTTAATTGGGTTGGTAAATTAGAGAAGAGAGAGGCGAATTCAGCAGTCTTGATTCAAAAAGAAAATAAAGCAACCAGTTAATTCTCATTAGTCACAAGATTTAGTTCCCTCATTTACATCAGCAGATGAGGAAAGTTACCTTTTAAATTACAAAAGTCTATATAGTTGCTGTCTGAGTTTGTCCTCTGAAAAATTAATTTGAATTAAATTTTAAGTCAATTTGTTAAAATACATTAAGTCACTGTTAAAATTCCATCATTTCAATTCAAGTTAATCTAAGGAATTACACTAAAACTGTGGCTCCATAAGTAGGGTCAACAATTTTTTTGACATGTAACCTGAGAAGTAAGAAGTCAAACTGACAGTGTAGTGTCCCTTTTAGAGAGGAAAAAAAAGTGTATATCTTAAGTTATGCTTAAGTTGGTATCATATTGGGTAGACTTCTCTTTCCACTTTGCTTGCTGTCAGTGCTTAACTGTGAAAGTTTTGAAGTCAAGTGGCTTATAAAGCTCATCAGCAATGGTGTTTTTACAGGTGCTTCTGGAAAACAGGACACCTGTAATACAGCAGAATTCCTTGGGGTGGAGGGGGATGTTTGCTTGGTCAGACAAATTTTAGGTCTACTAGAATACTTGCACACTAGAAAGCAATTTTTTTAATAGCCCAGTTCTCTCAGTTGCGAATGTCTTCCCCCTCATTTGTATAAAAGCAGCATTTGAAAGTGTAGAAGTGCAAATCCTGAGATCACTACTGTGGCACAGGGATGCTGGCAAGTATATCTGGAACTACTGTTAGCTTTATAACACTTTAACAAGTGTTGCTGGTGGAAAGCATCACTTTGTTACATGTATAAAGTGCCAGTTTCAGTAGATGTTTGGGCAAGCAAGGTGATACCTCAGATCACCCCTGATCAGCCACAAAGAACAAATGCATTTGACCCTCTCAAGAATGTTGGAGTTATGAGCTTCTCTTGAGGTCCCTGAGTTTTCAGTGTCTCTGGTGCTTGCAGGGCCACTGAGTGATAATGCCATGTCTTTGCCTGTACCTCCCTGCAAAATAAATATGTGCAGGTAAGTATAGGAGCTTCAGGAGGTACCGCTTTATCTATCGCAAGTTTCAACAAGTGAAATTCAAATTGGATGTAATGGAAAAAACTATTGCCAGGGAGGATGGTGAAGCATGGTACAGATTGCTCAAAGAGACTGTGACATACCCATGCTTGGAAATTTTTTTAGATCTAGTGGGATGAGACCTGGAGCAATCTGATCTGGCTGCAGTCATCCCAGCTTGGAGTTCGGGGTTAAAATAGATGACCCCCGAGCATCACTTTCAACCTCAATTATTAGGCTATCTACCATTCCACTGTGGAATGTGGTCTTGGAATTCAGGATCGAGGACTACTTACGCAAGCAATCAGTAGAAAAATGACTGCAGAACCAAGGCGGACTTGCTTCATGCTGTGCTGGGGCATCATAAAGCTTGGTGTAATTTGTGGATTTTTTTTTTAAAGGAAGAGTAAAAGAATCATACTTCTCAAATCATGCACTTTAACAGTAGTGTCTTTCTGGTGTTTATTACAAAATGCCAAATCAATTTGTGATGGAAAAGGGAGTGAAGCCACAGGTGACCTAAGAGAGAGACTCATCTGTGACGGGGTCAAACAGAGTTCATAACTATATTCACTGTGTTGCTTTTATTTTTAATAAAGCTTGATGCTAACATATCTACTTCAGCAATAAAACCAAAATTTCCGTAAGGGCAAGAATTCTCATCTGATATGAAGAGTGTTTAAACAAAAAAGGAGGATTATGTAGGAAATGGGAATCTGGAAACAACAGAACTCACGTTTAATGCTCTGAAACATGCCTCAGAAAACCATTCTTGTCTTAAGCCAGCTGCAGTATTAATTAATGCAAATATTGAATTAGCAGGGAAGCTAAGCTAAGCTTGCAGCTTCTTTTCATCTGGCACATGAACTGCCTCGGGTAGTGCCTGTTTTCCTGTGTTTAGGAAGGGGGGGAAAAATAATATTTCTTTTTTCCTTCTGCTCATATAGATCCACATCCAGAGAACTGAAGGGTGTGACCACATGACCTGTTCACAGTGTAACACTAATTTCTGTTACCGTTGTGGGGAGAGATACCGCCAGCTCCGCTTCTTTGGAGATCACACGTCAAACCTCAGTATCTTTGGATGTAAATACCGCTACCTCCCCGAGAGACCACATTTAAGGAGATTAGTGCGAGGCTCTGTCTGTGGTGAGTGGATTAATGCTCCTTGTGGAGAGCTGCACAATGAAGTGATTGGGGGGATAGGGCAATTATAGTTAAATTAAAACTAGTGGTTTAAAGGATTGGATGGGCAACTTGTTTTTCAGTTATTCTAAAGGTGGCTTATTAAGTATATTTAAATATATGGTATTTGGCCCCCCCCTTTTTAGATGGACTGTGTATGACTAAGTAGTGTCCTCTTCTGATAGCTTGTTTCCTAATTCTTTTAATAATACATAAGCAAACTGGTAAAGTGCTGTCAATATGCATGTTGTTGACTGTGTTCATTATTCTGAAGCTATATTGGAGAAGTGGGTCAGAGGAGGAACCTTATTTAAATTAACCTCAGTGTAAGTCTGAATAAAGTGGTCTTTGCATTTGAACCTGATCTGAGTTGAAAAACTCAAATTTTCCCATATAAATAGGAGCACACTATTTTAACTGTTACCTTTAGTTCAGATTAAACCCAGCTTGAAGCAAAATACAACTTATATGCATTAATTTTGCTTACAAAAGTATGATGCCAAAAATGTGTTTTATTAAACAAAAAGGCACTCATGATTTTTGAGCCAGATATATATGTGTCTCAACCTAGAGAAGCACAAGATAATAAAGTAGACTCTTATATTATGTAATGTCTTACATATATGTGAAGTTCAGTCAATGTAGTGAGTTTACAGCGTGTAAGGTGACCTATAATGTTACAGGAAATGGATGTATTAACTGCCAAAAACTGGGAACCTATCAAGGAAAATTGAACTTTTTGTACTTTGAATTAAGGCATAAAAAATTGGAGATGACTTGTAGCTCACCTGGGATGAGGAAATGCTTTGAACTTGATTGTAGGGGTAAAGGCGAGAGACAGAACATGTGGGAAAAAACATTCCTGAGGTGAAAACATTACTCCTGAGCCAGACATGTTCCAGTAAGAAAACTGGGTGGTTTCCAGAGTAACATAAGAATTGACACACACACTCATAGATCTGGTAATAAAAATGCTAATCTTGCTGCTCTGCAAAGTTGTGGGAGATTTGCAAACCTGGAATGCTTGTTAAACAAGTGACAATGTGTCATCTAAGCCCGTTAGTTTGACCTCAGCAGGTAGCTAGGCTTTAGTAACAAACTTGGAGAGAAGTGATACAGAATACAGATATAAGATACAGAAATAACTAGAAAGGGGGTGAAAATTGACAATCGTTGAAGGTGCCTACTCTGATACGTTTTGTAGAGATAAATTTCAACACATGAGATCTAGTTGAGATGAAAGACACTGCTGGCATTAGGGCGTATGAATATAAACGTTCATTAATAAATTTAGACTTCAAGAACTATTTCAAAGCACTTAGTAAGATTTCAGAAGAACTTTTAGTAAAAGCCACAATGGCAAACAACGTAAGCTATTTTTAAACAGATCTTGTTATATTTGGTGTAATTAGTCTCTGTTGTAGCAACAGATTGTACTTGGAGACATTACCAAGTCAATGCTGCTCACGTGCAGAATCATGGGTAACCTTATTAGAATCATGGAATAGTTTGGGCTGAGAGGGACCTTTAAAGGCCACCTGCAATGAGCAGGTACATCTTTCAACTAGATCTGGTTGCTCAGAGCCCTGTTCAGCCTGGCCTTGGATATTAAAACTTCATGGTAAATATGTGTATGCTCATATTTACAGGATCACACATAGAGAAGGTATAAGATATTTTTATTTTCATCTCCTATTTGCAGGTGTACTTGTGGTTTGCATTAATTAAAGATTAGCAAATAAAATAAAGATTAGCAAAGCTCAAAGCCTCAGATTACATTTCTCATAGGGTTTTCTGTTAAAAATTTCTCTCCAAAACTCCCTCTGTCATATGTGATGTGATTTCTCACAAGAATGGTCATCATCTGAATAGACAGAGGTACCTGTATCAGCCAGCACATGTAGTAATTGGCCACATTTTTACAATAGCTTGTTAACACTCAAGTTGATAATAATTCAGAGTATTCGTCATCAGTACTTATGACCTTAAATTTCTGTCATCTCTACGGCTCTAGATTTTAATATTGATCCCAATACACTTTATGAATAACTACCAAAATACTCCAGAGACCTAAGAGAACTCACACATGAAAATAAAAAATGAAAATCATCAGAAATTTGCATCAGATTTGAATTTGGGATATGAGCTCACAACTCTTCTTCCATTGCAGTAGATTTTGGCGATGACTTACATGTGTGAGCCAGTCTAGATTTTTGTACTTTTTTCCACGCAAATGCATGTGTGGGTTTTCACATCTATTTTTAAAAAGATGCTGTAAGATTGTACCTTCTGACCTTTTTCCTGACCTTTTGAAGAAGGTATAATCCCAAACTGTGATACAGTTTGCTTGTGGATTCTGCCATTTTCAATGCTGGAAATTTGCTAGGATCATCTATCTTTGTAAAACAGGATTCAACAGAATTGATCTGTGGCTGTTTATTGGGCATGTATAAATGTCTGCCTATTGAGTCTGTCCCCAGCAATGGTCAATTAGAAATAAAATCTCACTCCCAGTTTGTTTAAACACTTTCTTAGTTAGGGTTTGTATCTGAACTTTTCCTTTATAACCATCAGTGGATGTATACTTCACTAGTTTTACCAGTTCTTAAATTTTGGCTTCCACAACATTTCTGGTAGAGGCTCTAGGATTTCACTGTGTTTTGTGTGGAGAAAGTCCTGTTGGGTTGTGGTTTTTTTTTTTTTCAATTAATTCCTAATAATTTCATTGGCTACTTTTGTTATCATAAAATTGAGTAAATAATAATAGCTTGCTGACATTTTCATATCTTTCTTTTATGGACCCTCCATCAGATTCTACTTTGTCATGATATTTGATATTATTTTGTGTTTTGTTTTGTTTGTGTTTTCTGTGTTGAGCCAAAGCTTACTAGTCTTAATCACTTAAGATCAAATTTAAAACCCAAAAATGTTGAATTCCAGTTAGGAATCACACCTAGGCTCAGGGAGGTCCCAGTAGCTAGAACTGTAACTATAAATATATAAATACTTAATCAGGCAGGAGAAGGAATGTTATCATCAGTAGGTGTTACTGCATAAGCCTGGGTTTTGGTTCTGTTCTGGAGGTCAGCAGAAGAGATGGTAGCACAGAGGCCATTAAAAGCATAACCTCTACATTTTAGTAACATGTAGTAAGAAACAAAGGTTGGATTTCCTGTATAGAAATGCCTCTGCTAGTTAGCTAAGTAGTGGAAATTAAAGAATGTTATCTTGGCTATCTGTGCAAGACTGGTGAGGTGTTGCTAGATACGTGCGGGTTTTGTATGACTTTTTACTTTATTGCTATGGAGAAGAAATACTTAAGTAAATGTGATTTTGTATCCGTCTGGAGTGAAGGTTTTTTGGGTTGTTTCTAAAATCAGTCTAGGTGGAGTGTGTAGAAAGATCACTGCACGGCAGGCTGGCATGCTATCATGGTTTCTGTTGAGAAGCAAGTGCATAGAGTCACAAACTGCAGTAAAAATAAGGGAAAAATATTTATGGCAGCATAAATTCAAACATACTTTCCTTCATAAACCAGCTGTTGTGTAAAGCTGATAGTAATCATGGGGAGAAGAAAACCCGAGAGCAGAAGTGATCTCTGACATTTCTCTCACTTCTTTAGCCAGCATGGTATTTAGAGAAACTGTCCTGTGACCAATACAGTTAAGTTAAATTGTTTTTATTCTTCCATCACAGAAGACTTAGAGATTTCATTCTTATTATAATTGTTTGGCTAAAGTGTTGAAGGCAGAATGTTTGGTTATAACTGGAGTCAGTGATGAACTATACAGGAAGGAAAAGTGTGTTCAGCTGTCTTAAGTGTACTTAAGATGCCACTGGAATACCACCTGGATTCAGTTGATGAATTGCATTCAAAATCAATTGCTAGGTACTTCACGGATCTGTAACAAGACACAATATGTAATGAAGCTAGTAAGGCAAATGAATTTTTTTTTTTGCATGGTAACCAGCATTTCACATAGGATTCTGAAAGCAAGATGTTTTCAGATCTGACTGACGTGTACTCCTGTCCCAAGCAGAGCACAAGGTTCGCTTCATGTAAGCATGGCTTTAAACTTCACAGAAGGCAGCGTGCAATTCTGTGATCCAACCTTCATTAGCAACTTCATATTTTAGTTGGTCTAACTTGTAAGAAGTTGTCTCTACACACTTGATAAGACTCTTTAAAAAATGCATACTTTTATCAGACCTTACGTCTACATAGATATTGCTGTTTAGATTTGTAAGTAGACACTTTTATTGTCTCTGTCTAAACAATAATGATATTTAGATTTAAAAGATAAAATTTAGTATTTCTCATATGCTAGTGATTAAATTTGTTTTCTAAAACTAGTTTATTAATTTCTTGTGTGGCAAAGAATTCTTCAGGCATATATGGGGGCTTGTATGTATTACCCTAAAACCTGTAACTAAACCCAAAGTTATGCAGGGGAAAAGCAATCCCTCACGTTTCCTGACATACTTGGTTATTTTGCAGAAAAATGTGGTTCTCTGTATCTCTAATAAGGCAACGCGTCTGAGACACCTGCAAATAGTTATTATACTACCACAGATGTCTACATCTTCAGCTGGGCCACCCAGTAGAGAAATTGTTTACCGTTAATTTGAGTGCAGTTGTAAAAAGGTTCTGTTTCAATCGCTTCTTGTTAAGTTACCCTTAAAAACTAGCTTTGGACAACAGCAAACTGGCTGTCATAACCTACTGCTGAGATCACCACATGGGCTAATGACCCAAGATTTTATTCAGCTCTGAGGTAGGTGTTACATTTGCTCTGTATGCTATCAGTCTTGGAGCTAACAGATGCAGGACAGTGGATCTTTGGACAGTTTAGTGCCTGCAGCAAACATCCTTAGTCTCAGTGACATTTCTTGGTGTGTCATGATTCCCTCTATGATTGAGTCTCATAATCCTTCGCACTATGATGTACGATGTTTGTCAAACTGGAATCAGATATAAAGTAGTTTTCAATTCTGACATGTAAAACTGAGCATTTTATAACTGTTTCATACAATAGAGATCAAAATTATTGGAGCAAATAGCACATACCTGCTGCTTTGGCAGTGATTGCTGCTGTTTGTACTCTTCCTGATGGCAACATTTGCAAGCCTTATTCACCTTGTGTTGTTTGTTAATTTTAATTTACAAAGGTAAAGAAATATTAAGCATTTAAATGTGACAGATATATAAGGAGAAAAAGTATTTATTTTGAAATTTGGTTGTTAAGAAATAACGTGTTGATAACCAAAAGAAGATACAGTCTCATGATGATGAAAAGTCATTTTATTCTGTAAGATCTTGGAACTACACAATACTAGTAACTTTATATTCACAGGCAGGACACTATTCATGCTTCATTTCAGCTCTCAGTTTGTCAAATGTAAATAAACGAGTTCTTGAATTAGCTCAAGAATATTCTTTGCATCTGAAAAGAAGTTATTTCAATCAAAGGCTAGCTTAGCCCTTTCCATAGACTCTGTTTCTGCATATTCAGTCACCAGCTCAGTGATTTTAAGTTTTTAATAATTTTGGTACCAAACGTCATAATTTACTAGTGTTCTAATTACATAGCTATTAATGAAGTAAGGAGTTAATACCTTAAACCCAAAATCTTTTATAAGCTTTACTTGAAATTGTTGAAGGCTCTGGTAATGTTTTAAAATGTTTTTAATTTCTTATTTTTGGACCTTTCTTGAGGTTTTTCCATCACTTTACATTCATTCTTCTGTCTACACTTGAATCATTTATTTGACAAGTTCTGTGTGTATGGAACACAGCGCAGTGTAGTCTGAGGAAGGTATGCCATTAGGATGCCTAGCAACCAGAGTAATACAAATATTTGCCAATTTTTTTTCTTCTAGGAATTAATGTTTCCCACCCACAACACTCCCATGAAATTTAAAAGCTATCAAAAGGACCAGTTCATTTAACTGCTGTAAATATTTCCAAAATACCTCATTTTTCCTTTAGACTGCTCAAATTAGTGTCTCAGGTTATGGAAAGGTTTACATCATTATTGAATGAAGTAATCCACTTACTGAAATCTGATATGAGTGACTTGAGAGAGGGAAGGGCAGGGAAGAGAGAGGTAACAAACTCAATTTTTCTGCCATTCTAGAGGTGATCTTTCAAACACATACCTAACTTAGACAATTGCAGAATTTCAAGTCCCTGATCAGACTGCTGGTATATCAGTAAAAACGCCTGCACTCCTGTATTTTCAAACAGCTCAGACCAGTGATGTCTTTGACCAACTGCTCAGCCAACAGAGCCAGGGAGATTCTCCCACTGAAAGCGTGCAATGCAAGGAAGATAACTTGCGTTCTGATTCAGTTTGAAATTCACTTTTTCAGAAAGACCCCTACCTTCACTCTGTGAACTTCTACAAATCATGAACTCACGAGTAAGAAAGAATATGAGCATTCTTTATCTGTTCTTGGTCTTACACTAGCGAGTATGCTGCTCAACATCACTGCCCTACTCATGTGGGAGCCACAACATATCCTTATAAATGTAGGTCCAAAATAGACTTGGCTGTGGTTTGACTTAGGCCTAAATCACAGCTGTACATTAGCACTTCACTGTGGCCTTTTAAAGTGAGTAGAAGTGTATTTAGAGGTGATGGTCTCATCACCTTGAGCTAACCTAAACTTTCCGAGATGCTAGTTTGCTTGGCATCTTTCCAGGCTGGTTGCTGTGCAGTAGGATTCCGGAGAAGCCAGATTATAGTAGCTTTATAGCTATCACATTCCTGTCGATGCTTGAGGCATTTCAGAATGGAAACAGAAATAAATGCAAGCTGTTAATGTATGAAATAAGCTGTGCTCAGAGAGTTGTGGTGGGTGAAGAGGGCAGAGAGAAATGTGTGTAGGAAGCTGACTGCGTGCTGATAGCTCCTGGCTGAATTTGTAGAATGAAATTACAAATAGGAATCCTAATTGTAGAGGTACATTTTTAAAAAAATAATAAATAAAAATATTTTCTGATATTGAAATATTTATGAATTATTGGAAAGGAAATAAAAATTCCTTCTTTGAACTATTTAATGCATTTTGTATTTCAGCTGGAAAACTACTCATCACACCGCTAATATTGGTTCTGGGACTGGCACTGGGAGCCGTAGCTGTTGTAATAGGTAAGTGTTACATATGTGAATGAATCTAATCCTGATTATGCAGTGACTTTCTCTATATGCCATCTCAAAGACATGGAGACAAAGTACGGATTTCACAGATACTGTTGTAGTATTAAATAAATGACTTTTTTCTAAAAATAATGTCTAAGGCCTAGTCCCAAGAACTTACCAACTTGAAGATGCAACAGCAACAAAGCAAACTGGGATGAGTCAGTCTCAAAATATGATCCAGCGCAAAGGCTGCCAAATTGTATTCCATTACAAAAACTGGTACTGTAAACTCATTTGATTACAGTATCAAAGCTCTGATAATGTGGTTGTATTAATGTGAACACAGATATTTTAGAAAAGCTGCTCTTTGCCTGGCTTAGCTGAGTTTTCCCACAGAAAGGAGATTAGCTGTGACAACAAGGTATAATTTTGCTCATGTGAGTGCATATCCACTCTTTATGTTGACAGCAATATGTCATTCAGGGACAATGCTGCTTCACAACTCTTCATCAAACTGCTTACTCCACTGAAAATTTGCAGTGCGTGCCCAGCCCTGAGGTATATTGGGATGTGGCTCCTTTATTTTGATATAATAAAGCCAAAATACACCAGGATAGTTATATTAATAAGACTGTAAATAACCAATCAACTTATAACCAAAATACTGTTACAGCTTTTCTAGACTACATCTGGCCAAACAAGGAATATTGCTGTTAATTTCTGTATTTAGACGGACCATCTTCAATGAAGAGAGTGAGCGATGTCTATCTTAAATATTTATTCTATTCAGCAACATTTTTATGCCAAAATTTTAAACAATAAAGAGTTCTTAATGCCAGTAAATCTTATTTTGATAGCAATCTGGTATAATCGATGGTGGGGAAAAAACCCCACTTTTTATATACTAAAAATTAAGAGGGCTTTGCAGTAATGTAGTAACTATTTGAAATAATAATCAGAATGCCATTGAAGTCTCATCCTAGGCTTGGCTGGATAAGATACAATCAAGGGCAGCAGTATGAGCAGTTCAAAAAACATGGATTATTTATAGAAAAGTTTTGGTTTTGAGGTAATTAGAGCAGTATTTGCTGCCAACCACTATTAAAGTAATCTGTTAAATAGCTGAAAACCATACTGCACCATTTATAAGGCTATTGAGCAAAGCAAGAACCCTGTGATTGTAGTAGTCTTTTGTTCTGTGTTGTTACTGTAGTGATTTCTGAAAAGAAAATCTTCAGTCATTTTAGTCAGCTGGTGGCAAGAGAAAGGGGAAGATCCTTCTCATTTGGGTTTGAGAGAGTACAAACTATTTGACAAATTATTTTTCATCTGAATAAATGTGATATAGTTTTTTTTTGTTGTTGTTGTTGTTGTTGTTGTTTTTACAGCTTTCTTTCTCTCAAAAGACTTTTAAGAATAAATAGTTCCCTGTCCAGGCAAGGATACACATTTGGTATTATTCAAGGATAAACATTTGGTGTTACCTCACAATAGATGAGGACATTTGTAAAAATAAGTAAAAAGTAAAGCTATAATGTGCTGTCTCTATTGCATGTGAATCTAATTGAAAACTAGTTTAGTTACATCAGCTTTGAATTTAGATTTAGGAATTTCCAGAGTGCTTTTAAAAGCTTTGTTTGTACCTTATACCAAACAGCATGATTCAGAAATTAATTTGTCAGAGATAAGTGTAGGATTAGCAGGAATTCGTTGTAACACAAAGAATAAGCGAAGCTTAACTCATTATCAAAGACACTGTTTGTTGCAGGCTAGTATTTTTTTTCTGCTTTTCCAAATGCCTGGTCTAAATTCTTCTGAGACATGAAAAGATCCATCCAAATACATATATCTAAAGAACATAATACATGCACAAAAGATTGCATTTAATGATGGTATTTTTCATGTTTCCTTCTTTTGGCAGGTTTATTTGTGTTTCCTATCTATTGCCTTTGTAAAAAGCAGAGGAAAAGGTCACGGACAGGTATGCCCTGGTGAGGATGGACATTACTGGCCTGAACTGAGCTGGTCCTGCAAGGGCTATCTGTGTTTTGTGCAACAGAGCAATACAGTGCTGGTTACAGCATCAAAGCCACCGCCCTGGAAGAAGAATGGGGGCCCTCCTGCCATCTTCCCTCAGCCGAAAACACTACTGCAGACCAGAAAGCCTCTTTGCTCTGGTGCACTCTCAACAAGATGGGCCCCCTGACTGCTGCTTTTTAAATGTTTTTGGTTTTGTTTTTTTTAGTTACTATTTTGGAGGGGGTTTTTTGAGTCTCAGTTTCTGAACCAGACAATCCAAGTCTGTATTGTAGCCACAACTCCACTACCGATTTGGCCTGTGAAGAAAGCATTTAACTGCTAACATGTGCTCGTTTAACTTCCGTGTCGGCCTTTACGGGGGAAATGCTTAGAAGTGTTCAGACTCTTACTGTATACTGAGCATACTACTTTTGGTATTAAAAACTACTTCTGTAAATAACTTCCATCACACAGCATTCTGTTCAGCATACTGAAACCCCATCACATGCCAGAGCACGACAGCTGGTTATCTTCTGAGTTCTCCTGCTAGTGGAGTGCACATTGCCGCCACCAAACTGCAGTGCCTCAGAGGGAAATACCCTTAGTACTGAAGCGCCATGAGATTTAAGAATATGGTGATTGGTTTCACTTCAGTAGTTTATTTATGACAGTCTATTAATATTAATGGCAGTGGGTATGACAAGATTTGTTACAACAGGACTTCATTTTTAAATTCTCACAGTACAGAAAAAATTTGAAGGGTTTAGATAACAAGACGCGTCAGTGGCCTAATCTGTCCCAAGATATCGATGACGTGTGTTTTCAGGGAAGCTGGAAACCTGCTCTGTTATTCTGACTTGGAATATGATACACATGCTACACACCTGTGTGAAGATTGACTTGATGAAATTTTATAACCTA
Source organism: Picathartes gymnocephalus (assembly GCA_013390045.1). NCBI lineage: Eukaryota > Metazoa > Chordata > Aves > Passeriformes > Picathartidae > Picathartes > Picathartes gymnocephalus. The sequence goes on along the minus strand of WEKY01000089.1, from coordinate 13,142 downwards.
AATAGCACATTTTGTTTGTTTGTTCCTTTGAGTAGGCTACTACTACGTAAGTCTTGGAGTATCCACTGATGTCTCACGAGGAAAATCTGTGAATCCAGGGCAAGGGGAGCGATCATAAGTTCTTAGGAGACAACTTCATTCTTAGTTTCTGCTTCCAGAATTCTGACAGTTCTGAAGAGAATAGCTGTCTTTGCCCTTTTCTTCCTAAGTTCCACTGTTTGCTACCAACCCGCTTGCTCAGTGCATCACCACAAAAGCAATGTAATTCAGCATGAGGAATCAGCTACTGAGAATTTTTACACTTTAATCCAGACTTATCATACAAATATAACTTAAAAGATAGAATAAATTTGTCTAGACAACACTGAACAATAAAGAAAGGAATGGAATAAGAAAAATATCTACTTTACTCTGTAGAAATACAAGCTAATCTTAAAGAAAAAAAGATGGGATTTGTACTGTGAAGGTACTTTTTTTTCAGTGTGTGTGTTTGAAGATACACATATATCTATGTATATGTTTCTGTATATATGGGGAAAGGGGGAAGCAGGAAGATGGGAAATGTCCTTAAGTGTCTACAGACTTCGAAGTTTAGGCTCGCAAATAACGTGTCATTTAAGAGGCTGTACTTTCTACCACTTCCTTTGAAAACTGTTGTTAAATCTGAATCCAGTTGTAATTTTTAAGCAAATAGTATTCTGCCCCACCAACATAATACTGTTACAAGATACTTTGACATCAAAGCCTAAGTGGAAGAAGCTGATGACTTTTGTTTACCTGGAAACACAAATACCAGCTTACCATAGTTGGCTAGTATGCTTGTTTTCTGTCAGCTTCTGGTTTTGTTTTCTTGCATTTTTTTTCTTTTTGAAAGTGTGTACAAGCACACCATAGTAGTCAATAACTATTTAATATTTCTGTTTGATTTAAGGGCATGTTGACCCTGTTCTCCTAAGAGTAGAAATAGTACTTTTCAAAGATTTGCAAATTAAGAAGGGAAGCCATGACATTTAGAAATAAAATTCAAAGCCTGTTGTCAATGCAAACCCACCTGTTAATTAGACTTACTTTCTTCTGAGACACATCAGTTTTCTACTTGTGTTCTGTCTGAAGTTGGAAGCTGCCTTAAAATTGGTCTTGATTTTGAGTGTGTTTTCTGAGGCTATACATATCAGTTGTCTTTGGCTTACTCAGGGATTTTTATTCCTCTCTTTAAATGTCAAATAATGAAGATATTTTTGTATTATTTAGAAAAAACCTTCAGACCTCAGAGAGTGAGATATATATAGATAGATTTGGGTTTGCAGTACAGTCTATAACATGGTGTCAAACTATTCCACTTGAGAATATTTTAGTACTTGAGATTATCTGTAATTAACTACACAGTGGATTAATTTCCTTTCTTTTCCTGGTTCTGTATAAATGTGTGAGCTATTCTTATGGTCTTTGTAGCTGTTTTCACTCTGTCATGTTTGCCATTTTCATTTTTTAACTTTAGTTCAGTAAGATCTGAAAGTAAGATGCTAGAATAAAGAACATAAAAGGGAAGATAATAGATCTGCACTTGTACTCAGAAGCCACGTCCTTGTGGATGGAGAAGAGGAACATACAACTCAGCTCCTACATTTCATCTGGGCCATTTTGATTTTATCAGAACAGATTAAGTCAAAAATGGTTCTTCATTTTCTATACAAAACAAAAAGAGACATCTTTGATCTTGTAAATATGAGTGAGTCTGATAGTGCTTTTTCTGTAGGGAAAAAAAAATTATAATAAATTTTGGTTTTTTATAGAACAAGATAAACATTCAATAACCAGGCAGAATAGTGATATGAAAGTCTTTTTCCATCTGTATAAAATATTCCCACTTGAAAAGTACATAAATACAATTTTTATCAATATTATATAACATGACGTACTTAAAGCATGAGAAGTAGCTCATTACAAACTTCATTTGGTTAAACATTAGCTTTTAGCAACTCATCACAGCAAACCTTATATACATCAAGGCACATCATTTGTTTTAAAAGCATTAATTTATTCATTTGAAAGAAACTGAATGAACTTTATAAGGAAATTTTGTAAGTGTGTTGTGTATTTTGTAACTAAAGAAACCATCAGGCTGTTCTACTCCATCTTTATTAGCAGAAAACTTCATCAGGCAGCTAAATTAACTTGCTAAGGCAGGTTTCACACTACTGTATGTTGATCGTCACTGGTCATTGTGTTTGCTTTCACCACAGTTAATATTTAAGATTATTTATCCTTGTGCGAAGTTGTTGCGCATCAGTACCTGTATTCAGACTAGGAAATGCTTAAATCCACTCTACACTGCTTTAAATCCATTCTGCATTCTGTTTGAAGCCTGCCTGGGACCAGATTTGCCTGTGTGCTCAAGTCCTGCTTGCAGGCATGCAGTCCAAGCTGTGGCCCTCCCCGGGGTGCCATGGCTGTGTGTGCCCCGTCCTGCTCCTGCTAGCCGGACTGGCTGGACACTCCGCCCCGCAGGGGCCACTCTCCCTTTCCCTACTATGTGGAATTTAGTTGTATTTCGTTAATGAGATCAAGTTCCAGGGCTAGTCAGCCGTGTCAGCAGCAGGATCATTTTCTGTCCTGTGGCATCTTGGAGCATAGTTAGGTATATGTGCACAGTTTATCCAGGAGCTTGTCACTGGAAAATAATTGTGCTTTTCCTTATGTCAGTCTGTTAGCCAGTGAGAGTAATAGGCTGAGTAAGAATACAAGCAAGAGGCAGAAAAGCAATTCCAAGTAGGTTTGTGCTGAGCTCACCCATCAGGTTTAGTTCTGTACAAAAAGTCAGTGAGTCTTCAGTTCTCACCACCTCTTATAATAAACAGCATATTCCTATCTGTTCAGTGTCATTAAAGTGCAGTGCACTTTGAGTGATCTATTATCTTCCTTTGAGGCAGTGCAAATGTGTAAGGGAAGATTTTGTGTTTGGTTTTGATGCTACTAACGCTGACTTCGTAACTCTTCCTGGTGTGTTAGGGGGTTTTGTAATTTACACCTATTTATTCATTATAGAAGTTTTACTTTATTAGGAAAACTAATTTGCAGGGACTGTTGCCAATTTTAACTATAAAGCATTTTGGATCACCATCAGGTATTCTTTCTAGCCAAGAGGCTTTTTGCTCTTCCAAAGACTGTCGCAGTCTGTGTGAAGTTAAATGGTATGTAGGTGGGGCAGTAATTCTCCCAGAGGATACAAATTCACCAGTGATGGAATGGTTTCTTATGCCAGTTAGATTTCAGAAACTGTTTAATATTCAATGGCCAAATAGTTTGCCATGCAGACTCTTGGTTGGTTTTTTAGATTTTTTTTTCTAAGTTAGTTCTGTTATTTTGTTTCTTGAGCAAACCTTACATCATAATTTTTGGTATGCTAACTGTGCAGGTTCAAGTTGTGGATAAGAACTACAGATTGCTGTTACTATTATAATCTATATTAGATCTCTGCTGATGGAAAGAATCCTACATGAGGAAACGATTAGATAATTTCTTACTTTGTTTTAATTTTTAAGCCTTATAGTTGCGGTGAGTCAGCTTCATTCCTGACATCAGTCACAGCGCCATTAAATCAGAGAAAACTATTTTTATGCCAGTGTGGAATTTGGTCACAAATACTTTGATAAAAACATCTGGAAGCGTGTTGATAGCCACTGAAAACCTGGTTCACTTCTTAAGAAGTGCTGATCACTATGGAGCCACTCCTCTCATTTGCAGAATGTGCCAATGTGTTTGGTAAGTGCAGGAGAGGGAAGGAGTTGGGAAGAACTTCCAAACAACATTTTCCTTAGAGCAGATTGTCAGGAGAGGGGATACTAGCTTTTAGTATAATAAAGAAACCTTAATGCTTTGAGTCACTAATAAAATTAGAAACAACACCCAAAGACAGTGTTAAGTAACATTTCTTCAAATTCTGCCTTCTTCAGTGTAAAAATCACAGCACACTGTAAGAATTGGAATTGCCGCTGGTCAGTAGTTTTAGGACTTAACACATAAACTTGAGGACACACAACATCTAAAAAGTTGTGTTGCTGATCTATTTAGTAGTTTATCTTGCTACTGCTACATCAAAAACCAGCTGAGCCTTGATTGGATTGAAAGACAAGCAGCGTTTTCACTGGTGTTACAGCTTGAGCAGTACTCAACACCCCAAAACATTTTTGTAATAAAACTAACAAATGCAGTTGCTTGCAGACTGACGCTTTCTCTCTGATTCTTCCTTACCTTTCTGTGCATAAGAGTTCAGGAACCATATGTTCTCTTTGCAGTAAGGAGCAGCCTGCACCTATTAGGCAGTTAATCACTGATGCTTCTCTTCTCTTGGCCTGATAGTCAAATGCCATAAGGTAGGGAAATGAAAACTGATCTTAGAGTGCATGCTCTGATTTCAAAGATAAAAATGTGTAATAAGTTTTAATTACTCCATAGCAAAAAATAAATACAATTCCAGTGGTTTATTTATAAATCTAACACAATAGTTATAACAGTGATGCATTTATTAAAATATGCATATTGTGCAAAAGAAAACCTTTTTTGGTGCTTATATGGCTTATCAAAACATGAAAAATTAATCTGAAGTGGTTTGGAAGGATCAAAGTCAGAAGAGAAGCTTATTTTGTAAAAATATTTGTTTAGCATAAACCTGAATTTTGCACATATCTTAAACACAGTTGCATGCCAACCCCATTCAGTGTTCACCTTGTTGAAAATCTGTCAGACTGAAAACAGTATTTTTGAAATTTTTAATTTGCTGTCACTGAGCATGATGTTACTAACACAATGCCACATTTACCTCACTTTTAGAAGGAAATATATTTACAGAATCCAGAGAAGCTGTTCAGGTGTTTTAAACCTGTCCTGTAAAACTAGGATGCAGTCAGAAAACATCTTCATGCCTTATGCAAGCTCTGGATGAGCAGACGGATTCAGTCTTTAGTCCTGGACTATGTTTTTGCATAAAAAATGCACTCTTAAGAGTTTTTCATATCAAGTTGCATCCTGCTGCTTTGTGTCCAGAAATTGCAAGGACAGGGGTAGATTTACATTTCACTGTTTACCATCTCATAATAAAATGTTTACCATGTTTCCATTCTTATATGCTTTGTTTGTAATGTTCTAGTTCTCCTTCTAAATTTAGTAATTTGAAACTGACTTCTGAAAATGGCTGAAGATAAGTTGGACCTGTAAAATGTGATCTCATAAGTTGCTTTGTTAATTCTTTGCTGAGCTATAAGCAAAAGAATAATTATGTTGTATTTACATTACTTAAAAGCAAGATGCTGAAATCTGTTTTTCTTTAGGGCTTATAATTTTGCATTTTTAAAAATGTACTTAAACAGCACTGTCATCCTTGTTATATAACTAACCATCTGAGTACAAAATAACATTTTTGGGTATTTGTTAATTCTTGTCACTATGGTAGAGATGAGAATAGTGCTGAAAAAGAGAAAAAATGATCTCTGATGAGTGTGTCCAAGCTGAACTTAATTCCGTGTCAATTCAATGAGAAGTCTTCCCTTGCTCCCATCTCTTGTTTTGTCTATTTTAGGGTGAAGGGTTCCCTTTAATATGGGTTTAATTTGAATGGTAATGGGTGAGGGTAGTGAGATAAGAGATCACGTCCTTTTTGGTGTACAGGCTTCTGGCACAACTAGGGTGCTGGCGAAAACACTGTGCATTCATTAAGAAAGCAATTTCTAGTTCTGCATTTTGGCAATGTACAAGCTAGATGCATCAGTGATTGGAACTTTTTGTAGTGTATTTATTTATGGGATGACAAAGAACTTATAAAAACTGGAGGAAGGCAATGCCTATGAAATCAACACTTGAATTCCAGTATTTAGTGTGTTTTGTGTAATGAGGAATTTTAAATGTGTAAGTGCCTTATTGCGTGAAACAAATTAAAGGTGTTCATACCCCTCAACAGAGCAATATGGGAATTCCTGTTCTGTGGGCTCCTACAGTTAAGTTAAGCCAAAGTAATGAATATTGGTTTGCTCAGAAAGTTGACAAATGTTATGTTAGGGAAGAACTTAGCCTATCATAAAAGTAATCTGGCCTGCTTATTTTAATTCTGATGATCTCATTCCTGAGATTTCTTTCTTTACTTGCTCATTGTCCCTATCCCTCCCCCTGACTCCCATCTTCCTTCAGACTTCTGCAGAAATGCATCATAAGTTGTTGTTAGAGTAAGTTGGGCTCCTCCAACATAAAAAGCCATGAGATTTCAACCATTGAAAGAAGTGCAACCTTTTGGAGAAGAGAATTCAGCCAAAGTTCAGTTAGAGCACAGCCTGTTGCAGCTGTACCTGCCAGCCCGGGAGCTCACTCGTGCCTTGTTCGCACTCATTCTTCGAGGTGGAAGAACCAAGGAATGTGGCATATGGAGGAGGTGCACTGTAACTAGGCTGGGATGTAAAACAGGTTTGAGAGCATTTCAGTTGTTACCCAACTAGAACTAACATACCGTATTAGTACAAGTTGGTAACTCCTCTGGGGTGGGCATCTGGGTGTATAAAACCATCAGTCAAGATGGTGGCACAGCTCTGGGATATCCGCCCAGCCTTTCACTGGAGGGTGGGAGGTGTGATCTGGGAAAGCATATTACTCATTTTGCCATCTTCTGATAGCTTCAAAATGGATGTTGTAGGGTTTATTTCTTCTTACTTCCTTTTCCAGAAGACAGTGGAATTTTGCCCTTTCTGATCTAGATTTACTAAAGGCAGTTAGTTCATACTAACTGCCACTATTGTCCATCTATTATTGAAGTCAGGAATAAGCTACTTTTCTAAAATTACCCTGAATTTCTTGAGCTTACGGTAGCAATTATCTGTCAAAAAAAAAATTAAGTATAAAAGGTAATTATCAGAAGGAAATTGAATTAGTGGGGGGTAAGAAGAAAAATGATGCTTAGAAGGTCTATTTATTATAGATTCATGATCATAAAATGGTTTTACTATGTTCAATTTCCTCCACTGAGAATGTGTAAAAGGAAGAAGGAGAAATGAAGATAAGAAGAGTATTCCTTTGAACCTTTTCCTGAAATTTCTGAGTTTTTCAGAACTGTAGGAGAAGCTTTTTTCCCACCCTGGAGTTATTAATTGGTAGTATAGCTGTCACAGTGTTACTGTTAACACTACTGTGACTGTTTAGTCAGGATTCAGCTTGCATATCTGAACGTTTTGGTGATAGGGTATTTGATTTAGGGCCATATTGCAATAAAATTATAAGTGAATTGTCACTCTTACATATCTGAATGATTTCTATTTCAGCATTATCTCAAATTTTTAGGCATTAAAAATTTGTCCTTCTATAATCCATTGCATAGAAGATGCCATGTATCAAAGTATTCTTCAACCTTGTGAGTTACTGTTTATTTTTACTAGTTATTTCCTTAAATGAATTCTTTCTCTCCTTGAACAAGCAGACACAACCAAAATGCTGATAAGATTTCCCTATTATCTTTGTCTTGCATTTAGCTGATACTGTATTTTCTGTTGCATAGTATTGCAACAATGGTCTTCATGCTGTAATAACTTGATGAAAATATTCAGTAGTCTTGGGCAATATTTAACATATAATTCATCTTCAAGTTGGTATTTTAACCGTATACCAGTAATCACTGTTGAGTGTGCTACCAATGTGGCTGCTTTAGTTCCTGTCAATGTTTTGTAAGGATTATTTCTTGCTACCCTCTTCAGAGTGCCTTTTCATTTAGGAGGTCTAGAAGATGGTTCATTGAAGTCTTCTTTTGAATCTACCATGGTAATGTCTGATCTTTAAACTTGTCCTGATGAATGTATAACTAAAATCTTGTTCTTTAAAAAGCTATAGTAGACACAGGTTGTATATGCACATGTACATGCATGGATACAAGGGAAGGTGTTCTGCCAATGTTTGTCCTGCTGGACAGGACCTTTCGAAAGTAAGTGAATTTTTTAACAGTTTTATTTTCAAAATGTTACCTCACTAGTATTCAGTAGTAGATATGTCTCTGTATTGCTTCATTTTGCTAAATACAATCACAGTAGGCAGTTTAATTTTTAAAAGACTCTGCAATGAATCTGGTGTTCATGTGAGACTGAATTTCGTAAGACAAAACTTACGGTACTTTGTTTCCTTTAAAGGCATTCCTTTCATTTACACTGACATCCCAAGCCCCTGTTTGCAAGAGACTGAAAAAGTGCTTCCCCATGGTGAAATGGAAGAATGTAAAGTAGCATTTGAATGCACTCCACCTGGCTTAGAATCAATATTCAGAAATGGGGGCGAGGGGACAGTGGATTTGATTAATTGTGGAAAGACATACATTGTAGAGTTTGTTCACTTCCACAGAGGGGGTTTTACAATGTCATCTAGTAATGTCTACCTAATAAAGTTTTGAAAAAGAAAAATGAAATTGCCTGAATGTTTAACTCTTTCTTTAAGCAGTTCTATGCATGAAGGATAGCTGACAATCTCCAAGGGGTCTTGCTTAAATCAGTAATACTTTTTATGATATTTATATAATCTTTAAAAAAAAATCACACCAAATAATTTAAACTTCAGAATCTTTGTGTTCTTAAACCCTGTATTACATTCACTTCAGTCTTTAGCTGCTTTAACACTGAAAATGAAAGCAGAGCTAAAAAGCTAGTTTACTGTGGTGAATATTTTAATGTCAAATACTCCCTGTCATGTGGTGTCATTTCTGGATACTGCTTTCACTTTTAAAAGCATCTTAATATGCAACACAGAATTTTACCTTCTCATGAAATGTTGAAGCGTTAGCTTAAAATAACCAAACACAAAATGAGGAGAAAATTACTGGAATCCAATTTTCCCATTCCCTTTTTATGACTACTTCCTAAAGCTTTATCACTTTCCAAGGGTGTTAGAGAAAGCAGTCTGTAGCTGTAAACTTGAAATAGGTAACCCATTAATTGAAGCAGGTGCCTCTTTTCTCTGGAAAGGAACTGTGTTTCCTTACTAGGTGAGCTGTCAATATTGATGGAATGTGTTGTCTGATGTGTTGGGGATTTCTGAACACTATACCTAATTATGAAGTTGCACTTGCACATTGATGAACAGGCACACAAGGTATCACCATTACCTACATTTCATTTCTGTAGGAAATAAAGCTGGAAAACAATTCCCTGCCAAGAAATATGCAGCAAAAATCTTCATGCCTGTGCTTGGTGCCTCTCGTGGAGGACAAACCTTTTAGCCCTCTCCCCAACCCCCTCCAAAACAGTCAAGATTTGCAAAATGTCAAGGACATCATACCAGAGGTTCCTTATCTGCAGGAATTCTAGCGTGCAGTGTGCAGCAATGGAAGGATAGTCCACAGGCCAAAGAAATCGGTAGCCCTAGAGCTGAAACTGAAGTTAAAGGCTGACTTCTCACTTACAATCTCAAACTGTTTGACAAAAGACAGACAGCAGACTTTGATTATAAACATGGTGTTTCCCCAAGCAAATAGGAATAATGTGCTCCACAGAGATTACAGATAGAGAATTGTAATCTTTAGATGCTCCTCTTCAGCTGATTGATGTGTGCTTTTGAGGGCTCTCATGGTTTGCTTAGTAGTTTGACTTGAGCAGTGAAATGAAACACTATGGGGTATGTGAAATACTGAATTAGAATTAGCAACCAGGTAAAGCTGTTAATGCTTCTAAAAGGTCAGTACAGCTTTTATGAAGGAGTTTTGTCTTATCAACCACAACGTTTACTGGCAGGTCAGCAATTTCTGTAATTCCTTGCAATAGTCTCAAACCTAGACATGGGCTAAGAAGGAGGATGTTGCATGGGCAAGGTGGGCACAGCATGGTCAGAACGTAAAAATTGATTGGAGTAAATAGCTTTTGCCGTGAAGGGAGGAGGATGCTACTTGAGTTCTGCAGAGATCTGTGTTTTGGCTTTGCTTGTGAACATACTTGCAAATTATGTAAAGAAAAAGGTAAGCAATGGGGTAATAAACAATCTTGAGTTACCCAGGACTGTAGAGGGGAGAGCGATCAAATAAATGGGTTTTGGACAACAACAAAATAGAGGTAGGTTCTTTGCATGGAATGATATGACTGATGGATATTGGTTATCATGTTTGTACCAAAGGTCTCTGAGTGATACAGGAAATACAAAGCAGTGACCAGATGGGATCTGTAACAAAAAAAAAAAAAAAAAANNNAAAAAAAAAAAGGTAAATCTTGATGAAACAATGAAAGACTGGTGGAGTCTCCTGACAAAGGATATTGTGAATGCTGAGGGCTGACATGAAAATTGGGGCAATTACAGGAGAGAGAGTGGTGGCAAATCACTTAATGTATAGAATACCCTGTTTGGCTCGTAAAGTCTTTTGAGTCAAAAATGTTTGGAAGTCTGAAAAGTAGTAGATGGTAGTATTTGTTTGCAGTATTTTGCATCCTCCCCCAGATACCTGGTTTTACTTACTGTCAGAGAGGATGATAGGCTCCTTGAAGCATTGCTCTGTCCCAGTATTTTTAGGTCATTTTCTTTTAATTGAAATTCCCTGGGTAGGGATAATGTTGTAGTGGATCCCAGCAGTGATCCAATGAGAATGGGAGGGATATGTCCTCTTCCATCCTACTTGACCATAGAAAACACTCTTCCATGGGTGAGACACTGATAATTAAGACAGAGGTTTGCAAAGTTGTGAAGTGGTGCAAATGTCTCCCCTTTGGGTACTGTTCTCACCATCAGCTAATTTTTTTTTCCACCTGTTCTGAGCAATGTTCTTGCCTCAACCTAGTTTCCACCTAGCTTGTCCTCTTACTCTCTTGGATGTTTTCATCTCATTCTTTCCCAGGCTGTTTTCTTCTTCCTTAATACTTCTGCTACTGGAATACTGATATAATCTGAAGCTGAGATTTGTTTTTGTGATCCTCTAAGAGTGTTGTATGCATCCAAATCGATGTTCTATGCTGGCCCAGACCTTGCCTCCTTGACCAACTTGGACATAAATAGTACTACTTCTCTAGAAGTATTTCTTTCTAAATGAAATGCCATTTTAGGTGCCTGTTACCCACTTTTGTCTGCCTCCTATTTCACCAATCCCATTTTATTTTGTAAATTATGGTTTCTCTTCTGTTCTCTTTTATGCTGAAGAAATGTTGGACAGTCTCTCAAAACTCCAAGTAGGTAAAAGTGCAGCAAATCAAAATAAAATTACAACACCAGTTAAGCCTGAAAAGCAGTGCTGTGTGATTAAATAGGAGCCTGTACAGATTCCTCTGCTGATAATTGTACACTTCTACACTCCTCATTTTGATTTTTGTGATTTTTTTTGTTTAGCATATTCATGATGCCTCTAAAAAGTTATGTCTGAGCCTGTTTTGGGTGTTTGGTTTTGGTTTGGGTTTGTTGGGGGGTTTTTTTTGTTGTTTCCTCGGGGGGATGAGGGGACCATGGAGCTGGGGTGGTTTTTTGTTTAGTTTTTGTGAAGGAATCTGTGTGCACCTGCTGGCTGCTGAGGGATGGCCCTGAGGCTGCAGCCAGCTGACAGAGGGTTTTGATGATCCCCATGATGCATGGCTTCCCAAGTCGTGCTTCCAACAGCACAGTCTGGTGGATAAGGCATCATTCCAGTGCCCGGGCCTGGCACCCAGGGCATTGCTGCCTTCATCCACTGGGGCAGGAGCATGGCCAGTTCTTGTCCCTAGCCATCCAGCCCCTTCCTGACTAAGAACTGCCCCATAGATTCTCTTCTTTTAACTCATACCTTGTCAAGTAACAGTAATGGCAGGCTCCAGTCATTGGTACATCACCCCAGAACACTTCATGGAGCAGAAAATTGTGTCTGGGAGAAGGAGGGGTGGGAAGGACGCATCTGCAGGGGCATTATGGTGTGGCACCAGTTTCCCTCTGCCCCAGCCTGCTCTAGGTATCTCTCCCCAGCTCTCCCCTCTTCTTGTTTTTAACTTTCTTATTTTCAAACCATGTCTATTTTAACCTTTAGTTTGACCATATGCTTATTATTTATTAAAAAATACTTCAAATACATGGCTTAATTTTAATTTCATCTGACTTTTATGAGGTGATGGACAAGTCAGAGCTAATAATAAATGGCTTAGTGACAAACCTTGGTGAAATCAAACAAACTTTAATTCAACAGAGCTTTCCAATACAACTTTCAGTGTTTCAGACCTTCGGTGTCTGTTGTTGCCTTTTTCTCTAAATTTACAACAAGCACTCTATGTCACCACTCCCCTTTTGATGCTATTTTTAACAAACAGATTACTCACATTTCAGGCAACATTGAGCCTCCATTTATCTATCATTTATTTATGTATTGTAATCTTGAGTTGGCTCTTTTATGGCTTTGAACCTTAGAAATTATTGTAGTGATGTTATCTCTCCTGTAGCAGTAAATGGGGACGAGATAGACAAAGGCTGATTTTTCCTCTCCCACAAAGGGGCATTCAAGGACTAAACATGGCTGTCACAATTGTACTTCATAAAAACCAACCTTTGTGGGGACCCTTTGTCAGCCTGATGGTGGATAAGTGGAGCAGCTGTCTCTGCTACATCTGTTCATTCACCTGACAGCCTGTCAGATGAGTTCTCAGAAAAGGGTGGCTGAATGTGAGCTGTGATCATTGCTTTGGTGGCAGCCTGTCCTGAGCTGCCATTTTCTCCAGCAGTTTGAGGGGTAACTGTGGGGTGTGTGCATGGGAACTTCAGCAGGTCCCAGCACCCTGGACTTGGTGTGTAGGGTCCTGGCTCCCCCTGAGCCATAGGTCCAGCCAAGTCATAGCAGAGCTCTGCACATCCTACTCTTGCTACTGAAGAAGTTATGGGACCCAGTCCTGTCAATGTGCATAAAGGTAACATATTACTAAGTATATTTTTAAATTTTTTTTGTCATAATGAATATGAAAACAAGTGCATCCTTTGGCATAGAGTTTCTCTGCCTGCTGTAAATTCAGCCAACAAATATTTCCTAAGTTAAGACACAGAATTTAGAAAAGTGCATTTACGTGATTCAGTTTATTATGTGTATGCATGATCCTATTACTATGGTATGAAAGCTTTTGCTCTCTTACCTTTTTTTCAAGTATATATGTAACATGTAATGATTTATGTTATAATGTAATCATATATAAAATTATATATATATA
>WEKY01000085.1:2885-22705 GCA_013390045.1 Picathartes gymnocephalus | reverse complement strand
GCTGAAGTAAAGTAAATAAATATCCCTCAGAAAATGAATAGTTCACTTTCTGTGAAAGAGCCAGGCAAATCTCTTGGCCCTTGCAAACAGCATCGATCCAGGAACAGTCTTCTGTATCCTCAGAAGTACATAAAGGCTCTCCTGCAGTTGACTGTGAACAACTAAACTCACTGTGGCATAAAGAACACTGAGTTATGCTTCCCATGCTTTAACAACACAATCAGAGCTAACAAGGACATGGTGGTGCAGATACAACTTTTTATTCACACCTGCACTGGGTTAACTCAAGTGAATAAACCCAAGCATCTCCTGTTTGTGTGAAACTCAGCAGTGAAGAACTTCCTCAGAGGTATTTCCCCCAATCAGAATACCATCAGTATGCATCAGAATAAAAGTCCCAGTGTACCAAGAACAGATCTATGGAAGGTAAAGATGGATACATCTGATATAAGTATTCTGAAGGAATGTTATTCTCAAAAAAATACTATTGCTTGGTTTACAGTTATTTAAGAATACTGACAAATGCCACTGCATTACATTGCACAAATATTTATACAAGATTTTAATTAGATCCCTTAGCTGAATATTCCATGACATTCAAGCTCTAACTGATGTCATATAGAATGTAGAAAAAGTAAAAATTTCGCCTAACCATTGATCCAGTTGGTGCTACTTAAAAGCCAATATGCTCTTTCAGAAAATGATCAAGTATTGTAACTATTACTGTACTTTGTCAAAAGCTGAGAAGTGCTTGGAGATGCAAGAAAAAATGCACTGATATTAAGACTGGGGTGGATAACCTGCTACCCTGGAAAATAATATGGAAAACCACCTGCCTGCCCAAAGACATCCAACTATTTTAACCCATGGGAGCAATGGGTGCCCTTTAGAGCCCACCAAGTTGCACAGTTCTAAACCAGACACATCAGACTGTGTGCAGTCTATAGTACACAAATGAGAAATGACACCTCAGGCTAATCTTTAGTATTTCTATTACTTTACCTCTGTATTATCTCCCATTTAGAGTTTTATTTATACATATCAAATTGTTTGTTGATCCTAGAATTCATTTTCTTTTCTCTTGCACTGTCTGCATTCCCTTTAATGTCATCCTCCCCCTTTGTCCAGTTTTCTCACTCTGCTTTTCCGTTAGTCTCATATTTTATCCAGTTATTTCTTTACTATGAAAAAAACCCCTTTGACTTAATTTTGAAGAACACATTTATAAGTGATTCTTTCACTTTTACATCTATTTCCCTTCTCTCTTCCTTTTTATCTCCCTTTTCCTTTCCATCTGAGTAATTTCTTCTACAGTTTCTATTCCTTTCAGTCCCTTCCACCCTTAAAATCTATCATTTTCATTGAAAACATTACTTACTGTCTTATTTAAAATTGTGAAAAAGCAAAAACTAACACAGAAAAGGTCTACCTGAATAAGCCTGCATCTAACATCTTAACACATATCTCAGAGAAGGCAATCTGAATGGCATTTGGCCCATGTTGAAAGACCATGTGGTATCCAGTTGATTAAAACAAACGTCTTCTTTTTGACCAAATTAATACCCATTATATTGGTAAAAGCCCTCTTTGCTAACACAGTTTGACTGACAGTGCTTTCTTCTTTTGAAATAATTTATAAGCTTCTGCTATTAACTTATTTAAAAATTAACCTAATACCTGCTTTAGTGGTCACAATTCTTAAACATGTCCCCAGAATATATTCCTTTAATAGATAAATTATTGATTGAACTATCCATGACTTTGTGAACCGGAATTCTTTCTTTTGGGGAGGAGTACCAAAGCATACTAAGTACTGGAAAACCGCTACTGACTGTGGAACAACCCCTATGTAGCATCAGATTCAAAGATTCCATACAATGTCAACAGAACATGGTGTTGGTAACACCAAGGTTGGCAGCTCAATCCCTGTATGGGCCATTTACTTAAGAGCTGGACTTGATCCTTGTGGGTCCCTTCCCACTCAGAATATTCTGTCAATCTGAGATTGAGATTATAAATTATTTACACCTGAATGCAATCACAGGGTGCTAGATGATTTCCAAACAGTGCAGAAGTTATGTGGGTAGCATGAAATTCCAAATAAATGAAGTCATGTTTCATAATTTGCCAACAGGGAATAGTGCAACCTATTTCTTTAGATATTACATTGACAAAAGTGAGAAACCACCACTCCATAAAAATGTATTTCTATCACAACACCAAAATTAGTCTTGCCCAATGCTAAAATCTGAAGAGGATATACAATAAAAGACTAAAATAAATCATTTTTTTAAAACAGATTGGCCATATTTTAGCTATGTTAACAATACTGAGTCGTACTCCTGTTTCTTCTCACTCTCCTTAGCATTATTTATTTGCTTTCTGCACAGATTCTGAAATAACTTAAATTGCTTACAGTGCATATTTTTTATAATAGGAAGTGGCAAATAAAATCTTACAAAATCAAAAAGGAACAGGAAACATCTCCCTTTTTCCTACTGTATATGGCAATGTATTGAAGCTGGCCATTGAGATTAAGAACACATGTGATCACCTCAATTCCTTTAGATGGGAGAGAAAGGTCAGGAACCTATCTAAGGGAAAGTCTAGATGAGGTGATATACAAGCTTCCTTTATGCTGCTTTTAAAGAACTTCATCAGAAAGTGGTATTTGACCCTACCAAAGGTAAGCAGAGTCCAGAGATTGTCTTTAAAAGTTAGTATTTCTCAGCAATTGCCTAAAAATTCAGTCTGAGATTGTACAACTTTCCATTACAACTAGAACAAAAAAAGACATTGTTCCTTAACATTTCTTCCCTTTATCACAATAAAAATTGATGCCCAAGTTGCATGTTTTTGATCTATTTTTCGTAGATTAACCTCAGTTTTGCATCATGGAGAAATGCCTCTAACATGTTTTAACAGTTTTACAATAACTAATTTATATTTAAAATACCCTTATATACCAGGGCAAAAACTTTCTTTATGATTTGGACTCAGTATTTTCAAAGAGAAGTATAAAAGCAGGATTTAACTTCACATTAAAATGTTTGAATTTAGGTCCTAACATGTATGTTCAGTTTCTAATAATTTATTTCAATCAAGAAGAATTTGTGCTTCTACAATCTGTACAGTCTATGGAGTTTAGAGAGAAATGAACCCATTCAAAAGGGTCCTTAGTTGCCTAAATTTTAATTGTTATTATTTTAGCTGACGTAGGATATCATGCCCAAATTTTAGCTGCCAGCACAGGAGGACAAAGGTCTCCCATTAGATCTGCTAACCTTCTGTGGACACCTCAGGTATCTAAAGGCATCTCTAGTAACACTAGAAACATTTGTTTAGGGAAATAAATCCCACTCTTGACACCTATCTAAGGGCAAGCAAAATCACTCTCCAGTTGTCTCCGATTTAAGTGGGAGCTCCATTCATTACAAATCAAAACTTTGCCATCTCTTGAAAGTGCAGACCCCTATGACTGGGCTTCAGTCTGAGCTCTGAACCTTATTCAAGATGCATTCAGGGCTGTCAGCTGGACAACACGACTAAACAAGTATTAAAAATTGTATGCATTCAAAATACAAAGAAAGTGTTCTACGTATGTCTGACAGGACCACACAGGGAAGCTGCTCCAATGAACCTTTTTGGTAGAAAAGTGACATGCCCTTGAATTTCTTTTTACCAAGAGTTAATATAATTAGATTTCAATAATTTACTATCCAGATCACTTATACCTAAAACAGTGAAGTTGATTTCAAATTTTTCTCATGTAAAAACCTGTAAGTAGGTTTTTTTTGTCTCCCCTATTTAAATATGCATGCCTGTTTTTCATAGTTAAACATATGTTTTACGAAAGGGGAACTTAGATTTGTATGTTACTTTATTAGACCAGTTTTGTTAAGAGAAGATCAATACAATCATTTTGCATGTCAGTCAAAGATAAATATCTTCTAGGCCTTCTAAGTCACTCCAAATGTGACAGAGTTTCCACCATCTGAAGTTGCTCCAAATTTAATGAAAAAAGAAGATAGAGGGATTGTTCATGTACCCACCAAAATAGAGGCTGTGCCACAATTGGTGTGCTACACAGGCATAAGGTTTCATGTGGATTCCATTGATAACATGAATGTGGATTTTTTTTTTAAATTTAGAAATACAACTGGTCTCTATACCCTAGAATATCAGAATTTCAATAAAAATATTAAAATCCAGCTGCCAGGATTAGAAAGCTAAATGAATACTAAGGGCTTATAAGCAAAAAACAAAATTAATTTTTCACGTCCTGTTAAAATTGAAAAAGTTACGAAGAATATCTGAAATACTTTTCAATGAATTTCAGTTTCATCTTGAAAACTCGACCCAAACGTGGCGAACACTGAAGACAATCAGATACTGTCGTGTTTTCTGAGCAGTGTTATTTATATACCGGCAGAGTCCTGCTGCAGAGATTTTTCTATGTAACAGGGTTTTTCTTGGACACCCATTTTTTCCTAAAGCTTCTTTATTGTGGGTAATGTATGTCTTTGATACTGCAAGCAGTGTTTGTCAACTGTAAGGGGCTCACCAGCGTTGATGCAGGACTGCAAAAAAGACAGAGGTCTATCTTTGCCTGAATTACAACATCCTTCACCCTAAGGAAAACCTGTGAGGTAACATCTTTTCCTTATTGTCTATGACTCTACTTGCATCAGAAAAGAAAATTACAGAAGGGGGAAATAAGAGGGAAAGCATCTTACCTTTACTGAGATCTGGAAAGCAGTTGTACTGATATTAAAAAACAGAGAAGGGGAAGGGAAATCACCACTGGTTCAGAGATGCTGTTGGAGTAACTACTACTGTTGCTGGGGTTTGTTCCTCTGGAACAAACACTGACAGAATTCATGGGCAGAGACCTTACGAACTGCTGGGCTCTTGGCCAATCCATGGAAAAGTAAAGGAGGACACTAGAGCTCATCTGAACTTCAGGAAAAGGGAAACAGAAGAGAAAAGAGCGTATTTGCAAGTGTAGTGCTAGAGACTCCAAAAAGTATATGCACAGGAAGCACATACTGGGAATTATGTATTAGTCCCCCAATACACTGATGCTCTCTGTACAATATATCAGACAGTAAAAATTCTCTTCGTCCATCTCCAATAACCATCTTTTCCCACACCATCCAAATCTTCAGGTTTCCTTCCATGCTTTCACACCTGTCACCAAGATTGGCCTCCCTCAGCATTCCAGAGCTTGTTCTGCCAGAGGTTCTAAGTCTATACATCAATGCAAAATTAAAAACCACACGAGCCATTCTGGCATCTACCATGGAGTGACTACTACCAACTCTTAATAAGATCAATGCATAAGAAAACATTTGTACAGCACAACATACACACTGGTGACTGTACATTCGTAATCCTCGTTACTCTTCTGCCTCATGTGAGGTTTCCTAAACAGCAAGGAGTTTGGTTTCCTCTTTCCTCTTGCCATAATAATTTGTCTTTCCACTTTTTCACAAATTTGTGAAAATTTTGTCTTTATTTTGCATAGATACTCTGCAAAAAGAACATTCACCTATTCAGAATTTTTAATAATTTTGCAACTTACTATATAGAGCAATACTAAATCCACTGTCATCTTTCAGCTACTTTGGAAAGCAGAGATGCTATGTACATCCTCATATATATATATATATACTTTTTTTTCCTCTACCAAAGCAGCTGGTACAATTCTTCATAAACCAGTGAAGCATATGGTAAATTGGGAATACCAGACATGACAGGAATAGCAGTAACTCTACTCATGTCAACAGTGTTTATAGGGACAGAAGTTCTTGTCCCAGTCAGAAGAAATAAGGCTAGTGCATATCTGGAGGAGAAATACAGCCTCAAGAAAAAAAAGAGCAATGCACATCCCTTATTCACAGTAGATTAGCACAAAATAAAATACAAAATACTACCTTTTGTAATTGCATTGAATCCAATGAATCAATGTTAAGGATTTGAGTAAAGGTAGCCACAAATACCTTGTAAGCTATACACATATTGCAGAATACTTAGAGATTACTTACCTAATAAAATTCAAAAGCAGCTAGAAACTCAAGGTGGTGATTAAACTGATTTTACAATTGATTTTGTTCTTTTTCTGAGCAGATGACAAAGATGCCAGAAATCTTGGATTAAAATATATGATTTAGGATCTCAGGAGAATGCAGCCAATAGGACTGCACCGTGGGAAAAACAGGCAGGAGTGCAATAACGTTGGTCAGCATTACACTGCTTGGAGTGTTCAGAGAAACCTACTGTCTACAGGAGGGACTTTGAGAATGATACTGGGGAATAAGAAAGAGAGGGAGAAGAAATCTGAGGAGGCAGATAGGGGCACATAATTACCATCTCTTTCATATGAATACACTCACCAAAAGTGATCACACTTACTCCCAGATACATCTCTGCAGCAATTACCATTTGTTACCTTTCATTTTGGAAGGTGTTTTGAGAACTTGAACTTCCAGAATAATCCCTCACTTATCAATGTTTGGAGTAACTTCAGTAAATCCAAGACTGAATCCAAATGTTTGGTTACTCATTACCTTCCTTGAAAGCAATACTATCCAATGTCAAACACCTAGACGGAATCTTTTTAGACAGAATGTAAAAAGGAAAACATGGAACACTTGTGAGTTTGGTCACTGCTCACCACATATTAGAATAAAATACTAAAAACTATTGGAACTATAGAGCCAAAATAAAGCAAAGGAAAAGACAGAAAACCAGTTCTATAAAACCCACTTATTCACTGCAACTTTAAAAAAATAGAAGAGAAACCCAAATAAATCACAAGTGTAGGAAAGGGAACTCTTAAGAGCCTGCAAGTGGGGTTTTTTTTTTTTAGAAACACTGAGAGGTAACAATATTTTAGTCATGCTACAGTATCTAGGCTATTTTGCTTTGGAATGGTGCAATGTGCCAGACACAGCGATAGCTTGAAGGTGGAGCAGTCTGACCAGAGGCTGAGAGCCATGACTGATGTGCCCCTTAAGAAACTGACATTCAACGGACGGCTCAAAATTTTCTCTTCTGTGCAGGCTAGGGTGAGCACTAAACGCTTTATTTATCTCCTCTATCCCAAATAAAGTTTGAGATTACACCTGTGAAACAGGACACATTTAAAAAGGTAAGGTGGGTAAGTTGATTAGCTAATTAACCAAGCTCTTATATACAACCCATAGGGAACATCTCAAATGCATAGGACATCTTTTGTTATTAAGAAAAAATAGGACAAGGAAGATTTATCATTAAAATATATTTCATTAATTATACCACCTGGAGTTCCTTGCACAAAACAAACTTTTAATTAGAAACTGTGGGTTTATAGAAAATGTTTGCTATAAAATTTTGATTGTTTATTAAATGTAGAATGTGTAAAGTTCCTTGCATGCTAAGGGCACAACTGTACCACATCAGAGGGTGCACTTTGTCTTCTTAAAGGGCTCAGGAATGTATTCAGAAAGTATTGGCATTTATTTTTTGTATCTTTTTTAAGAACAGGTAGAATTTGTTTTTTCACAGTAGAAGAGCTTTACTAATTGTAGACAAATAATTTCCTCTTTAAGGAGGCAGTAAAACCTGGTAAGAAATTCAACATGAGCCAACCTGAGAAGCTGAAAACTTGAGTCCCATCCAGGGCCTTTGTATCACTTGAGTGTTCCAAAGTAGTTGCTTTCTTCCCAGAACTATCAGTCACCTCATTCTCCATGTCTGGAGAAACTCAGTTCATACACTCCATTGCTCTATGTGTTGCAAAGTGAAGCCTTGCTTTGCACTGGAGCTTTGCTGTATCTGTCATGTATAAAATCACTTAAATTGCTTATAGAATGGCTTAAGGAACCAGCAGAAAAGTACTGCTTTTAAGATACGCTGAGGAAAACAGCACAGACACATGGGAGCATTTTTGATGCCCATCTTCATGCTCTTAAAATAACATTCCATTTATTTCTTTTACTGCATGAATATCCTTTTCAAAATAGTATAGTTGAATTTTTTTCTGAATAGGCTTTTTGCCCTGAATATTTGTCTTAAATAAGGAGTTACGAGAAAGTCACTGGACAGGCAAGGGAAAGCTGTGTGACTCTCTATATTGGATATCAAAGGGACAAATCCCTATTTCACATATTCCCTAACTTAGTCCTCATGCAAGGGAAGAACCATGAGGTCCCATCACTGGAGCTGGCAAAAGAAAGCAGAGCAGTCCTCCAAAACCACGAGTGATCAAGGAAAGAACAATGACCTGCATTTATTGCTGGGTAGTGCTCCCAGTTGAGTTAATAAAGTTGTGCCCTAATTAAACTGAGCACTTCACATCTTGTTTTTCTTCTTGCATGGCTGGGACAATTAAGCATCCTTTGATGTAGAGTGCTCTGAGGAAATCGCCCAATTACTTTATGAACAATTTCTGTCATAAAGCCTGAGAGAATTTATTGAAACCACCTACAGTGGAATGAGGCCAAAACCAATCAACACTGGATGACCAGACTAAGGGCTAAGGACTTTAAACTAGAGGTCACTAAGACCACAAGCAACACATCATACAGAGAAATTTAAGCTCTGGAAGTGCTGGTTGAGTACAGTAAACTGAAAAAATTCTGTGAAATTACACTACTGAGCAGAAATTATTCACTACTTGAACAGAAGAAGAATGTGTTGACAATCACTGATTTCCTGTGTACTGGAGGTTTTATTGTACTCTGACTGAAAACTAAAGTACATGTAACTGCCCTGCTTAATGAAGTGGGAAAAGACATTTTGTTACTTTTTAACAAAAATAGGCAAAAAAATATTACTAATTTCACATATTAGATATTTGAAATAGTAGTTTATTATCCTAAGTTCAAAGTGTTATGGACAGAGAATAGTAAGGATTATCTCCCCCTTCAAAACTACTGTTTTCATGGGCAACCATGCCATAGATTTTCCTCTATAAACTGATCCATTTTTGCCTTAAAACTAGTCAGGTTAAATAATGTATCTGAAAAATTAGGAATACTGAAGAAATAGTCTTAAAAAGTAATATGTACATATATTCCAAATATATAGATTTAAATCTTAAGCTCTATATTTATTATTATAACTATCATACAATATTTCATTAATTGGTACATACAATTCTTTAGAGTTTAGATGGAACATAAGTATGACTTTTTAAAAACTAATTTTTAGATGACAGAATAGGGAAATAGTAATTAAAAAAATAAGCAGCACCAGTTATAGTGCCTTCCACCTTCAGGAAAAGTATAGCTTTCATGTTGTGCTAATGTCTAAAAAATATTAGGTCGACTCTATTGTATATTCGGTGTCCACTTGTGGCAACAAAAAGTACCCACAACCTAAAAAGAACAACTATGCAATTGGCTTACCAAAAATATACTTTCTTTTTAGCATAAGGAAGGTACAGTATTTTGAACTCTCATTTTTAATTACTTATTTTGTGCATGGGGTAAAATTTGTTTTGTGAAATTTGTCTCTGTAAGTCAGCTCTCTGTCACTAAGTCTTTTTAATTAAAATGTCAATTAAGTTTTAATGATAGTGCTATTATTCACTTAACTAACATAAACTGGGCAGAAAATATATAAATAATAATAAACCAGCATAAAATTCCCTACAAGGCAATTCATCATTAGTACAAATTAGCTCTAAAATGCATCACAGTCAAGTAAAAAAAGCTTCAATTATTTTGCCTTACAGTATAATAATGAGTCTTAACTAGGGAAAAAAGATACAGTAATTTAGTAATGTTAAGATCTACCCACTGGAAAACACCACTTCTGCTGTTGAAATATTTTAAGACATATATTCCATTCAACTCCCCAAACAAATAGCAGACTGTACTTCAAATGCATTGCAAGACTATTAGGTAATCTTTTTCTTTGTTTAGATTCAGTAGGGTTCAGTGACAAACATTCATCTTTTCTTTCTATGAAAGTTCCTGTTCTTTTGCTTAGTTAAGAACAGACTTAATTTTTAGTAGCATAGTTACAATTTACTTACCATTGATTAGCCTCATACAATAACCTTCAAACAAAATGCAAAAATGATCGTTTAACTATTTTAAAATTATGAATTACTTGTTCAGTGTTAAGATCGCAGTGGAAAGAACAGTTATATCTGTAGGTAGGCTAATAGAATCAGACACAAAGCTTCTGAAATAAACCAATACCAGCTGCTCCCATGCCTCATTACTCGGCAGTAGCTGCTCGCCTGAAATATTGTACGTTGCAGAATCGTTGGCTTTCAAAAGCCACACAGACTTTTGAGAGGACATAGCTGTACAAAATAGACAGACACTTCCCCCAGACAGAAAAAAAACAAAAAGGAAAAGAAAAGTCCTATACTTCAGGGTATAAGTGCAACTATTTTCCATTCTTAGGCACACATATTTTCCACCACCATGTATTTTACTTATTTTAACAGGTGAATGCAATTAAATTTTAAAATTATTACATTGTCAGTGCTCCCACTTCTAAAAGAATAATTTACAAATTCTAAAACTAATGAAATATCTTTTTTGATT
The DNA here is from genome assembly GCA_013390045.1 of Picathartes gymnocephalus. Taxonomy (NCBI): domain Eukaryota; kingdom Metazoa; phylum Chordata; class Aves; order Passeriformes; family Picathartidae; genus Picathartes; species Picathartes gymnocephalus. Next base: position 12,158 of record WEKY01000085.1, on the reverse strand, counting down.
AGTAACACATAGTTTGTGCTTAGAGAAGATTTTGAAGTAGGAATGAGTATCATAATCAGTGTCTGATCATTTGGCTCACTAAGAGAGGACATTAATGGGAGAAAAAAACTGGCTACAGATATATCATGCAATCAAAAATGCTGTGCACGTGTAGCATTTTGGATGGCTATAAACACACTGTTCAAAAACAGAACTTCTAAAAAATAATCACTTTCCAAAATCCTTATTAAAATAGTTGAGCTTGCTGTACTCTGCAAAAATTAGATTGCAACACTAAAACTCTCAGTAAAAGGTACTGTCAGACCCTCATCATCTCAAACAGTCATTAAGAAAGCCTAAAGAGATTCACCTTCTTGAAACAGGAGCAATTTTAATGTAAAAGTTTACACAATTAAAATTACAGAGGTTTAATTTCCAACAAGCCCTAAAGAATTCAATCTTCCATGGCTCTCAGGACTCATCTTCAACAGAGACGGTTAGTTTTAAACATTTATGTAATACATTTGGTAATAGAATTACAAACTTCAGTATGTTTCACAGAACATTTATATTCTAACAGGAATCAATTGTATACTTGTAATTTGCCTACTCTGAAGATAATAACTTTTGATACACACAAATTAGTTAGGCAGAAAAATCAAGGCAGACTTCCACTTTATTGAAAAAATATTGAACACAGCGCTCCATAGGTACTCCGGAGTATCATTTAGAGGCAGTATGACATAATATCATTCTTACTTTAAGATACTAAAATAATGAAAAGTGAGTTCTGTGCTGGTACAGAACAGCAGAACATGCATTTCTATCAAATGTCCTTTTATATCAATCATTAAGTGTTTTTTTCTAATATTTCATATCTCTGAAACTGTCATCTGTATAATCAAATAAATTCAACTCACTCTTTTCAGTCTAATAAGTGGTTACTGAGTATTATTTGCCTTACTCTCAAGTGGAAAATTATGGAAATGATTATATGAGATCTAAAACATAAGCAACCACTTGCAGCAAGCATGTTAAGTAAGGGAATACCTTATAAGTTCATCAGATAAGTTGTTACATGTTTAGAGATTTTCTTGCCTTTTCAGTGGAATGATATGGTCACCATTATACCTTAGACTATTTATCCAATTTTAAATCGCTTTAATTTAAAAAATTTGCTAATAAATAAAACACAGAAATCTGAGCTGAGAAAAAAAAAAAGCCCTAAATACTTGCTTTTAAATATAATATTGCACTGCTTTAAAGAAAGAACATTACTTTCAGTAAAATGAGGCCCCTCTTTCTTCTCTATTTGCCGGATTTTAAATAAATTGTACTCAGTATCTTGAACTGCCTTTGACGAGTAAAAAAATACCAATCAAAAAATTATCATGAAATAGTAGAAGAAAAAAAGTGTCTTGGGTCAGAGAGGTGGAGCAGCATCCAGACAGTGCAAATCTGGACCACAAGTGATTTTTTTCAGTGCTGGACACATCTTATGAAGCAATCAGACATAATTTGCTCCACCTCTAGTAGAATTACAGCATAGCCAAGTTAAGGAGCCTGGCAATAAATCAGTTCAAAATTCAATATTTACAGTGATATCCCTTATACTAATGACACATTCATGTCTGAAGGCCATAAATTCCTTACCAAGTAAACACACAGAATGAGAGAGTGTAATCCTTTTGGCATTACTGTGCCATGGCACTTAAAAAACAGCTGAAAGTATAACTATATTCCCAAAATATAACATTTACTAACAAAACCTGAGATACTGTCAACAGAATTTTGGTTAAACCAGAGCTTTTTCTGCCATTTGCTTCACTTAATCTCAGGAGCCCCTGCCCCCATATTTTTAGAGAAATAGCCGTAGGCTACGGATCAGAAAAGATAGCATGTAAAAGCTGGATGTGTTTATTAACACAGTGTGAACACTTCATATTTGATTTCTAAGCAGAAAACTAAGGTCTGTTAGTAGTGCTATAAGTGCAGTCTCAGTCACACACCAGCCAGATCACTAAAGAGGAAGTTTTCAGCAAAAAAGTGTACTGGATTTGTTTGGCAAGGTTTGGGTAGCAGGGGGGCTACAGGTGTGGCTTCTGGGAGAAAATGCTAGAAGCTGCCCCTACATCTAAATGGAGCCAAAACAGCCGGCTCCAGGACAGACCTGCTGCTGGCAAGGCCAAGCCCATCCCCAGCTGCGGCAGTGCCTCTAGGAGAATGTATTCAAGAAAGGGGAAAAGTTGCCGCACAACAGCAATGGCAGTCAGAGGCAGGAGTCAGAACATGTGAGAGGGACAACTGTGCAGACACCCAGGCCAGTGAAGAAGGGGGGGCAGGAAGTGCTAAAGGAGTCAAAACAGAGATCCATCTGCAGCCCATGGAGGACCCCATACCGGAGCAGGAGGATGCTTGAAGAATGTTGTGACCCCATGGGAAACCCCCACTGGAGCAGGCTCCTGGCAGGACCTGCGGGCCCATGGACAGAGGAACCCAGGCTGGAGCAGGTTTTCTGGCAGGCCTTGTGACCCCATGGGGGACACATGCTGGAGCAATCTGTCCCTGAGGGGCTGCACCCCGTGGAAGAGATCCATGCTGGAGCAGTTCATGAGGAACTGCAGCCCATGGGAAGGACTCAACATGAGAGAAGTCCAGGGAGGACTGTCTCCCTTGGGATGGATCCCACAGTGGAGCAGAGGAAGAGCATGACGAGTTCTCTCTCTGAGGAGGAAGGAGCAGCAGAGACAACGTGTGATGAACGACTGCAGCCCCCACCCCCCATCCCCCTGTGCTGCTGCTAGGAAAGAGGTGGAGGATTTGGAAGTACAGTTAAACACAGAAAGACATGGGGGTGGAGGGACAGTGTTTTAAGATTTAGGTTGTTGGGGTTTTTTTCATTATCTTACTCTGATTTTGATAGAAAAGAAATTAAATTTGCCTGTTTTGTCCATGATGGTAATTGGTGAGTGATCCCTCCCTGCCCTTATCCCAACCCTTGAGTTTTTTATCTTTTTCTCTGCCCCGTACAACTGATGAGGAGAGTGATAACATGGTGGGCACCTGATGTCCACCCAAGATCAACATGTCACAAAAAGGCATATAAATAAGAGAAACCCAAAAAGTGTTAATAAAAACCCACAGCCATTAGGGCTGAAGAAAATAACAGCCAACTTTAAATGTAATTGAGAAAGAATAAGCATTTAGCAAATCTCATTTTGGGAGAAAGGAAGACATTTTATTAAAATCCAGACAGATCATTTATACCCCAAAAGTGTAAAAGCCAATGGAGAACAATTAAAGCAAAAGGATTTCACTGAGAAATTAATGCTGGCTTTTAACAAATTTAGGGATATTCTACAAGATCAAGAGAATTGCAAAATCTTCATGTTGCGTTCGTGTTTATGAAGATCAAACCTGAGAAACTACAGGAAACTACATCAAGCCAGTATAAATTCTACAAAGGTTGAGGAGTAAATAATTAAGAAATGGTAGTGTAATTCATTCACTTTTGTCTTGTCAACTAAACTTGATACCGTTTTTTATGCTACAGGTTTGGCTAATAACATTAACTTGCTTTGTCATAGTACACTTAGATTGCTTTAAGATTTAATCTTGCATGACGTTTTCAAGCACCATACAAAATCAATACTCTACATTACATGGATTAAAACTGTTTAAATACACAGATCTTGAAAACTCTAAGTGGAAAATTGTCAGACAATGTAGGTTCTCTGAAGAACTTTTATTGTCCCAAATTTATTACTTCCATTGTAAATCAGAGATTAATTTTTTCAGATGACCTCAGCCTTGATACAATGGGAAATATCAATCAAATAGATGGGCCCATCTTTCTCAGTATAACTCATCTGAGCCTCACACAGCTAGAATGTACCTCTCAAATTGATATATTAAAACTATAACCCAGTTCATTTATATAACAAAGGGTTAAGAGATAACTTGCTAACCAAATGTAAGTATCTATAAGGCGCGAGATACTTTAAAGTAGACAGTGGTTTAATTTAGCTTTTAAAAAGCATTTAGGGATCTACTGGTAGAAAGCTATTACTTGACTATTCATGTGAAAGTCACATTTCTTTATTTCTAAATGTTGAAAATAAATAACATATTAGTACCAGCTGTTGACAGATATAGAAGATACATTTTCAAATCTACATACATACCTACATTTTCAAATCTTTATATCTTTCATATCTTTCTAAAAGAGATCTCACCTTAAGTGGAAGTTATAGTATCAAGAAAGTCACAAAGTCTTTCAGGAGTTTCTGAGATCTACCTAAACAATGTGATGAGCCCAAGTAAGTTAGGACTGGATTACCCATCTTTTCACACAGCAACCCACCAAAAACAAAAGAGAAAAGCAAAATTGGCCTTAACAAACATGTGCCAGAAGTTCTCAAGGACTGGAAGAAGTTAACATAAATAAAAGGACAAGTTTTATAGGTATTTAATAACTCCATCTTTTCTGGTTTTCTCCGTGAGAGGTAGTGCTGAGAGTGAATCTACAACTGGGAAGTTTGAAAGTAGTCAAATCTAAATTGCATTACTATTTTCTCTACACTTAAAAATGCAGGGTTTTTTACTTCAGTAAAGTAGTTTAGAGCAAGTTGCCTTAAGAGGATTGGACTGCTCCATTTATTACAGCCCAGCTGTGCCTTAAGGACACTGGCTGTCTAGTTGCATTACAGAGGCTCAGAAAGGCAATACAGGTTATGAATATACCAGGACATACAGATCCATAGAAATAGACAGATCTATCTGAGAAGAAAAAAGGAAAACTACATTTGTTATTTACGTGATTGACTTCCTAACAGAGATACAGCATACAGAAAGTGCAAGACCTTTTGTGATGAAACAACCAGGTTTTTCTGTGGGCAGCAAAACTAGCAAAGCTCAGGTATGTCAAGAAAGAATGTATAGAAATTTTCTCCTGCAAAATGTTTTTCTTCTCTCTTTTTCTTGCAATTACTTTAAGTTCTGCCCCTCTTCCGTAATTCCTTCCCTTTTCCTATCCTATCCCATTTTCATAAGAGAATTGTGCTCTCTTCTACCTTTGCTAACTCCCAGCTGATCAAGAGCCAGCATGTGCTCTGAAGACTTGCACAGGGACATACTCTTTGCTGCTGAATACCCATATAGTGACTATGGGACAGAGGAACAGCTAATAATAGTTATTAGGCATAAATTCAGCCTGGGTGTCACATTGACATATTGTTTGGGACATCAATCTAAAAATAACTTGTTCTTTTTTCTGGTGGAGATTAGTTGGTTCAGTAGTTGGTGGAAAGGGTTATTTGATTCCAAATACCTTAATATGATCACACACACACAAAAATCTTGGTTTAGACTCTATTGAACACTATTATACAACTGTGATGAAATTTCGCAATTCAGTCCTACTTCCCACAACCTGGATTGTCCTCAGAAATAACAAAAACCAGTTAATAAATAGCTTTGTGGCACTTGCTGATTCAGATAGTCAAATTTTAAAATGAATACGCATAAACACATTCCTCACTCACACGCTCACTAAGCTTTCCTTTTTCTTATCTCATCCAAGCAAAACTTGCACTTCAAATCCCTTTTAAAAATCCTTTTTAACATCTACTTCTTTAGGAAGTCTTTTCATCTCTTAACCATTTTACCTCATGTTTGTATTACACTGCACAAAATTACAGTGCTACTTCTTCTGCTGCTTTAAGTAAGGATTCAGAGAGGAATAACTCAAATACTGAAGGGTATCTAATTTTGCCAGGTCTGGGAAGAAAATAATTTTGCAGATACAGGACATGGTTTCTGGGAGCTTCCAGAGCATGAAGAAAGGTTTCAATTTTGACTGATGAGAAGGTCATACGTGAAGACACAAGCCCCCAAAATAGTGAGTAAAATCTTCTACCATTGTTGTTGGGTTGGTGGGGCAGGTGAGTGTTTACAGCACTTAACACATGAAGTTCTGCTAAAGGGCAGAAACTCTCTAAAAACATGCATTTATGAAGTGCTGTAGTATTCCTTGGATCTTGCAGAGAGAATTCTGTAAGACTTGGTATTTGTCTATAGGATAAATAGTATCAAGTACATGCGTAGGTCCTGCCTCACTTGCATTTTTTTGACTTGAGCTTCTCTTTCAATAGATCTTTAGTGTATTCCACTAAAATTTTCATATATTGTTAAAACTTCAGAGTTTTACTTACAAGCTTTCTAGGTCATCCAGAAATACACCATCCAGACAAATTAGAACCAAAGTTAACCTTACCGAAAGAATGGATTTCTCACTGCATGTTCACTATGAGATGCCCACACAAATTCCATATAAGAATAAAAATACTTCCCTACAGACCTCTAGAGTTTTTTAAATCTCTTTTTATTCACAAAAGGTATTTTAAAAAAAGGTGTTAGCACTTAGAGAAACCGTTCAGAAATGAAATCTAGAGCTCTCAAGAAAGAAATGCATGTTTATTTACAACTACATGTAACTATGTATACCCTTATTAGTATATAAATAAGAACAAAATCCACACTGATTAACAATCTAACAATGACAACAAGAAGAATAATAAAAGATACTAAGCTCTTATTTATAATTTAAATAGGAGGCATTTAAAATAGATTTATAATTTCATCCAAATTAAAAAAGCCTATTTTAAAGCATGGACTCACTATGACATTTACATAAATGTAACAAAAGCAGTACTAAAAGTAAAATTTTACAGAAAAAAAAAAAATCAAACCAGCAATGCATTGGAAATTGCAAAATATAAAATTAGAACAAGTTTCACTAAAGTGCTATTCCAGTTTCCAAACTAGGAATGTTTTAGGAAAGGCAAAATACTTTCCCCACTTAATTTCCTACCAGTTCAGATCTTTAATAACTCAGTTGGTTCATATGAATACGCTAAGCAGAAAAGCTGAGAATGGTGTGACTAGAGGAGGTCTACTCTTTTTTCCAAAATATTCCAAGATGCAGATTTTAAACTAATCACTCAATAAGATATAATATTGTTCATTAAATGCTAGTTTAATGAGCTAGTAATTTTTGGGACTGATTTGTAATGGGGTTTTTTGCATCTCTAATAAAGATGAAAGGTTTTTTAAAAAATAATTTTAATTTACTTTCTGTGCATTTATAATCCTTTTTCAATCTTCTTCTGAATTATTAAAGTAAAGGTCAAAAAAAGGGACACTTATAAGTCCTATAAAAAGGTTTGATTTTTTAAAAGCAACATCACTTCTAGAAAAACAACTGAAGGACAAATACAACATGGTTAAAGATAAGTTATAAAGTTAAATTCAATTTGATCATGATTTATTAAAAAAAAAAAAATTGATGTTGTTTTCTTTTAACGAAAGTATAACACTTGTAAGTGTATTGGGGCAGTACCATTTTAAAGAAGTGACTCAGAATACTCACTAACATCTCAACAATATCCAGACAGTATGCAGAAATATTACCAAGTTTGAGTATTACCACTCCATTAAGATGTTCACATTTTCACTTGTCACTGAACCCCGATCTGCCCTACAGGTCCTACCAGAGGTTATGTCATGTTGTAACAATAAAGCAAAAATTGTAACTGCAAATGTTTCTGAAACTGGAAGACAAAATCTAAGAGCGGCTAAAACTCAGGCACAAAGCTACATGTTATCATGTTATCGTGACCAGCTATAAGTAATGTCTTCAAGAACCTTTTCATTTAATTCTAAGACTGAAAGAATTATGTGTATTTTAGTCTATGTTTGTTATATTTATTGCTGTCAAGCAATGTCTTCCATGATCCTGTGTTTCCAACAGTCTGTTTATTCCAGCACCATCACAAAACACATTCTTTCACCCTCCCTGGCACACTACAATCCCAACGCCTCCACAAGTCTCTACTACTGACACATTCTTAGTTGGATGATATTGTTATGGATTTCCCCTGATCAAGTTCTGCAGTGAGTATTGTATTATTACATAAATTTTTAATTAAGAACACCACAGTATTAAATCAATGGAATTCCTAATACATAATCTGAGAAAAATACTCACACTCAGTTTGAGCATGATAATAATTATCTGAAATGACATACCATCGGAGATTTCATTCCTAAATTAGAAAATTGAATTTGGCTCAGAATTTAGTTTTTATAGATGATAAATTTTACGGACTGATAATTGCGCTTAGCTAATTTATCAGTAACACTGGTATTGTATTTTTGGCTGCTAAGCAAACACCTTCCATGTAAAAACGAGGTGAGGTGGGTGCATCTTCTTTATTCTATTCTTCAATCAGGCTTAAATTGCCATCAGTAAAACTTACGCCTTTGTGAAAAGATAAAATTTATTAAAAACTTGATTTTCTTTAACCACAATGAAAAAAAGATTACAACATTCAGACTTCAGGGTTATGTAATCTAGCATTGTTTAAGATGAATGTACACTTTGAAATCCAAACCTATATCCAATGTAATTCTCCAGCATGACATTGAAAACGGTATTTGCATTTAATAGTGATTTTGCATTTTGTTTTTTAAAAAAGAGTAGCAATATAGACTTTCTTCCTGTCAAGTAGACCTGAAAGTAGACCATTTGCTTCAAAACTGTGATAATCATAATTTCTAGTTGATTCTAAAATAGTAGGTATTTGTGAAGGCTTGTATTTATTTTCACACACTGGAACAAAAAAGTACCAGTTTTTGTTATTTTGTAAATAACTTGTGAAGACATTTGAAAGGAAAAGAGTAGAAGAATATATAAAGCATTTTCAAATAAAATCACTCATGAACTTCTAAACATGCTGTAAGCATCTGCTGGAAACACTTATACCAAAGTCTCAAAGAAATGAACATCTTCTCAGTAGAACAGTATACAATGCAAATTATATATAGTCATCCTTTGAAACCACACGTGAGCTTTAATCAATATGTAATTTACAATTAAGCAATCATTTTCTGATTTACAAGCATTACAAGCATAACAAATACGATTAACCTAGTATTTCAGACGCAAATTAACTCAATTAATGTACCCCACCTATGTGCCACTATGAATATATGTACACTTTTCAATTTTGATTTTTAATTGGCTATAAAACATAACCCTAACAGATAAGTAAAGACCTAATGCTAAATTATTTCAGCACATATATATTCATTTTAAAGCAATAATGCAAGTGTAATGTTTTGTGTAGATGGACCATGCAACAAGTTAAACAAGTTTCTAAATCAAATCAGACTATACCAACAAAATGCCATGAATGTGCAAGGAAGCTACAAGATGAAAAGTGATTAATTAAA
>WEKY01000083.1:2778-48661 GCA_013390045.1 Picathartes gymnocephalus | reverse complement strand
CTTAAATAAGAGTGCAAATGTTAGTTCTGGTAAATTTTTTTTAAGAGAAAAGGTCAAGAGCTCTTTTTGAGGTCTTATAACACATATGAATTACATTTTTAACATGTATTGACTGCTCTACATTAAATTTTGTTCCTTAAAATTTATATCTGAAGGATTGAGCTAAAGGACCACTACAGAAAATGTTGGAATTTTCTGTATTCTGCAGGGAAATCTGTGTGACTCATTAAATTTGCCTGTTCTGTTGCACTTTTCTATCCAGTTCTTTCTAAAGTTATAGCATGGTGTAAGAAATGAGTAATTGGCAGATCCGTTTATCAACAGTATTTTCTTTGGAATGGATGAATGTTAAAATACTGGATCAAATAAGTCTGGGCAGTGGCACTGTTAGAGAGGGTGTCCACACATCAGATCAGATAGCTCTATAGATCTACTCTGTATATCTGCAGATGAATGATATTTGGAGATCTTAGAGAAGACGAGAAATTCTGGAAGGATAAAAGCAGGAATGGGGAAAAGGAGAAGTATTGTAGTGCTCAAATGTATAGAAACTTAGATCTGGCCACCTTGGAGACAAACAATGATTTTCCTTGTGCAGAGGTTTTTTTTTCTAAATGCTTGGTTAAAAAAAAGATAACATAGAGAATGGAACATCAAATTCAAGATTTCTTTAAGTGATTTGTGTATTTTCTGCTAACATTTTATTCTAAATGTATATTCAGAAACTTGGCAAAGCCTTCTTCTAGCATATCGATTGTGAGACTGCGAACCATAAGATCATACGCATGAGAAGAGAGCTGCCTTGCAGTCAATGTCCCACAGTGCTGGTGGTCCAGTTTCCTGGAAGCAGCCTAGTTAGTGGGTCTGTCTTGTTCTGCTCTAGTAATACATCTCAAGATTAAAGATAAAACTGTAAGTGTTGACAAGTGTATAGTTTTATCTTTCTGCTGCTTCATGCAATTTAATAAAGAAACTTGGCAAGTCATTCCTCACTCTTCTTAGCCAGCTTACTGACTCTTATCTGTCAGGCAACCACAGTAGTACTTAGTCTGTGAAGGTGGAAAGGATTGGATATGGATTATTTTAATAGTTTGCTTGTTTTGTCTTTATGCAAATCTTTTATTCTCACTAGTACTTATAAAACCTAGAAAAGATTTATTCCTGTTTTGGAGTTCACTGGTCATACCTGATCACATCTGCACAAGGTATGTGTGACCACTTTAACGACTTCTAAAATGTACTTTGGTGAAGTATGTCAGTAATATTTTCACCTTTTTTAGGTTTTGCTGCTAGCAGCAAGTCAGATCAGAGTTGCCACTGCCAAGGAGCCAACTATTGACTATATTTGGCAACTATAATCTTTTTCATGGTTTGTCTGTTCAAGTAAACATGGCTATTTTTGCTCTCAGGCAACAGAAAACATTCATAAGGTCAAATCTAGTGTAAACGAAAACCTGTGTCCTGAAGCACAGAGAAAACACACAATATTTTTTCAATATGTTTTGATTTTTGATTTTTTCTCACAGCTTTATATGGTCTATATAGAAAAACCTCATCCTACTGTTGCTATTCCTGCTGTTAAGTGCTGTTTTAAACTCCTTTTCCTCACAGGGCTTGTTATTTAGGAGAAAAGCTTGGTGCAATGGAGTTCAATAGTTGCCCTTTCCTTCAGACAACTGAGCTTTGTCTGTTGACAAGTGTGCTGGGAACCCTTTGACCTCATCTTTCACGTCCCCTGTTGCACAAATAGCACTGAGTTGTGACTTCCACACATAACACTGACTTCAGCAGTTGCTGAGGCTTCCATTATGTCTTTGAAGCAAAACCAAAAAGCACTGTTACTTGGAATCCTGGAAATAACAAATTTGATTTTCATCTGTAAAGGCTGGCACAGCTTTGCTACTTGAGATGCTCAACCTACAGGGAAAAAAAGGAATTTAGAGTTTTAAGATCCATCGTAGACATTAAAATATAATTAAGAATAACATAATATAATTTAGTTTGTCTTAGAGAAGGACTCTGACAGAATTTAGATTCTATGTTGATGAGATTCAAAAACTGCTTTGTGTTTTTCCTTCTTTTTCTGCATTTGGGCCATAATACAACTGTAGTGTTTGTACTATTGAACAGATAGAAAGCCTTGCAACAGACCTAGTTTTAATTTGAGCCATATTGTTGGGAAGGATTGTTTTTTATTGATCAGCACCAGTTGCATTTTCATTTTAAATGCAATTATATTTCCAGATGAAAAATATTTTAGCCTTGTAGTGTTGTAGCTTTTCAGCTACTCCTGAGCTAAGTGTTATTGATGGTATATAACTTAGCAGGCTTTGCATTCTAGTGAAAGTTAGTGTGGAATTTCTATTTATCCCCAGAATTCCACAGAAAATGAACCTTGAAATAGCTATTAACCTTGTGAGTTGGGCACTAGTCTGATGTGTAAGAAACTGCTCTCCTAATATTTAGATGCAGATCCTAATGACCTCCTTTTAATAGTCCAAAGCATCTAAAGGGCTTGGAGCCAGAAGGCAGGAGCCTTGGTCTCTAGATTGCCCAAATTCTACCACAGGGGCCCAGCAGTATCTAATCAAATCTCTAATTCTGCAGCTGTATAGTGACATTCCAATTCCATAGTGAATACACGAGTTTCAGTCTGAACCTCTTCATCCCAAAACTGACATCTTCCTATATCCATGTTCCATTTCACAGCTTCTGCAAAGTGTTTCTTCCAAGGAATGCATATGTAACTGTGAATATGTCTTTGTGTGTATCAATATCACTGTAATGACTGTCTGGTTTTCTCATAAGTTAGAGAACCAAAAAATAATACAGCTGTAAGAAGGTATAATAGGACAGCTAACCCTAAGGTGCTTCCTGTGTGAAATGAAAGGGAGTTTGTGTGTATAGTTTGGATGGTGCATTGAACGTGAAAGAAATGCTGTGCTACAACTGGCTTATGTGTGATGGATGTCAACACAGGTAAAGATGAAACCTTGGAATACCATGGAGTCAAGTTGCTGTCACTAGCAGCATCAGAGGCACCTGGAGTAAGGAATTTGGTGAAAGTGCTCTTATTTAAAAGTAACAGGAAAAAAAAGGGAATTGGAGCATATTGCAGCCATAGCTCTTCAGAAACTCCTCCCTGCTACATTCAGAAACTGCCATTGCCCAAATGTGTCACTACACAATGAAGCTTCACAGAGTTGGGTTACTTCCTGCTGAAAGCAATACTAAAATGAACAGGCAGACGTAGAGAGGGGATGAGAGACACTGTCAGAGACAACAGCTAGAGCTCTCTGTTCAGTTACCTGCCTGCTATGATGGTAGTCTATGAGACTTGGCAGACTCCTAATTTACAGTCTACTTTTTGCTTGTAACACCTTTAAAGTTAGCCTGCATAAGTTGCTAGGCAGCACAGAAGGGGGAAAAAAAAATGCCTATAGAAAACCAGTGCTGTGCCAAGTTAGTGAAGACCATTCTGACCACAGATTGAAAATTATTCTAATTGAAGAAAGAAATAAAACTCTTGTCATTTTGAAAGACTGGGATCTAGAGTAACAGTAAAAATGAAGAGGCTGAACACACCACCAGCTGAAAAGGTGAGTGGTAACCAGAAGCTGAAGATACTAATGGCTGAAAAGGTAAGGGATAACCTCCAGTAAGCTGAATTCCTTATAAAGTTTCTAATGTTCTGCTCCAGTTCACAATAATCACTAGGGTTATTGGTGTATGATTAAGACAATATGTCTGTTAAGAATTTATTCTCTTTTGCAGGACTTTTATTTAAGCATGTAAACTGCTTTGAAAACCAGAGCATTGGCCAAAATGTAAGAGGAAATAAAGAAGAGAGAAAAGACCCACAGGCAAAAATGGATGAAAACAGCAGAGAGCTGATGATGAAAGTTCAGACTGCATTTCACTGGAGGGGTTCAGTTGGGTTATTTCCAAAGGCTTCCTCTCCAAAGAAGCAGGTTGTGGTAATTTGCTTACAGTCTGCCACTGGCTTTGATGGCATTCAGTTACTGCAGTCCCACAGTTTGCACATTTCCTGTGAACTTAAATAGGGCAGTCCAGTAGAGAGGGAAAGAATAGCTTTGTCAGAAGGCAAATTGTGTTACTTAGTTCATCACTGTAATTAACTTCATTTGTTTCAACAGCTTCTCAACCAAGCATATGTGAGATGCCCTTCAATTAGATGCTATGTGAACAAGTCTATTCTGAAGGCCTGTGATATGCAATTATGTACCATTTTAGAACTGACTTAAGAAGGTTTTACACATTTAGATGCTTTGGAAACCACTAGGAGTTCCAGTCTGTGTTTTTACTAGGACCTAGAAATAAATGAAAAGTTTTTACATTTGTTCACTGATTTTCAAAATGTCAAAGCTAGTGGGCATTAGGAATTTGAGGTCTATGTCATTTGATGGGTTTGATCAGTTGTTCTGTTGCTTTGAATTACTTTTATCTTTCAGATAATGAGCAGCTGTCTCACAACTGTCACTCACTTCTAGGAGCATGATCCACATTTGCATATAGGTTTCCAACATTTGCCTTATGTCTGAGATTTGGGCACCTTTTATCTCAGGAATGAAATGTCCATTTAATTTTGAAGATAAATCCCAACTCTTCCAGACTGTGATTGGCATTCCTACATGCTCATGACCTCAGACAGTAGGTGAAATAAAACTCCTACTGGACTTTTTTGTCTTTTTTCTCAGTTTCTCATTGTTTCAAGTGTTGAGGGGTTCCATATTATTTAGTGATTTTTTTTTTAATAAAAACTATTACTTTGGCCTTTTCCATGATTTCCAGCACTCTGCTATTCAGGCTTAGCCACCGAAGGCTTGAGCCATCTAAAACAATCTTCTGACTTTGTGATGTCATGGACTATTTATCTACTTGGGTAGTAGTTCTCAATCTTTGCTTTCAGTTTTATGTGTGCTTAGATATGTACAGAAAAGGGAAAAATATGGGGTCTAAGGTTTGCAGTAAAAACAAGGTAAGCCAGGAAGGTAAGGCCTGTGGTTTATGAGAAGAGCCTTTTTCTACATACATAAACTTTTATTTAAGACTAACTATTTAGAGAGGAATATTTTTTCTTTGATTTTTGAATGTTTAATTACAGAAACCCTGGGATTTGGACAACTGTTTTCTCATCAGGATCTTGGCTTTGCTGTGCAATACTGACATTTATATTAAACCCTACTACATCAGTATATAATTTTTTTGGCAAAGCAGCAGGTGGAATATTTGAACATCTGCCCATCAGCCATGGAATCACACCTCATTTATTGAGACAACTTGCCCCATTAATTTGGGCTTGTCCTTTTATACACTGTGCGGGGACTTAATTTAAGTCTTCTATATATCAAAATTTGCACCACTGAACACTTTTACAGTGTAGCTTTCACTAACCTGGTTTTATAAATGTCACTATGCTAGGAAATTCATTCATTGCCTTGACTTGGAAAATTAGTTTAGAACACCAGGTGCATATAATGTGTACCAAACTGAGTACTGTTATGCAACTTCATTGATTAACTGCTATTGCTACTGAGAAATTACAAGTATAAAAGTGCTGTTGAGTATGACTAACTAATATGACTAATGACTTTTTAAGTTTTATGAAACCAGCAAACATTAACTACAGAAACTAGGATGTGTAGAAAGAGTGAAGGAATGGTTGTTTCAACAAGAAACAAATATGTATATTGCACTGAATAGCTCTGTCTGACTCCTGAGTCCCAAGTATGCTCTAGAAATCAGATCTCCTGATTAAAGGTCTGTCTTCTGATCTATTGTGAACCTATATTTTTGGAGAAAAGTGTTTGTTGAAGGGCAAATTACTGTGGTGTTCTGAAGGAGAGGGTTCTGTGGAGAAGAACAAGAGCAAAAAGTGAGCATTGCAAACTGCCAAGATTCTTGTGACAGTGTATTTGTGTTGAAATGATAAAATAATCTGTTGAAAGAGTTCTAATTTTCAGCATAAGTGTTTTAGGATTTTCCTGTTTTGCTCAAAATTTTTACTGAATCTGAACCTGAAACTGTTTGTATAAAAATTATTATGGTGTAGGCCATTTCTACAGCTATGGTAAAAGTCAGATACGTGGGAGCACTGCCATGTGGTCATTGAATGTGACAAAATGCAGAGACCATAGTACCGTGATACTCTGGCGGTTGCGGCTGTGGGGTAAGGAACCAGGTTGGTTTCAGCATGCAATTCATCTGGCATTAATGAAAAGGTGAGTAAATATGGCTTACTTATGGGTACCTTGGCTTCTATAACTTAAAGGGACCTTAAGTACACACAAAGACCTAAGTTGCCAGTTTCTTGAGTGTTGGAGGTAATAAAAATAGGCTGCAAAGATATGCACAGTGTAGGTATCCTGTTCCAGGCCCACAAAGCAGAATGAAGCCCCAGCTCAGCCCTGCACTGGGTACAGCTTGTGGCTGAATTTACCTACTGTTGGCTGCAAGTCAGCAAGTTCTGTTTACCCAGTTCCTGGCCAGACTTCTTAGCTGGGGCACAGCTCCTGGTGAGCATCCCCAGATTTCTCACAGGATTGTGATGGCTTGTGTCCATCTGCCTCAGGTGTCTCTGCTCCTTTCTTGCCCACACTCCTTGGTCTGGGCTTAGAGCTGACAGAGCCAGATTAGGTCTCACACGTTTGGCAGCAGTAAAAATACCTTGTCCTTTGCCTCCCCTTCTTTCTTTACCGTGTTGTCCCAGGACTGGTGCCCAAAGGGACCTCTCATTACTGTTCTAGTTTGGTCCCTGGTGTAGATTCTGTGGGTAAAAGAGTACAGTGGAAAACTTTAGCAGAAGCTTGCTAGTTTTGCTATACAGAAGCATCCTTCCAGACCCTTATCCAAGACTCTGGCCTCACAGCAAATAACATGACCTGCAGCAGAGGCAGCAAAATTATTGTGCTTTAACACGCTTTCAGAAATGCGAAGGTCTAAACAAGTACTACCTCTGCAAATCTTAAGAAAGTTTGAAGGAATATTAACAAAATACACAAGAACTGCTCACTTGGCTTTATACATTTCTGTGTTCCTTTAGTGTTTTAAATGGCAGTGAGGAGTGTATTTACAATATATCTTTGGATCCTTCGCTTGTGAATAATGCTGCATATACTTGTCATTAGAGATGAAGTTGTGCTGTATGCTGAGTGTTTTTCTTTGCTCAGTGGCATCTCTAAAATAAGGAGAGCTAAAATGTTCAGTATAGAAAATACCAATGCTGTTTACTTGCAGACATAAACCAAGATTATATTGCAGGCTTCAAATATAGGACTTCAGTAGAAATGTAGGAACTCAGGTAAAAAAATATTTTAAATTCTCATTGAAGTTTGGAAAGCAACCAGGCCATTCCTATGTAGATACAAATAAAAATAGAACATAATTAAGGGGTAATAGTAAATTTAGCACACTGTGTACAGATCGATAATATTTTCCTTAGTAATAATATAATGTTGTGAAATAAATCCATTTAAAAAGAAGTAAAAAAAAAAAAAAAAGTAACCAACAGTTGCATCAGTATCTTTTCAAATCTTACTGAGTCTCCTCAAAATTTTTTTTCCAGTTTTTGGGTATCCTTCTTGCCCCACTCCTTTCAAAATTGCTTTTTCTGTTTCTTTTGAATCCTCACCCCAGTAGATCAGCTTACAAGGCAATTCACATACTCCTCCTCCTCTTATGCAGGAGAGTGCAGGGAGGGAGAAAAAGACATCTTCTACATGTAGATTGTGAAGCTGATTCAAATGCAAAAAGGAAAATGTGGCATCTTGTCTTTTGCTGAGTCTAGTTAAGATCTTACTTTTTTCCAGCCTCAATTAGTGCCCTTAGGTATAATTTAAGGATCATTCCCCATGAAAAGAGCTGGATATAAAAAATTGCAACTACTGCAAAACAGATGTTGAATTCAGGACTTGATGATATGCTATCCCTTTGAGTGTTGAAGCAACCCCTCTAACCCTGCCACTTCACGGGCATTCACAGCAGGATTGAGGCAAAGACATGCAAAGTCAGGGCCAATGCTAGTCCCACACCACTTTTGTAGTCAGGGTTAGTAGGGAGGAGCAGGTGCACAGAGGCATGTGTGCTCCCTGCTCACAAGTGAAAATGTGGATGTGATTTCTCTGGCTCGCCAGCGTGTGCCTGTTTGAGATGCAGCAGCTGGAAGCCCAGTGCTTAACAGAGAGGCCCAAGCCATAAGCAGGGATCATTGTTCTTCCTCCTTTGTGAACGCTGCATGAATTTGCATGATTGCAAGTACCCTTGCTGTGGGGTTGGCATGCTGTGAGATTTTAATGCTTCACTAAAATTAGAACATTAACTCTGATACTGTTTTGATGCTTTTAAATTATTATCTTCTGAACTAATAACATTTAACTCTATCAATCTGTAATTTGAAACTATTTTAAGTCAAATAGTTTCAAATTGACTTTAAATTTTGAAGTAAAATTTGGCTTTCAGAACTTTCTCTTTTCCCATATTTTAGGGCCAAAAATCTGCATTAGATTACAGAGCTTATATTCTCTGTGCTCTTACCTTTGTACAGAGTTCAGAAGTGACTTGTGCCTGACTGAACCATCTTTTTCTACAGAGTATCTGATCTTGATTACAACAAGGAAGATGGAGAATCCATACCTGCATTTGGTAGTCTGTTACAGTGATTATTCATTTTTGCTGGTAAAAATACAAGCCCAGTTTAAAATGAGAAATTTTTTGGCTTCAACTTCTATCTCTTGAAATTTATCCTGTGTTTCTCCAGTAAATTACTAAGGTCACTAATCACTTTATATATTTGTAAAGGAAAAAAATGTACTTTCATATAATGAACAAAGTACTCTTTTAAACCAAGACATTTGTAACCTGTTGCATGTAATGTCACAGAGTTGTAACCTCTGTGACTTAATTGGCAAACTAAATCTCTGCATTGCTGGTGGAACAGTGGAAAAGAAAACCCAGTAGATTGGCCAGATGCAATACCAATGACTTGGACATCTCCTCTGTCATCTCTTAAAAGTCCTTTGGTTCAAGTTACTTGGACCTGCTGGATATAACAAAGATGGTTGTTTTTATACTGAGAACTTTTCACCTGAACCTGTGAGAGCAGGACACCCTCAAGCATCTTTCCAAATACAGCAGCAGTTGTGAAAAAACCTGACACCACATTAGCAGTTACACTCTCCATCTTCTAATGAGGCTGCAGGGCTGCCTTTTGTTTTTCATTTTTCATATTATTTTTCTAGAAGATTTTTATTCTTAATCATGCCATCAAAAAGTCCTCTAATTCCCTCAGGTTTCTCTGCTAACTGCAGGTACATTGAAAAGTCTAGCTGATTAATTACTGACCTCTTTTTCCCAATGTGCATTTTTTGTTGCATATTTTGCCTTCCCTCCCTTTTTTTTTTTTTTTTTTTTTTTTTTTTTTTTTTCCTTTTCTTCTTGGTACTATTCACTTTGCCACAAAACCAAGATGGGATTTTTATCCACATTCTTTTTCAAACTTGTTGAAAATGAATGTTGTTTTAGCTTTCTAATGAATTGTTTTATACAACTTCTCTTAAAAATGTCACATTTTCCCACCTCATATTTGCTGTCAAAGAATTTTGGCTGGTTTTACTTCAGCTTTGGGGAAATTTAAGTAATCCAGGAAAAATCTTTTCTTACTTCTTCTATCTCTTCAAAATAATCTTGAATATATAAGATTTTAAAAAGTGCTTTTCATAGACACTTCTGTCAGTTCCCACTCATACATATTAGCACAATAACTGGTTGGGTTTTCTGAAATTTTATCTGGTTTTTCTCTTGACTTTGACTTAACTGGAAGGGACCCTCATTCAAAGATGCAATTTTTTACTAAATAATGAACAACAACCTGCATTTTAAAGTGTATATATATATATACACATATGCATAGAAGACAATAAGAAATATGTAATACAATACAGAGTTTGCAAATGGAAGTAATTCTCTGATTTGAAACACAAGATTCTCTGCAGCTGCAGATTTGATTGTCAGCTGCAAGAGCAACCAGAATAGAAATTCACTGTCATTACAGAATCTGAAACAAAAGCATTAACTTTAAATTTTATTCAAAGAAGCCAAGGAGAATTTTGCAATAAATGAACAATCCATGTTCTGTGGGGTTCAATCATGCCTGCAACTGATTGTTAAACTGGAATAGACCAGCTACACTGCATGACCTGGGCCAGCTCCTTTTCTACTCAGGGTTGTCCCTGCAGTCTATTTACTAACACTTTGACTAATATATTTTCAAGTAAATCCCTGCTGGGACTTTTGTATCTTCTTCTGGGAACCTAGCACTTGCCATCTTTAACATCCTGCCTTTGCTTAAGTTATTCTCTCTATCTCATTTCTCTTGCTTCTGCCCAACTTACAAAATGTATTCCTTCCCTTAAATATTCATGTCCTAAAGTTCTACATGCAATATCTTCATTACACTGATTCATTGACAGCAATTTTCTCAGAAAAAACTGGGGTCTTTTTTAAACTGAAATTTCTGGCTCTGTAGATACATGTTGGCCAATATTGATACAATTTACATCCAGCCTTTATTTATTTATTTTTAAACTCAGTTTTGAAGAACTCAGTTAATACTTATTCATTTGCTTGTGTTTCTCACATTTATGTCAAGTTATAATCTCCAACAAGCAGCACTGATCTCTCTCATTATTTATTGTTTTGATGCAGAGAGCAATTAAATATAATTAACTGGCTGATTATCATTTGCTGGTAGAATTTGCTAAGAATGCATATGCTCCTGCAGGGAGTTGCTTGCTATTTCCTGCACCACTGAGCTGATGCTGTTTGGAGAGAACCTCTTTTTCCCCTCTCTATTTACTGCTTCACTGATCTGGGGAAGGAAGAAAGTAAGTGTATGAAAATAAGTATGCCCTAACTTGTGAATAGCTGTCTCATGGAGAGCAAACGGATAGAGTTTCACACTGGCTTTGTTGCAGTGCTGAGATGCAGAAGCACTAAAATATTCATTATTGGACCATGAAAAAAAGGTAATGATGCAAGCTTTTTCGCTGCCCATGTGGTGCTGGGGAACTCACTTAAGCCAAAAGATTTTGGGTTATTTTTGATTTATTTTCCAAGATGTCTTTTCAGGTATGAGATTCTATGTCAGTAAAATGTTCTTTGTGTGTAGAACTGTTCAATTTCCTGCATTAGGAAAGAAAGTCATCGGTTTTCACAAAGCCAGTGTGGTTAGCGTGCCACTAAACCTTTACTTAAGCCTTAAGGCATTGTATGCATGAATTTAAGTGATGGTTAGCTGGGAAATAGGTATTCTGTACTGTGGTTTTGTAATTGCCACTGTGACACTGACCCCTCAAAATTGAAGTTAATATACTGTTGTTTGCTATCACACAAAGTGGTAATTTGAGCTGCTGATATTGAGATATTCAGCAGCTCATCTCATCTGAAGGTAAAATTCCTTTCATTAACTTGCCACTTGGTCCTCTCTGTTGGAATTCACACCTGGGTCCCATTTAACAGTTAATGCTTTGCCTTATTATTCAAATGTTATAAAGCGTTTTCTGTGCAGTTAAGCTGTGGCCTGATACAAATATAAGCACTTTTTAGCCAAACATTTGTGCTGAATTAAGCCAAACATTAAGTGATGAATTAAGGCTCCTTCTACTGTATAACAGAAATGCTTTCAATTAATTTTTGTTTACATTTAGGACTTTGAAGAACTGTTGTTCTACCAAGTTTTTGCTTGTTAGATTGGCATTTCCAGTAAACAATAAACCATTTTCTCCCCATGTGTTAGAAACCCATCCATTCCTCTTAGTGCACTGCTTCAGTGAGATTTCTCTGATTCTCATATTTGTGTCCTGCAACCTTACCTGTAAAATATTTTCCCACCGTTGCTTTTCAGAATGTCTGACCCCTTTCTTACAAACTTTCAGGAATTTTTAAACTTCTGATTCTGTTCCTTTATATTGAATAATGTTTAAAAATCCCTTCAAACATGCTGGCAAGAACCACACAGACAGAACTTTGAGATGACTGTGCAAATGTTAACTAATTATGTCTGCTGTCATTCTGTGGGATAGGTTAGTTTTATCATATGCATTTGCACAGATGGGAAATTCAAACTGAGATTTTCAAGTCATTTGCCCTCAATCAAGCCAGATGAAACAGTCCTAGAGCTGAAAATGGAGCCTGGGAGTTGTTGCCTCCCACAACCCAGAGCAATTCACCTAGGTTTTGGACACCAACTGACTCTGAATAAATATATCTGTTGAAAGTGCAGCAGCTTCATACAAAATATTCTGTATTTCTGGCAAGAGCTATCTTGAAAAGATCTTGAGATGCAGTTATCTTCATGCTGTAAGGGCCAGCTATGATAACCCAAATTGCTGTGTAAAGTAGCCTATGCATTTCACCAAAATTATGCATGGCCCCCAAATATGGAAGATGAGTGTTGGGGGTTGGGTTGTCTTTCCTTTTGTTTCCTTTTAACAGTGTAGAATTTTTTTCCATTCAGTTGCTAAATAGCCTTAATTACTGAGTACTTAAGAAAAACAAAGGCTATACCTAGGCCTAAAGAAAAGGCCCATCTGTGTTTACTGTTCTGTCGGGGAGTTTTTCTCTCGAAGGGGGTGGGGGGTGAAGGAGTATCTCGAGAATTGGGGACTGGTAAAAGGAGAGGGGAGGGGTGGAGCGGGACTGGCTTTCGGAGGAGGACACGGGAAGAGGCAGCTCTGCGAGAGAGAAGTTTTTTTTTTCGCTGCTGCTGCTGGAGCCCTGGCTTGGAGCTGTTTTCTTCTGCCTCTTGGGGTGAGCCTCTGCTTGTGAGAGCAGCCGCTGAGCCTGTTGTCATCTGCTCGGGTGCCCGGAATCCCTGAGCTCGCCTCTCCTCGCTGGGCTAGGAGCCGGGCGGCTGCTGCCCCCCGCCCCCACCGCTCCTTCGGCACTGCTCTGGGTTTCACTGCGCTGCAGCCCCGCTCCCCCGCCTGCCGAGACGTCCTGCCCTCCCAGTTTGCTGCTTTCCAAGAATCCTGCTGGGGCACTGGAATCGACTGCTCCAAGGAGGTTTGTGAAGCAAAACCTCTCTTCCGTTTTGTTTTCCCCTGCTGACTGAACCACCATAGCACGTGCTCCCTGCCGGCTGTGACCATCACTGCACTGAGGGGGGGGGAAGTGCCTTCAGGCCAGGAGGTCGGGACCGGGTTCTTGGTTCTGTTTTGTTGTTAGTGCCATAAAAGTTGTTGTTTGTTTGCTCTGTTATAAATCCTAGTAAAAAACTGTTATTCCTACTCCCATATCTTTGCCTGAGACCCCCTTAATTTCAAAATTACAATAATTCGGAGGGGAGGGGTTCACATTCTTCATTCCGAGGGAGGCTCCTGCCTTCCCTAGCAGAGACCTGTCCTTCAAACCAGGACAATGAGTCACATGTCAAAATGGACATTTTTTGGCATAGAGGTTTTATAGGGTTATTTAAAATCCTCTCTCTGTCTTACCTATGTCAATATGCAAATAAACACACACACTTGGTACATTTCTAAGGAAAAGTTACTGAAAGGAATTTTCTTACTACTTGTTTTCTGTTGTTTTAGTAACTATTGCTACACAACATTATATCTGTATATTATATATAGTCGATGTATATATGTAAAGAATTGTAATAGTCATTATAGTGCTGATCTGAGAGAGCATGGAAGCATCATGTCAGTATAAGAAGAGGAGGCTCAGAGCCTCATATCAGGATTCCAGTACTTAAAGAGTGGCTTCAAAGAGGATGGAGGCCCTCTCTCCACAAGGAGCCCTGCAGAAAACAGGTGGCAGTGGGTACCAGTTGTACTGGGAGCAGTTTCATCTCGATACAAGAAAGATATTTTTACAGTGAGAGCAACCATTCACTGGAACAACCTCCCCAGAGGTGTGGTAGAGGCCCCATCAGAAATGCTTTTCAGAATGCCATTAGAGAGGGTGCTAGATAATCTCATCTAGACTCTCATAAATGGGATCTTTAGAGGTCTCTTCAAACCTGGTTATTCTGGATAAAGAATCAGAATTTCATGGGGAAGTGTACCAATGCAGAAAAGCTGAGTTTTACCCCATTTGTTGCTCACACAATATTTAAATGGCCCAGATGTGCTAGTCAGTTCTTGTTGAGTACCTCCAGAGACATTTCCAGCAGCATTACACAGAAAATTGCTTAAAGTCTTTTATTCATCAAAAAGGTAACTCTTAAGTCTAAGTTTTTACATGTGCTAAAACTTTTATACCAAAATATTAACTAGTATTTTGCTATATTTTGCCCAGAGAAATTGTGGATGCACCATCTCGGGCAGTGTTTAAAGGCCAAGTTCTATGGGGCCTGGAGCAACTTGGTTTAGTGGGAGGTGTCCCTACTCATGGCAATGGGGTTGAAACTAGACAATCTTTAAAGTCACTTCCAAACCAAACTATTCTATGATTCTATAAGTTCTAGTGGTTCCACTCTATTTCTCAAGTTTAACTTGGATCAGATAATGATCAAAATCAAAATCAAGACTAGGATTTAAAATTCTTGAATTAACGTGCCTGGAGTAGAATTGCATCAGAAAAATACCAAAAGCAGACATGATATGCATAAAGTCTACTTCTTGGAAGGTAATCAGTTTTTCATCTGTGTTTGTTTTATTTTGCAGGGATTTCTAGATCTGAATTTCCAGATCACTCTGAAAGGCTGTGAGAAGCCAAATCTAATCTCAGTGATTTCATACAGAACTTGAAGGTTACTTGTTCACCAGTTTCACCAAACTGCTCAATTACAGTCTTTGTAGCCAACCTACACAAATTATCTGTAAATGAAACTGCTATTTTAGACATGTAGCCAGCTAAAACTAATGCTTTTCTCTACTTATTTTTTTCCAGTTGACATCTCTGTTATTCTTTTATAACTTTTTGCTGCTTCACATTGTCCATCGTTCTGACCATATCTTATTCTCTGTATCTCCCCCTTATTAATAGTGTGGCAAAAGAGGTAGGCAGAAGTACATCTATTATCTGTAAGACGATAAGCCAACTGTCCACTTGCTGACCTCAAAAATATTTAATTTGCCATTTTTTCCTGATATCATCTTCATATTTATCTTGGGAGATATCTTCATCATCTGTAATGAAAAATACACTTTCAGTTCAAGCAATTGAGGAAAGCAGTTTGTTCTCACTACTTGAGGGGATTAATCAAATTCAAGTTTGAGATATCCCTGTCAATGCCTTCATGAGGGATCTGCTATTCTAAGAGGAAATATTTGGTAAACCTGTAATTGAGTCCTCTGCTTTCTTAGAGTTACACTTACAAAAGACACACAAAGGCTATATTCCATACATTTAAACACTCCTAATCTGCTTATAAATATGATGTTGGACATCTTTAGATGGACTAGATCCATGGGCAACAATTAAATAAATTTTACCCGTTTGTTGTGGTTTAACCCCAGCCAGCAGCCAAGCCCAAGCACCTGCTCACTCACTCCCCCAGCAGGATTGAGGAGAGAATCGGAAGGATAAAAGCTGGAAAACTCATGGGTTGAGATAAAGACAGTTTAACAGGGAAAGCAAAAGCCACACACACAAACAAAGCACGCCAAGGAATTAATTCACTGCTTCCCTTGGGCAGGCAGGTGTTCAGCCATGTCCAGGAGAGCAGGGCCCCATCACGTGTAATGGTGACTTGGAAAGAGAAACACCATCTCTCCAAATGTCCTTCACATCCCTCCTTCTTCCCTTCACTTTATGCTCTGAGCATGATGCCATATGGTTTGGAACGTCCCTTTGGTCAGTTCGGGTCACCTGTCCCAGCTGTGTCTCTTCCCAAGCTCCCATGTACCCCCAACTTCCTTGTCAGTATGTTAACAGGAAAAGCAGAAAAGGTCTTGGCTCTGTGGAAGCCCTGCTCTGCAATAACAAAAACTTTATTATCAATTATTTAATAATATTTAATATAATTCTTTATTATCAATCCTATGTTCAGCACAAATCCAAAACAGCCCCATACCAGCTACTGTGAAGAAAGTTTACCCCAACCAATATCAACACACCATTTGAATCTTATTTTGACTCTGAGAATTATTCCTTCTTGCTCTCTGTTATCTTTCCTGGCCCTTTTCTGCTTTGACAGATAAGTTGTGAAATCTTAGAGACAGTCTCTGAAAGGGACCTACTGGAAGCCTGGCTCCTGTAGGGGGTACTCAGAGCGGACATATAGCTTAACCCAAGAAAAATTTTTCTTCAAAGATTACATGTTGAGATAGGAATGGTGCACATTCTCAGTCCATCAAAATAAGTTTTGAAAAACATTCCTATGCTGAATTACAATGGAATGTTGTAATTTATTAATAAAAAGAATATAACTCCTATACAGAATAATATTTTTGTTCAGAGAAGTGTACATGTTTTATTAAAAATTAAAATTAGAGCTTTCTTGTTTGAGAGTATCAGGTAGAGTCTTGACAAGCATTTTGAGACTGTATTCCAAAAGATGATTGATTAAATTTGAACTTCAAAGAACCTACAAAAACTTAAAACAGTGTTTCTGAATGAAAAACACATTTTCATGAAACTTTTCCAGACCAGTTATGTCCCATACAGTATTCAACTCTCTGTTTCCTTATGCAGTATAGAGTAATGTGGTAGTCCAATTTTATAATTATGCCTATTAAAGAACAGTAAGAAAGAAAATTTGAGAGAAAAAGTAAAAAAGAAAGTGGGAGGGTAGTAGTATAGTGATATTAATCATGCTGATCCTGGGAGGAGCTCCCAGGTAGCACTTTAGTTGCTATAACCATGAAAAAATATTTTACTTCTGCATTATTAAGCATACATTTGTAAGGCCTCCATTATGTAGAGTATGTGTCAGCTCTGGTGAAATATATTACCATTATCTTTATAACTTACTTTTCACTTACATGTTCACAGTCTTTGATCTAGAAGAACTACATTATTGTAAGAGAATGTTCTAACTATATATTTCAATTTTACACATTCATAAACCAGTCTAAATATAAAGACAGAATATGTAATCCACATGTGACTCCAAACTTTTCCAGAAAGTATTGGCCTTGGAAAAATGACAGCTTGTCAGATCTCAGGTACATTTCATTAGTAGTATTTGAAAGTTTCAAATACTACTCAGTATTTTGCATGTCTGTCAGATCTGCAACAATTTCTATAGATCTCATTCTAATTGCTGCTATGTCATTTTTGATAATGGGCTTTGAACTTTTAGACATAATCAATCAGAGAATTATTTCAAACCACTGCTTTAGTGAGGGGAGTCAGATGTGGATCTTAATACCATCCACTGGTTAAAAGGATGATGTTTTGAATTAGCCTCCTTCATTGGACACAGTTGCAATGGAGAATTTTCAGTATCAAAGCTTAAACCTAAAAAACTGCAGAAGGCAAAATGCCATGTGTGGGATAGCTATTTTCATGTGTTGTTTTACTAACAACTATTACACACCCATTACTTCTTTTTTTCATTCATAGATATTTTTATATTTTCTCGTGTTTTCTAGTACTGTGTAGATTGTGACACTGGTCAGGCAAAATTAAATTCCCCAGCTGACAATGACACTGCAGCCATTTTTCATTCTATGCAGCAAGATGTTACCTGACTACTGAATGTACTTTTCTTCTCTGTTCTGTGACTGTGTTTCTGTCTACTTCTTTTATGACTCTGTACTTCTGTATGCTTTTACTTCTCTGTATGTTCTCTGTAGACATAAATCTCTTTCTATGCTTTTTCACTATATTTGTTTTGTCAGCACATGCTTATTTCCTAAGGTGATATCTTTGTGAAAATATCAAATCTTTCTTCTCTCCAATCTGTGAACACTTGCAAAAATGCAAAGTGAATTGCTTACTGTTGTTTTAAAGACAAGATCTTATCTTCACTCCACTGTTCCCTTTCTAGCTCTCTGTTCTCTGTGTTTTCTCCCCGTGTTTACTATGCAGTTTTCAAGTTATTTTTGGCAGTTAGAATCATAAATGTCAGAATAATCACAGTTAAACACTGAAAAGAAATAAAACTGTACTGATATTTTGTCAGATTCATCAGAAATATATTACAGATTTCTCTTCATTGCTTGTCAAATCTTAATCCATGTCCAAAGGGGAAGTCTTATCAAATATAGGCATGTCCAAGGTTAAGTAATAAACTTAGGAAAGTTGCAGCCCAGAAGCAGGAAAGAGTATAATTACAAATGTGCTTCATAAAATTAGTGGGAGGCCTTGCTATTCCAACATTATTTATGACCTCTACAACCAACTTACCAAAAGGATTGAAAATGAAGGAGAATGACCTTTTAGCAAAGAATGTTCTTCTTGCCTGTAGCCTGTCTGATGATCACATGGTCTTGATTGAGATAGTTTTCAAGGTTGAAATAAGCAGAAGGTAATCGCTGAGTTGAAGGTCACCTATGTGTAAGGAACAGGATAAAGCTTCTGATTGCACATGATAAATTACTACTGCATAAAACCAAATAGTTTAGAAAGACTGTCTGGAAAGGGAGAGAAGAAGAAAAAGGGAAAAAAAGGTACCTATAAAACAGGGACAAGGAGCAACTTGTATTAGTATGCGGCCTCTCCTGCTGTTACGTAAAAAATACTCAAAACTCACCTAACAGGAGCTTTTCCAGTTTCTAGCAGACATACAGGTAATATGATATATTCTGCAGTGGTTTACAATGGAGTTACACCTTAGGTGACATGGTGTGTCACTGTGCTCTGAAGGTGTATGTTAAGCTGGCTGAGCTATTTTAAATTCTAACTAGTGACCTGTGCTTTCTGTGGACTAAGAACACTCTCTTGAGCAGCAGAGCAAGCCAGCTTTTTGCAAGCAGCCATCCATGGGTTCAGCCAGGGCCCCTGCTTGCCCAGAGCACTGACGGCAGGTGCCTCCAGGGCTGCTCTGGACTGGTGTGCAGTCTTTGCTCTTGGATGGACACTGTGCAGTCCACACTCGTGAGTAATGGGGCCAGCACTAACCTACCTTTGCATGCAGTTGATTTCTTACCCAGGAAACAAAAAGCTGTGAGGGAATAAAGTACTCCTGTGTGGTGCCTGGTTAGTTTACTTTCCCTCCCTCTCTTGCACAATGATATCCCACTGATGCTTGGAGTCTCTTTATGTTTGTAGCATTTAGAGCAGGAGTTACATCTCTCTAAACATAACAAACTCCCAAGTGGGAAAATAAATGCTCACTTCTCAAACCATCTGTAGTCATATGTGAATAGATTCAAGAGATTCGTAACACATTCATGCATAAAAATGGAGAACAGCTAATTCTGATGTGCTAGAGGAAACTGCTGAGGGATTATTAAATTTATAAGAAAAATTATCACATTTGTGCAATCTGTATTCAATATTTACAAAGATGATGGAGATGGAACATTTGGTCATCTGGCAGTGGACCAAAACCACTTCCCCCAGACCTGTGAGGTAGGGTGTCTTGAGGACAATAACTCAGAAGCTTGCAGGAGGGATTACAGTTAATGAAATTATATGGAGATAGGAAGTGGACTCTGTCTACCAACACATTAATAAAAGCTGTAAGAAAGTATAACAATCAGGGAAAACTGACTGATATTCTTTCAGGTAGTCCAGTTGAAATGAAATTATAAGACTGTTGGGAAAATAATAAAAATCAAGATGCAAAGAAGCCTCTTGACATATATTTTAGTAGGTAAGCAAGGTTTGCAAGTAACCATGAATCTGTTTGTAGAAGAATAAGAAGTGGTCTGTGTGATGGGTGGGGAACTGGCTGAAAGGCAGCACCCAGAGAGGAGGGGTAAGTAGCTCCTTTTCAAACTGACAGCCTGGCATGTGGGGGGGTCCCTCAGCTATTGACATTGGGCACAATGCTGTTCGATATCTTGATAAGCAATTTGGATGGTGTGATCCAGTGTATGTTGACAAAGTTTGTTAATGGGCCCAAACTGGGTGGGGAAATGGACACTTCAGAAGTGAGAACCACCCTGTGAGAAGACCTGGATAGGCTGGAAGAGTGGACTAACAAGAACCTTAAGAAATTCAACAACGACAAGTGTAAGGTCATGTACCTGGGAAAACATGATAAAGGTTTATAAAGGTTTATTTATTTGGGAGGTCCTGGTGGGCAAGCAGCTCAGTATGAGAGAGCACCACGCTGCTGTGGCAAAGAGAACCAAGAGAATGCTAAGTTACATTAACAACAGCATCACCAGCAAATGATGGTCATCAAAGATGTCATTATCACTCTCCGCTCCACAGTTGTCAGGCCACAGCTGAAATAGTGTGTTCAGTTTTGATCCCCACTAGACAAAAAATCTGTGCACAGGCTGGAAAGAGTCCAGAGAAGTGCCACAAGATGGAGCTGAGGACTGGGAAGCTGGAGGAAAGGCTGAGAGAACTGGAGTGGTGCAGCCTTGACAAAAGAAGGCGTAGATAAGCCTGGCTCATTATCACCAGGCTCCGGTATTTAAAGGGCTACTACAAAGAAGATGGAGACTCCCTTTTCACAAGGAGTCACATGGAAAAGGTGAGGGGTAATGGACTCCTGTTACTCCTGGGGAGATTCCAATTGGACACAAGAGGAAACATTTTCACAATGAGAGCAATCAGCCATTGGAATAATCCTCCCATTGGTCGATTCACCAGTGCTGGATACCTTTAAGATCCAGAAAGACAAGGTTCCAGGCCATCTTGTCAAGACCAAAAAAGGTTGGATCAGATGATCCTTGAGGTCCCTTTCTACCTCATATTCTATGATTCTGTGAAAATATAAAAGATCACAGTATTAAAAGTCAAGGACATACAAAAAGTGTCACATAAAAATGCAAAAAACTCTGTGTGAAATAAAGAGCTTTTATTGGGATTCAATTGATTCAGCCTGATTTATAAGGTAAGATGTATTTGTGACAGCAAGAATAAAATTATGTGTACAGTTGTTTATAAAGAAACCTTTATACAGGGTTTGTTCCAAGTTATATTTGACAATTAATTTTGCATAACATTTTCCATTTTAATTATTGGTTTTCTTTATATTCTGGCTGTAGCCTAATGACTTGTAGGCTAATGAAAACTGCCAGGAAGAACAAAAATAAAACCTACAAAGGAGCTTGCTGCATGTCTTTATCTCCAGCAGCTCTGACAACATTTGCATATAATTAATTGTACTTCTGGAAAATACAGAGGCTCTTTCGTGGCAGTCTGAAGAGCTGCCTGAAAGATGGTTAATCACTGGCTGTTTTAGAATGATGGGATTAATAGAAAAGAGTTTCAGCGATAGCAAAGTTTACCTTTTGTCCTCCTCTTCCAGCACACCAGTGGTTTTTCCCTTTTCCACTTTATGATGGTATTTAGGTTCTTTTATTGGCTGGCTCAGAGTGAACACAGGAGAGTGGAAAAGGCAGTGTGGAAGGTGAGTTCTGAGAAAAAAAACCAAGAAAACAGCCGTGCACTCATGCATATCTATGGCTAACACTTGTAGCCATTTCAGCAGCTCAGCACTGAATTTGCCAGATGTATTCTCTCTTCTGTATCAGACTTCCCTCTATTTGTTACATTAGAGTCTAAGAGAGAAAAAAAAAAAAATTGACAAAGCGTATTATTAGTCATAATAAATTCCTATTTGAGAAACAGAATATGCCAAACCAATTAAAGCCATTAGAAGCACTCAAGACATTTTCAAAATTAGCCTTTGACATGCGCCATGCTCAAGGTCAACTGGTCCTGTGATGGCAGCACTTAGAGGTTCACTCCCTTCTGTGCCCTGCAGCTCTTGCTTTGTTTTTGAGCTACTTTCAAGGAATTAATTCATGCACTGGAGTAAAAGAGAATGCTCTGCCATGCCTTTTCACTTCTATGGCTAACTGTGCTTGATTTGTCCTTTAATGTTTTCTTAACGGCATG
This sequence comes from Picathartes gymnocephalus, assembly GCA_013390045.1. Classification (NCBI taxonomy): domain Eukaryota; kingdom Metazoa; phylum Chordata; class Aves; order Passeriformes; family Picathartidae; genus Picathartes; species Picathartes gymnocephalus. The sequence continues at coordinate 26,728 of WEKY01000083.1, read as the reverse complement.
TGTAGGTTCGCCTTTGCGACAGTTGGGTTGTGGGTCTAAACAGATCAACTCTGTCCATAATAAATTTAGAATATGTCAAAAGATTTAATGACTGGAAATTGATGTCAATGGAATTTATTTCTAATAAAAATATTGATTTAGCTCTGTTTAATGATGAGACTCCCAAAATTTCAAATGCCAAGCAAACTGCAACCTATAAATCTGTGTTATAAATAGGTGTATCATATGCAAGGGCTTTGTGTTTCAGATTCCAAGACTGAAATTAAAAGTTCCATCCTTTATGGCATTTATCTTATTTGATTTATTTGATCTTTACAACCCTTTGTATAGGATGAGCCAACAATAGCATTTAATATATGGCATGAAAAGTTATGATTGAAAATTACAGTGCATAAGTATTTCTAATGAAGAAGTGAAAACTTCTAGCACAGTACATGGTACATAGTACAAAAATACAGATGTGTAAGTAAAGCTGCAAATTAAGCAGTGATGGTGGACTAAGTTTATATTTTCTTGTGATTGACAATTTGGACTGAAAGCCATATATTAGCCCAAACTGATAAATTTAACAGACTTACCAAAAAGATAGGAAGGCCAGTGTTTACATAGATATGTTAATGCATGATCCAGCTGAACAGAGCATGACTTTGTAGAGCATTTATAATTTCACCAAAAATCCTTCTACTTTACTTTGAAAGAGGAGGAAAAAAGAAGTTTTCTGGGATAGTTCTTTAAAAAGGAAATTTTCTGTGTCTGTAACAGGAGGTGTTATAAATTTGGTCTAGGATCAAGACATACATATCTTTAGTCTCTTTGCTTTGTGTTCTGCCTGTGTAGTCCAGCCATACACACCTGGGGAGGCCTAGGAAATGCCCTACCACTTGTGAAATTAAGTCCCAGCTTGTTGCATGTAGATCAGGTTGAGGTCATGCAGATGGTGCAGAGGGAAAGGTACAGTTGAATGATTTCTTTATTTGATTTGAGATTTGCTTGTGGTGCCTTCTGGGTGAAAAATGTATTTTCTGATTTCACTATTTCCTTTCTCCCCTTAATTTCCTTTTGTAGGTAATCACTTGTGGCCCTCTCAAATGGCCTTTTTAATATTCAAGACAGTATTATCCTGATAGTTACAGTAAAACAGAAGGAGGGAGAATTTAAACACATTTCTGATACTACTTCATCTCACTTACTATTTTCTGTTTATGCAGCCAGATATCCACATATGTCTAACTCTGATTCATTGTGGTAATATCAGCTGAAATTAAATGACAATTAATATTTATAGGGAGATCTAAAACTGCATGATTTATCATCACAGAAAAGTATTGTGCCAATTCCATTATTTCATGTAATAAAGCAACATCTGTCTGTTGTTTTAGTAAGTCCAAGACGTTGTTCTGCCTGTGCTGTTGACCAGCTTACATGAAGTTGGCTTTTCACAAGAAGAAGACACTTACCACCACAACAAGACACATTGGGATTGAACCACAGTCTAATGTTTCTTGAATCTGAGGTATTTGTTTAATCAAAATTCAAACTAAAATATGTAAGGTGCAATGAATGAACACAAGAAAATAACTAATTTCTGAGACCATGCCCTCCTTGCCAAAAGCTGTGAGTCTGAAACTGCAAAAAAGTCTCTCTAAGATATCTCTCTAAGGCAAAACAGGAGCTCCTTGTCATCTCTGGGCTAGTCTGCCTCAAGATAGTGTGGCTGTACCTCCCCAAATCTAATGGTGGGCCAATAAGAACCTAATAAAGTCCAAGAAGTCCAAGTGCAAGGTGCTGCTCCTGAGTCAGGGCAATCCCTGGCCAAGGATACAGGCTGGGTGAAGAACTCACTGAGAGCAGTTCTGTGGGAAAGCGTTTTGGGGTTCTGGTGGATGAAAAGCTGACAATGTGCACTAGCAGCCCATGGAGTCAATTGAATCCTGGACTGCATCAAAAGCAGTGTGACCAGCAGGGTGAGGCAGGTCCCTCGGGCCCTCTACCCTGCTCTCTGGTGAGACCCCAGTGGGAGTGCTGCATCCAGACATGGAGTCCTTGACCTAAGAAGCATGTGGACCTGTTAGAGAGAGTCCAGAGAGCGCAACAAAGATTACCAGAAGGCTGAAGCACCTCTCCTGTGAAGATACACTGAGAGCGCTGGGGTTGTTCAGCACAGAGATGACGCCAGGAAAAGCTCTTTGCAGGATTCTAGTACTTAAAGGGGGCTTATAAAAAGAGGGACAGTGACTTTTCTGAGGAGCAGATAGTGGTAGGACAATGAGGAATACTTTTAAAGTATGATAGGAGAGCTTTAGGTTAGATGTTAGGAAGATATTCATTACTGTGAGGGTGGTGAGGTACTAGAGCAGGTTGCCCAGAGAAGTCGTGGATGCTCCATCTCTGGAAGTCTTCCAGGCTCAGGCTGGATGGGGCCTTGAGCAACCTGAATGTAGTGGCTGGCAGCCCTCCCATGGCAGAGGAGTTGGAAGTAAATGATCTTTGAGGTCCCTTCCAACCCAAACCATTCTATGATTCTATGATTCTGTGATTTTGTGATAATAAGTTCATCATTAATTCAATGAACATAGGGCTTCCACTGTTATGAAATCTATAAATTGTTTAAAAAGCATACTTGAGTTGCTAAAGCTAATTTCCATTAATTTACACAAGACAGACAAATTTGATCGGACACCTCAGTATTTTTCCTTCAGCTGCCACTGGTACTAGGTAGAGTAATAAATAATATATAATTATTAAAATATGCTGTCGAGAGCTTTCAGGAGAGTAGACCACCAAAGATTTATATGTGGACATCTGCCAGTTTAGTTTGGTTTAGACTGCATAAATAAAGGTGCATAAATGTTCAAAGGTTGATAACATAAGTGAAAAGAAGGATTCTCATAGGTAAAGGCTCCTCCTTTGATCCTTCAGTGTTCTGTGCATCTCCTCTGGGCTGTAAATATAAGCCTTACATAGGCATCTCATGTGGAATCATACCAAATGAGGCCTTCAGAGGGAAAAGCTTTTTCCAGAGAAGAAAATTCCACAACAAATTGTTATTCTGCAATGAATAGTTTTCAGCTATCTGCATTGTTGAATGAGCACGCTTTACTAGGGGTATTAAAATATTAATATCTATGAAAACCAACACCTAACTAAAACTGGAAACTTCTTTTCATGTTTATTTCATAATTGTCATCTAAGGGAATACTCAGGATTGCATCATGCTGGTAACTAAATCTAATAAGGGTGCTAGCAGTGGCTGACTTCTGGGTAGGCAAATGTCAAAGGCATTGAAAGTGGTAGACTGAGTTACTTGTTTCTCCTGTGATATTTAGTGAGAAAACTAAAATAGAAAAATACTTATTGCAAATTAGAAAAAAGTATTTTCACTTGTGCACATTTAGGATGGACCTATAGCTACTGATAAAATACAGTTCACACAATCCTAATTTTACTGCAAGTATGAGTAATAAGTAAAACTCAAATGAAGTTATTTGGTTTGGTTTCCTTTGCTTTTACAACAAAACATGTAAAGCAATTTTAGAAGGCAGCTAAAAAGATGAAAAAACAGCTTCTGTCTCTCTCAGTGACTTTTCCCAAATTTTACTGTTAAGATATCACTGGTATAAAGCATGACTTTTTCATTCAGTCTGTAATGGGGTAAACCTGTGCTCAGCAAAGTTATTTAAGCTGTTGTTTTCATTTGGCACATGTATTTGACAGGAAAGCTGCAGGAGATACAATACTGGTCAATTCAATCAAACCTTTATTAAAGTGCAGGGGAAACTGAAGACAGAGACAAGAAGGTATGGCAAGACAGAGTCAGCGTCAGGGAGAAAAGGCTGCAGACTGACTTGCTTTAAGCCTGACTCCTTTGTGTTGTCTGTCCAGGACATCATGAGAGTGATAAAAGTTCACCAGTGGGTTTTGGTAGTTTGCTGACAGCTGTCATTGAGGAACTAGTTCCTTTCAGTTCCTTTCTGATAACAACGTAGGAGTATTATATCTCTTTCTTGCTGGCTGGTTAAACTAAAGAGCCTACCAAGTAATTGTGGGTGGAATCACACATTTTCTTTGTGTTTTTTTCCATGATGTTAGAGTGACATCCCTTTGCACTTGTTGCTCATGTGTTTAACTGAAAAATATCTTGCAAAATTTCTTCTCAATATAGTTATGAGATTTTGGAGCATATTTACTGGTTTCCAAATATTGAAGGAATATAAAGTCAGTCTGGTTAGCAACAGAAAAGTGTTTGTACCTTGGAACATACTTGGATGTCATGAAGCAATCCATTCCTTGAAGCTAGAGAAGGAGATGTAGTAATTTTTTATTCTAAATAAAAATGAACTTAGCAAAACTCAAATGAACAGAGGATGACATACTGAAGAGACTGCAAGCAGAGGGCTAGATCAGAACCTTAAACTAATTTAACCAAACACAGTAAGGTTAATTAAGAGGACTATCAATATCTAATCAATGTAAAAAGAAGGTGATTTTATAATGCCTTTTGTGGTATACTTTTAATATGTGATAACCATATTGGAAATTCATTAGTATGCAGAAAACCAAGAGAAGCATATGGAAATACACCCTTCAAAGGACTAGCACACAATAAATTTTACAAAAGGCATAAAATATCTGTAGGATGAATGATCACTATTAAAGTAATGTGCACTAAAATTGTAGGAGTGGTATTCACTCATTAGTTGTATGAAGCCATTAACTTCACAAAATCATTCTATTTTGCATAACCATTTGTCATATAAAATCATTAGCTCCCTCCTAAAATTGTTAGAAATGTGAAATGATTTTTCAAAAAAACCATTAGTTACAGAGTATTACACTATAAAAATCAGTGATATATTACTTCATCATTTTCTGCATAAAAATGTCTTGTTTATGCAAAATCATTTATGTTGATAAATAACTTTTTAAGTAGCCTTATTGTTTGACAGTCAGGCTCTTAGCTGTTCAGTTTCAATAGTAATTTTTATGGCCAAGACATTTATTAGTTATGAAAAACTCTGAAATGAACTAGAACAAACATTACTTTCTACCCTGCTAAAACTGACAGTTTTGAAAAGCAATCTTGTTTGCCATAAATGTGCTCTTAGAGTTTTAAATAGTGGCAGCTGTTCCCATTTATTTACCATCATTTTTTCACTGTTTGAATTCTACAAGCTTCGTCTTTCAGGTTCTCATTCTCACATTCTAAGTTAAAACCAGGGAAAAGCTTTCATAGCACTGTTTTTGATCATATCACAGATAGTTTTATATAGTTGTACTAGGAAGAGTAATTTACACATCAAAATGGAACACGTTGTCCTGTTCTCTCGCACAGTAATCAGAAAACTTTTAACCACATCACCATCAGTTAATTTCTGGAAGTGAAATATTTGAAAATTCAAATTTGTGCTCTAGTGGGAAGGGGTCCCTGTGAGAACCGCATGAAGATGTCCAGTGCTGGGGAGGAACACCCATGGATTTCTAACTCATAAGACCTCTGTTGAGGAAAGGAGCCCTCTTGAGCAATGTTTGCTAAAGGCCACTTATTTTTACTATTGCATTATCCAGTTATATCTTCAAACATCATTGTGTACAGTTCTACAGAAGCAAGAAAACTGCTTTTCTTCCAAGGAGTCCTTAGGCTAAGCCTTGCTTACTGTTGCCAACCTACGTAAAAAGGACAAGAGAGAAACAGGTAACCTAATGTATTCTGACCTCTCTGTTACAGAAGTAATCCATGTCTTGTCAAAACCACTGACATTCCTTGGATATCACTTATGGTGTGTTTACCCTGGTAAGAAACTTGGCAGCCACCCATCTGCTTGTTCACGCCTTTTTTCTGTGGGGTGGGGAAGAAAATCAGACAACTGAAAGTGAGAAACAACTCACAGGTTGAGATAAAGGCAGTTTAATTAATGAAAGAGAGGAGAAAAGTGATAAAAAGGCAATTGTTTATCATGCCCCACCAGCAAGACCAATGCCCAGATGGTGTCTGAGCAGTAACTACTTTGGGCAAACTAGATCCACAGCGTCTGTTGCTGAGAATAACATTACATGGTAGAGAGTACCCCTTTGGCCAGTTTGGGTCAGGTGTTCTGGCTTCTGTCTGTCCCTTCCCAAACTCTTGTCCGCTTCCTGCCTACTTGTGGATGCCCTGGAAGGGTGCCGCCTAGGTTCTGGCTTCTCCCATGGAATACCAAGGACTCAGATGTCAATCTATCCCAGTTTCACTTTCCCCTGTTCACCCTCTATGGCCAAGTTCTCCCACTGCTGTTTGGCCTGTTGGCCGGCTCACCTGCTGTTGGTTCCCTAGCCACTCCTTCCCTATCCTTCCATTGGCCCTCATACCCCTGGCCCCTCCTGTGTGCCACCCCCAGGCCCTCAGATCATTGGATCCTGATGCTCTCCCTGCCCCTTGCCTCCCCGGCGTAAAGCCTAATACCCTGCCTTTCCTTGGAGTTCGTCCTCTCTGCCCATTTCAGCTGGTGGGCATCGACCTCTGCCACTAATAAACCCAGTTGGGAACCCCTGAAGAGCCCTCCTGCCTCCGTAGCCTCATTCCCATCGGCTGTGCGTGCGAGAGCGGTGGTCTCCTCCGCCCCGACCGTGGTGCCTCCCCATCCTCTGGGAGACGCTCACAGAAGGTTGCGGTGCCGAGCAGCCCCAGCACGCGCCACAACACCTACTCACTGAGGGGTCAGAGTAACACACTTGGTCAGAGAAAGACTTGTCCTTGTGAAAGCACTGTTCAGCAATAGCTATGATATTTATATGTCATCAACCCTTTTATTCACAAGTCCAAAACACACCAACATATGGGCTGCTATGAAATAAGCTAACTCCAATCCAGCCAGACAGAGTACATCACTACATCAACTATCCAGTAAAACTGTGTTTAAAGAGATAGCACATAAACCAACAAAGAAATAAAACAGTCATCAAACCCAGGAAAACCTGCCCCAAATCCCCACCCCCAAAACTATGTTGCAGTGTTTTCAGGAGGCGTGGCCATTGAGTCAATAATATATTCCATTCATAGTAAAAATGAAGAGCTTAAGACAATGGTTTGCTCCGTATCATTTGGTGTAGACTTTAAAATAGAAATAGTAATATCAGCTGAAAGTCCGTCTTCCAGAAATGTTGAAAGTGAACACAGAAGTACTGATAGTTTCCTCTAGGTGAGTAACTTCTGATTAAGGCCTAGGATATGAATTTGCTTTAGTTTATAAAGTTAAGAAAAGAGGAATTTAATTGGAGTGATGAACTAAAGTGATTATTAAGCTGATCAGAAGAACATTTTCTTTCAAAAGCTATAGTATATGTTCTCTTCTATCCCTGTTTGTGTCAACAAATTCGTTTTTCTCTTTAGGTCTTGATGCTGTAGCCATTCTCTGGGATTTCTGGATTAGTGGAATTAGTCTCAAGTTCCAAAATAGCGATAGAATATCACTTCATTGAGATCATCTATCTACACAAAAGTGGAGCAGAGATGGCCTCTAGCCCTTCATACCTGTCTGTTTAGGTGTCTTGTCACTCCTGCATCCTCTTTTGTGAGTTATTTTGTCCTAAATCCCCCAGCCCTGAATTACTGATTCTGTGGACAATCCACCCATGTATTGTGAAGGCACTCAGTTACTTGTCACAGCATGACTGTGTTCTTTCCAGGTGTGCAAATTTGTGGTAACAAAAACAGTCTGACCCCGAAAAGCAATCCCAAGGCAAAGCTTTCCTCCTATGATTGCAGCTAACTGGAACTTAAGTTTTCTTTTTATTGCTACAATTATTTCTGGTGTAAGAAGGATTTCAGTCACATACAGATATGTGCAACCCTGCTTACACAATTGCTTCAGAAAGTGAAGAGGAAAAAACATGGTAAAGAGCAAGAGAGTGAGAGGGAAGGAGACAGAAAGCATGAGAGTAGGCAGGCAGTTCCTCAGAGGCTCTCAATGATTCATCCTGAACAGGTAAATGACTCTGGTGTGCAGAGCAGCTGAGCAACTCAAAGTAGAAAACATAAAAATCAATATGCCTTCCCCAAGCTATTAAAAGCATTGCAGTTATCCCCCTCTATGTAGCAAACAGGAACCACATTTTTCAATAAGAAACCTGTAATAGCAAACAAACACATTCCCTTATTTCAGTGCTTGGAAAAATCTCTTGCTTTTTTAACTTGTGTGATATGTGTCTAGCCAAACTCCTGACTCTTGGAATAATCAGGTATGTTACTACATTCTCCAGATGAACTCACCTTTTCCACCGTTGTATTGGTCTTGGTGATATATTTTACAATTTTTATTGTCTCCTTCAGTCTCATTCCAGACGTCTACATCTTTAAAGAGTCTTTCACGTGACACCAATAAGTGAAGTTTTTCTCCTCCAAATGTCATCTATACTGCTTACAATCCATTCCTAATTAAAAGATTTTCCTCACTAAAACCTGAAACTAATATTATAAATGTGATCTCTGTTAGTTCTTCATCCTTTCTGAATTTTTTCAATCTGTAAGTTTACCAGGCTATAATTTATGTAGTTTCTGAGAGGCCATAATTATGTCCATGAAGACAGAAAACATTTTGAAAGAATGCATGCAATATACTCCTCAGAACTACCAAATTATAAATAGTACAGAACAATCTTAATTGTGATTTCATTAAGAAAATAGGGTGACAAAAGGTCTTGAAAGGACGTTGTAATCCATTCACCACTATTGCTGATAGATGTTTGTCTACATTTTTCCTAACACAAAAAGTTTCTTCACAGAAAGTGTTGCAAAGCATTGGAACAAGATGACCAGGGAAGTGTTTCAGTTACAATCCCAGAGGTATTTGAAAGAGGTATAGATGCGGCAGCTGGGGACATGGTTTAGGGTGAATGTGGCAGCGTTAGGCTAATGATCTGACTTGAAGGTATTAGAGGTCTTTTCATAAATTATTCTGTGATTTTATGATTAAAACAGCCTCTCTTCCTTTCTGATGGTTACTCTGTAACATTCTTCAGACATTTTCCCAGTGTTTGAATCTTCAAAGTTACTAAATTCCCCTTTTTTGTGCAATTTAAGCTTGTCATTTCTTGTCTTCTCATAAATGATCCATAGTCTCTATGTTCTTACCCCTCTGTTGTACGAAGTAACTGTCCCGCCGGGGTGTCCAGAGTAGAACAACAATTACAGATTTTGAAACTTCACATTTCAATTCTTTCTTGCAATTTTCCCCCCTTCACATTTTCTGATACTTTTCATGAGGCAATTACAACTCAACTAGATAAGGCTGCATGCAGTGGAGTAGCTGCTCTAGGTTGGCTCTGCTTTGAAGGAGGGATTGAAGTTCATGACCTTTGGAAGTGCTATCCAAAACTATTCTTTATTTTTTATAGGAGCAGCACATCCCTGACATATATGGCAGCCACGAGTCAAATTTGAAGATCTTGCTCCAAAACACAAGAGTACTGAAGTTCTTGAAAGTATTTATGTCTTTGTTCCATGAACAAACTATTGTTTGGATTTTTTTGCCTTTAAAAGATTCTCTCTAAACAAATAAATATATATTGTTTAAAAACAAAAACCAGAAAACAAAACATTATAATTTCAATCTTAGACAGGTACTCAACATGAAAATTTCAGCTCAAATTCTCACAGGCTGGGAAAATTACAAGCAGCTAAATATTGCTGCCTATAAAGAGAAAGTAATGTACAACTTAAGTAATAAATAAAAAGTCCCCACCACTATTATAAAAACATTATTTTAATGAAAACTTTTTTCCAAATCAAAAGAAAACCAAATGTCTATCCTCCCCTTTCAACCAATAAAATAATCAGAACATGTAACATCATATTTTAAATGCATTCTTCCACATCATGTGAAGGTTATTAAGTGAGTCCTGCATTATTCCCAGTAGCTTAGGTTGAACTTAGTGATTGTCCAATGCTGCTATTTTTCAATGCCCTGACATCATATCTATACATGTGGTAGGAGCAGTGATGAACAAGTTATATTTCTATTGTCCTATGTGTCAGTATTCTGTGTGTATTTTTTATGGTGAAAGAGGGTTCTGCAATGAGTCTGGAGTGTAAAACCTAGCTCTGCCAGGTTTCCATCCCTCCCAGAGGAGAGACTCATCAATCACATCTGATAAAATTGTCAATAGCTCATGGCTTATATATTGGTAATATCCTAAGAGTTATATTTAAAAATAAATGCCAAGAACTTTTCAGTCACTTTTATTTTGGGAATTGGACTGTATTTATAATCAGCCTAGCATGCAACATGACCTTCATTTAAAAATCTCCATCATCCTGCAGCAATGCACTGATTGATGATTAATTTAGGTGAAATGCAAATCCTCCCCAAAAATCCAGGTTTTGGTAAATTAACTGTGTTTTCATGGGAAAACCCGACATAGACTTGTGGGCCAAAATCAGTACACCGTTCTGCAATACAGTCAGATTTTCTCTAATTCATAGGCTGTAGATATGGTCACATGCATTATAGGGCCTTTAAGGAACCTGTAGAACATTGCTATATTTATGTTCTACAAATTTTTCTGAAGCCTTTCTCTGGTTAAACTTTAGCTTTTTATTCCATCAATCCTGGATCTATAATGCACAAAACCAGAAAACTGAAACTATTCTTTTATATATCCTAGTGCCATTGATCCACAAAGTACAGAGGCATGAATGGCATCTTTATAATGAAGAAATTTTATCCTTATGGGCTTTAAAGGAATTTTATCCTTTGCTGTGGTAGTCTAACATTTGTTTCTTAATGTTAGTTGAGCTAGGTTGACACCACTTAGCTAGGGATTTGGTTATTAGTATGGATGAGTGGAATAAAAGTTTTTTGCCATACATTAGGCATCTATATCCAAGAATAAGTCCAGTGACTGCTCTCATAAGCTGTAATTATTGTAATTCTTCCTCTTGCTGAAGTAGATGATGATGAAATCACTGTGAAAAGACATGAGAAGCTCCCTGACTGTAAAATCAAGTTTCCTGGGGCAATACTATTACTTATAGGTCCTTAGTTGCCGGTCTCATGTAAGTTTCTTGTATTTATGTACTGATGCTGTATACATTTAGATTCTAGGGGTCAGTGTCCAAGGTTCTTGAGATATTGAGTGCTTTTACTGACATCAGATGCAAAGCTTTAAAATAGATTTCCATTCAGTCAAAGTTCATTCTCATCTCATGTTAACTTGACACTTTTTGGGTAATGTGGTTTGAAGGTAGTGAAAGGTCAATCTGGTAGAGAGCAGAAGTGGCATGTTTGAGAAAGATAAGCAGTACTATTCATAAGACAGTCGATTAAAATATTAAGGAAGGGAAGGTCAATGAAGGTTGCAATGAGACTCGAAGTTTTGCTTCTTGTTCTGTATGTGAGAGATGCACATATTTACGTTTTTTGGCCCAGTTGCACACAGAGAGCAATTTAGATTTTTTTTTCAGAATGTGTAGTCTCCCTTCAGGGAACAACTTGGACATCATTGTGCTTCTACAGGTGGCATTGAAAAGTTTAGGATTCTTTGATGGTGTGCTTAAAAAGAGTAGTATTTTAGAACTCCATGTTATATATTCACTCTCTAATCCAGCCTGTCGTCTGACGGGAGAATGTGATGTCAGTCATGTTAATTGGATCCTGGGACCTGCTTGGTTACTTTTAAGTCCAAGTGGGTCAAGGACAGTCAGTAAAAGGCAAAGGCCATGAATGCCTCTTCCACATATTTCAGTTACTTATCTCTGCGTGACTTCTAAAGCAGATCTCTATTTCCCTGATATCTGATTAAGCTTCTTAACTTGCAAACTATGTCATGCAAGACCTGACTGTTTGTCTATAGACAATTCCAGTGTGGCCAAATGCAGATATTTGGTTTGGAGATGTGAGCACATTTAACAGCTAGTAGTGTCAACATGCAGTCGTGGATAATAGCTCAGTTGCCATGCAAATCAAGCATTGCCAAATGCCCCGTTTCGGCCTATGTGAGTTGGCTGCCAGGAAAATATGGCAATTATCTTAACAAAGGTTCTCTAGATTTAATAAGAAGAGATTTTAGACATTTATTGGAAACTTGTGGATCCAGGGTCCCTGCTCATCTATTAGGGTTACTTTTGTTCTTAGTGTAAAGCAGGAAGATCATAGGTAATGTCTTTAAATAATTTTTTGGGAAAGTACATTTGCTGCCAGAGACAAAACTTTAGGGATACATTAGCTCCTGTCAGCCCATCTCAAAGTTTGCAAAATAAATATCCTTGCTCCAGGGCAGTAAGGTCTAACAGCATGAAAAATATATTTCACATTTGGAAGCATATACTTGCTTCATATGTGCCTTTAGCATACAGTAAATATATATGAGATCGCTGTGTATAATTGCAGAAAGAATCTGCAAAACTTGTCTGTACAAGCCAAAAGGATTTTAAGTATGAATATTGATTGCTGTGTTTTGTTTACAAGTGCAGAGTGCCAGCAATTAGTTTAATACTCCTGATGTTTAGCCTTTCTCTGTCATGGGTTTCTTAACTCATACAGTAAAACCCGGCCACTTCAAGATCTATGAGCTCCATTTGGGACCAGAATGCTGGATAATGATATTTGTTCTTAGTGTTTGTCACAGTTTGTGAGCCTGCTTGAGCAATTTCTCCGGGAACACAAATTATATTGGTTGTGCAGTTTGCCAGCATCATCCTGTGCATGGTAATGATATGCAAAAAAGTTAGTAGAAGCACAAACCAATGATGTAAATGGCCCATATTATATGACTCCTGTTTGCAAAGCACATTCTCTGTATCAGGGACTAGCAGTCCTATGTGTACCAATCGTGGCATGCATTTTTATCCTTCTCTGTGTAGTGCAAAACACACTATTTTATTCACAAAAGAAAAACTTTTGGAAAAACAGTTGGTTTTTTTTAAAGAAAAACTTCACAGAATTTTGGTACAAATACATAATTACATAGAAAACAATGTATTAACACATTGTCAAATGGTTGGTGGGAGGACAATGCTTTTCTTGGTGTTATTAACAAAGAGAAGAACCAGTAACTGAAAGCAATAAAAAATAAAAATTTAGGCATTACTGGTTTGTGACCTTCAATATCACGAAATGTTGGTGATAGAATATTCATTCTAATAATGGATGTATACAGTGACATGCCAAGGGCACTGCGGATAGGTGGTGATTCCAGCTTCTTCCAGCTCTTCCTTACCTTATATTATGCCATCTTTCACAGAAGAAGTGTTAAAAACCTGGTGTTGAATGGTTTCTAGAGAATTACAAAAGGATAGCAAGATTCCTATAGGTTTAGACAACAGTCAATACTATGACAGGATATTGCAACTTTAGTAATTATGATTTTCTTCCTTTAAAAGATTAATTGAATTCTGTTACCCCTGCTCACAAAAACATATGCTGACTGTTTAGCTCAGCCCCACTTTTCAAGTCCATATTAATGACATTTTATGTAGCTGGTTTAGACAATTGGCAGAGGTTAACTTTAAGTGATACAATCTCTACGGTTAATAATGGTGATCGAAGTGTATTCATCTGCAGCTTGGACTCTGAGCTTCGTTAGCAGAAATATTTTTCTAGTTTAGTTAGGTGCTATAGCTATGGGTAAGCATTTGGGTATAGTTTATGTCCTCACTCCATTAACAGATTTATCCTGTGACTATGTGCTGTGCCCATGTTTTATTCCACTTGGCAAGGGAAATTGCAAGAATCGAGGGACTGGTGATGAAAATTATTAGTGCCTGTAAATACTTCTGCATGAGGAAATTGAAAAGTTTGGCACTGCTCCTTAAGAAAATAAATGAAAGAGTATAGAAAGCAATAAATTAAAAGGTGCATTGCTACTTCTTGTGGGGAATTCCCATTATCTCATCAGATTAGCCCACCACATTTTTAGTCTATGAAGGTTAGAGTCTATAGAGGTGTTTACAACCAACATTCCTATGAATTAAAGTAGTGAATGTACAGATTTCCAGTATAATTTCTAGAGAAAGTGCCTGTTTTTATCCCTGTGTACTTCCATACTCTTTCACTGTAAGGCATGTGTATAGCTAATGTGCACAATAAAAATAGTTTGCATGTACAATTTTATAGTTGTGTACCTACTGTACTGAATCAGAACTGCCATCAGCTGGACTTTCATAAAGATCTGAATCTGACATAGACAGTGGGGATTTTTGCCTATATATTTTGCAACATTCACTTGATTACCTTGTACAAAGGAAAGAGTTATAAGCTTCTGCTATTCACACAAAGATGTAATGCAGTCTTTTCATTGTTTCCTGAACCCTGCTTTTCATGCTTTTTCCTACTGTTCTTTCCCTTACATTGATCAAACTTGGAGTGCACTGATGATTCCCACCTGCCTTACTCATCGTTTTTAGGTCAGTGGAAAAAACTCCAATGGAGATTTTTGCTACTGGTGGTTGATGAAGGGGAGGTTTGGTTGTGGCCATACCTGGAAACTGTGTGACAATCCTGCAGGTCTAACTAGTTTGGAAACAAAAAAACATAGTAAATGTTAAGTTGCAGTGCTGTTTCTCTTTTTTGATAAGGTGTTAATGGCTATTTATTTCCTTTGTTACTTCCCCTCTTGGAATCTCCTGCTTTTTTCTTATTTCCTTCTTCTGCTCTTCAATTTTTCTTGCCATCTTCTCTCATCTTCCTATGAATCATGTTCTTTCAGCTGATTAGGGTCAGTTTTCTCTGTCTCTGAGACATTGCTTTTGTAGGTATAATACAGGTATGAAGTCTACAGATGTTTTAGAGTTCTTCCATTCTCTTTCTAACCCAGCCATATTCATCTTCAGTCTCAGACTCAAACATGCCTAGGGAAAGTAAAAAATTCTAAAAGAAACTTTTAAATGACAAATCCAAACAAATTTGCATTAGTAGCAAACAACTTGTGGCCCAGAATAAAAAAACAACCAACTAAGGAAGCAAATACTAATAACAAACAAGTTAATCAAACAGAACAAGAAAGGGAAAACTACCTGGAAATAATGATCAGTTTTTGAAGAGCTTTGATCCCTCTGTCTCCGTCTGCAGCTTGCAACACAAACAGTCTTCATGTTTATAAACATGATACATCAAAGGCAAAATTCTCACCTAGATGAATTGACTTGCTTTTTCAGTGGTCTAAGATGCCAAGATACTCTGTCCTCCACATAGGTCATAACATCCGTGGACCTCATAATATTTTTAAAATTTCTTTTACATTTTGTGGTGTCTAGGTGGTTTTTTTTAAAAAGTTTTTCCTTGTGATTAAAGCAGCTGCTTGAGAGGTTTTTATGTTTGTTTTGGAATTTACTAGACTGTATTTTAAAAGCTAAGTAAAAAGCTTTTAACCTGTTCTTAATCACAGATACTCCAAGAAAATATATCAATGGTTTTGAAACATTTTACATTATAGAATACTGTATTATTTACAGCAAACTCATGCCTTATAGCAGAAATATATGAGAAAAAAAGTACATTAAATATTTTTTTATGAAAATAAGCTTAACTCAGAGATCCTGACAGGAATTTCAAATGTAGGATAGTAACAGAACTGATATTTATGAATTCTTTACATATTTAAACATAAATATTGAGTAAGTAGCCATTTATTTTAGGCACTTACTAGTCTGGGATATTAATAAGGATGAATGAATCTGCATACTAAATGTTAACCCTATCTGTGTTATATTGTCTCAGTAGCCTAAAAATTATCTTTGGCTGCCTTACTAAGCAGGGGAGCATCTCTTAACACCTCACATCCTATTTCCCTGGGGAAAACATAGACCAAATGAACAGTTCTAAGGTCTGGGTTGAACCTGAAAGACTTTGGATCTGGAGCTTTAGTTCTGCTTGTCATGGAGACTGTAGGTAAACCAGCCCTAATTAGCTGAGCTCTCTCCAAACCCTGCAGAGCAACAGCATAGCTGCACCAAAAGCTTCTGTTTAGAAGAAAAATTTTAAGTTAGTTTAATCTCTGAAAGAGGAAAAAAATTATTAATAACATGATTTTTATGTTCTTTTTCTAAATACAGTTTACTCATACAATCAGTGTGGAAGCAGTAAGTCTAATTTAAAATAAAGACCAGTAACCTGTTACCTTAGGCATTTTGTTTAAGAGATAATGACCCCAGTGGTTTGCAAGCTAAATGAATTCAACAGAATAAGGGAGGCTGAAGGCACCCAAGTATGCTGAGTTTTATTGATGGGAAGTATACAGACATTAAAGTATTTGCCTAAGGACATATTAGGAAAGGATGATCGTTAGTTTAATGAATGCTTTTGCTTTTGTGTAACTCAGTCTCTTTATATTCCAGTCTGCTTTGATCAGTGAATATCAACATTACTTTTTAAGACATTTGAAAATAACTCATACAGGAGATTTTCTGAGAACAGCAGGCAGGTCTGATGGAGTAATGCAAAAGTCCTAGCTTGAAGTGTGTCCACAGTGCTAAGAATAACCTCTTGAGCTTTTGTCCTTTTACCTTGAACTATGGCCATCATTAGTGTATGCTTAGGAAGATGAGTGGATTTTGTATTTATGTATTTTGTCTCCTAGTCTATCTAAACAATAACTCTTAACAGGTATTTCCTACGCAACTTGGTCTGTTCAGCCTGGAGGAGACTGAGGGGAGACCCCAATTCAGTTACAGCTTCCTGTGAGGGGAGGAGGAGGGACAGGCACTGATCTCCTCTGTCTTGTGACCGGTGACAGGGCTGAGGGAATGGCCTGAAGCTGTGTCAGGGGAGGGTAGGTTGGATACTGGGAAAAGGTTCTTTACTCAGAGGGTGGCTGGGCACTGGAACAGGCTCCCCAGGGAAGTGGTCACAGCACCAGCCTGACAGAGTTCAGTGTTTGGACAACGCTCTCAGGACTGTGGTGTGACTCTTGGGGATTGTGCTGTGCAGGACAAAGAATTGGACTCTATGATTCTGACGGGTCTCTCCCAGCTCAGCGTATTCTGTGATTCTGTGATTCTGTAATTTTGTGTTCAAGAAGAAGTGAGATTAATTCCTCAGGTATTTCTTTCATATTTTTTTGGCATAGGAGAATATGGTAGGGAAAAGAAGCCAGACCTGCAGCAGCCAGGGGTAAAGCAGTGGTGGTTTCTTTGTGGTTTGGCCTCGTATGATGTAAACACACCATGAGGGCATATAGTGGCCTCTTCCAGCAAGAAGCTCATGAATTTGCTTCTCCATGGGAATCTGTGCCTACCTCTTACTGTCTTCACACTGTCCCATGGTGTCCATAAAATATGATGTGTGTTTCTTTGACAGATTCTACTAAATCTGCTCTTCTTTTCATCTCATCACCTCTTCCCCATTACTGCAATACCTGAATTGTGGTTTTGAAGGGAAGAAACAAATGGGCTTAATTTTCAAATAACCAATTGTTCACACAATGCAAATATTCAGGGATTCAGATGCTGCACACATGCAGCTGTGATCTGTTGCAGACTGATTACTGCACAAAATTCATTTGCAAACTTATGTCATCTTACAAAAAAATCTCTTGACTGTCAGCTGCAAATGACTTTTTCCAGGTTGACAACATTCCATCCATAATTCTGTAATCTTGTGATTTGACAGGACCGCAATGGCCAGATGTGTCAGGGGCTCAAAGATAGTAAGTAGTGATTTGAAGAATGTTAGACTCATGGAAGAGGCAGATGTAGACAGTCATATCCTAACCAGGAGCCTAGTTGATGCATGAGCCTTCTGTACTATCCATACACATTTTTACACAGCAAAATTTTACTTGAAATATGGTGTTTCTTGACAGAAAAGGAGAAAAAGCAAACCAGAAGGGTCATCAGTGACCAAAAAAATTTCATTGTAGCTGATGTAGAATAAGATCCTATGTACTCCTGAAGGAAAAGAAAGAAAATTCCAAATTCCTGAAATGTTCCTTTCCCACCTGTGTGAATAGAACAAAATAGTAGTTCAAAATGCTTGTTAAAAGTTCCTCATCTTCTCTGCATATTTCATAAGGAGATATGTCTGCTGAAAGGAGTTGCAGTTATCTGCTTTGTCACAGTGTGTAGGAAGCAAGATTGCAGTGAAGGGATTTCGTGTTTCCAGTGGATTTCAGGACACCAAGAAGCCAAAAAATTTGGGCTTTTTTGGAGGATAGCATCAGCTATTTCCACACAGATTGTAGTTCTACAAACACAAAATAATTTTTCCAGCCTACTGTAGGAGTTATTTGAAGAGCTTGCATCTGTCAGCTGGAAATATTCAGCCTTTAGTAGATCATGGGAATATATTCTTGTTTTGCACAAGAAATAGCTACTTTTGGAAATGCCTGACTAACAGGAATTCGTGAACAGTTTGGTTACATTGATACTGATTTCTGGGGTGAAACACAGGAAAAAAGAATTTTCAATGAGTAGTTCAAACCTTAAAATTCACTTCCATTTTAGAACCAAAACCATAGCAGAGAGTTGCAAAGAAGAAACATCTCAAAAAGGCTTACCAAACCTCTAATAGCCTCAGGCAGTTCAACCCCAGCATCTTGTGAAGTTGTCTTATTAGTCAGTGGCAAATGATGGCATTTCTGCTCTAGGTCTAGTGTCAAACTGTCAGCAGGCTGACGTCTTAACTTCATGTCAAAAATAAATATCAAGGTCAAAAAAATCTCACCTTTTCCTGTAGATTTTAGAGACTTACAGGTTACAAAACTGGTTGAAGATAAAAATGAAGCAAATGTCTACAAAACCCCAATATCCAATCAAATAAATATAGGCCCATAACAAAAAAAGTGGAAGGCATTATTTTAAATGAGAGGTTTTTGTAAGGCTGTCAAAGACTTTACTGGTGTAAGAAAAATGTACAGTAAATAAGACAGAGGTGTTTTGTGCATTTCAGTTTGTAATGTAAGTGTTTTTGACTAAGAATGCTGATGAGAAAGCAAAGCAGAGGCTGATATACATTTGGAGATAGTTAACAGACATAAAGGAGACCAGAAAAGGAGAGTAATTGTCTAGACTGGCAAAAATGATATAATAAGCACAGTACATTGAATTTGACAGGTAAAAGTGAAACCTGGATTGTAATATCTAGCAGTCAATGAGGTAAGGCTGTGAAAGAGAAGGGCTTTTTTTTGTTTGTTTTTTGGGTTTTTTTTGAGGAACTGGAGGTATAACTTGTGACATCAGAGACCCATTTCCAACTCTTTAGCAAATTTGCTTGGAAAAGGACCACATTTTGTCAGGATATGGTCTCCTCTGTGTTGAGTTTTTGTACTAATCTCTTCATCACAAAAGCAATCTTTTGTAATGCATATCCCTAAAAAGCCCATAAAGCCTCTTTTCTTTATCCTGCTGTTTTTATTTGTCTTGAAACACAAGTAATAATAACAAGCATTGTGCCAAAACTTTGGTTTTGAGAAAGTTCTGGGAAGTGTTGTTGTTTGGTCTGGGAAAATTAGTTTTTAACAACCAAGGCAGAGTAAGAAATAATTACCTCCTCTTGTCTTTTATGTCTTTCCCTGTAGCTTTAGACTCACAGATTTCAGACTTTCTCTTCTATATTGCAGCAGGTAGATCAGCTTTTTATCTGTCACACTGAATGACCTAAGGCTTAAAAATTTTACTGATTTGAACAGAACAGACTGAATCAAGGACATGCACGCGTAGAGGTGCATTATGATCTAATAAATATTCAGACATATTTAAATAGTACACAAGGGTCTTGTTGAAAGTCTATCAAGCCTAAATCTTTATTTAATCAAAATATCCTCTTTTGCAATATAAAGGGGGAAATCGCTTGTACCAGTAGTACTGATTCCAGTCTCACTTGTAATTGTTAGGTTGGTCTAAAATGCCATTCATTTTCCAGATCCATGCTAATAAAAAGAGAGAAGTGAGATGAGAACTGGCCCCAGCTGGTTCTCAGTACCTTCTAGCAAGAGTATTTGGATTCATAAGTGCATTTGTAACTTTCATATTATTCTTTCTCTACAAAAGGGATGTTTTAAATTATCTGCTTATGTTTATTCATAAATAGATTAGTCCTCTCCCTCATATGCTGGTTTTGCATATGATACAATCTTCCCTTGTACTTTTTTTGGTAATAGACATGTTGCAGTTACCATTCTCTTCCATTCTGATATCTTCCAACAGCACTGAAGTTACCTGTTCTGAAAAGTGCATGATCAGAGTACGAGCAGCAGTGTGGTTACTATGAATTTGTTCAATGAGAAGAACTGAGAATAAACCCAAGCTTTATATACACTAAATATTTCTTCCTAAATATGTCACATTGTTGTAAAACTTCACTGGATTTTAAAAACACTCTAATCACCTTAAATACAAATACCATATGAAGTTGTGACATTAACTGTCTCTTTATATAAGTGTCAAACTAGATTTCCATTAGCAAACTGAAACTTGATTGCAGAGGTTGTGAACAATCAGTCTCTCTGACTTATAAATAAAAGAGAGCAATTCATTCTTATTTTTTATAGAAATCATTATGGAAGATATGGAAGAAAAAGCTTTAAAATTAGCAAAATGTAAGCTAAAAGTTGTATAGATATGTGACACTTTAGTATTGTTAAAGGAATACATGAATAAATCTAACAAATTCTCAAGGGAGATGTGAAAGGATGATAAGTTACCATTTCTTTCTGCCATGATCATTGTGAAAGATGATTGTCTTTCACAGTTCAGAGAAAGGATACCAATTCAAAGGCCAATTTAAATTATAAATCAAATCTGTGCTACAGTTTCAGTGTAAAGTAGTCAAAACTCTGGTTGATGAAGTGCTTAAGAGTTGTGAAGCAGAATTCTGGAAGGAGAACTTAATTATATTATAAATACATTGTTAAACAACAGGTTTCTTTTGCAACCCATTAACAAAAAAATTAAGGAAAGAGACAAAGAAAAAGTNAACAGCATGAGGGGACAGTTGATGTACTGGTAGTGAGAGGTTTGTTCAAGCTTCATTATTAAAATAATAATTAAAACCTTGCCAGTGTATTTTGCAACCCAGTTTTGCTTTCCCAGGCTCAGCTGGGAAAACTGAAGCTAAATAGTTTATGAGTTGGTTTCTTTACAAAGCCTTAGGTTACTTGCTTTTAAAAGTGAAGAACGTGTTTTAAGCCAAGATAAAAACTGTCGCACGTGGGAAGACTGAACCAAAAAGACTTTTACCACATATTAAGGTCCTACCAAAAAGGTAGGTAGTTCTCTGTAAGTCCAGGGATCCTTTTTTTACTTTCCGCAGTTATTCCTAAAAACCTTGTACTCTTTCCATGAGGCCACAGTGATACAGAAAGGCAGAAGAGAAGGACAGCTGTTAGGTCTAGTGTCCCAGTAAGATTTTAGTGTTCCATAAAATTTAAAAAGAACCATATAAAACACAGTCAATGCCTATTGGAAGCCTTGTAGCAAGGGATAGTCCCTTCCTCTTGAAAGGACTTGGTGGTGTATTTTTAGTGAAGAATTTAAATAAAACTTTGGCTTCATAGGTGCATGAAAAATTCACTTGACCCCATTCAGTCCTATGGCTTTTGAGGCTTTAATTCAGGCAAGTGTACTGCACCAGCTTCAGACATAAAAAAATAACATTTTTTGAGGGAGTGTGTTTTTGCTGTTTTGTTGGGTTTTTTTTCTTTGGGTTTTTGTTTGTTTGGTTGGTTTTATTTCTTTTTTGTTTTTTCTTTTTGTCCTTCTTTTTCCCTCCTTGTCTTTTGCCTTTATGATATAGCAGTTAGAAGTTGAGGGCTTCTCTGAACTTCCTTAAATGTTCACCGATAGTATGGCCCATTATCACAAATGGCAGATAAGAACATGTTCCAATTTTCTAACTCAGGATTTTCTGTTTTATTCTATTATTTATTTATGGAAACTGGTCACCCTTAGAACAACCTCGGAGTGCTGTGAAGACGTAGGTTTTATGTTATTTGGCACAATTAGTGTTGGGTTACCTGTTTGTAGAGAAAAGACACAGTTATATGAGAAAGCATGTTGTTTGTTCAATATTGCTAGTCTGAAATTTAGTCAAAGTTTAAGATTTAGGCTAGAATTTTGGGCCAGTATTTCTGTCTTGTATAGCATACTGGTTTGTTTTTTCATTAGTGAATTGCTACTTTCTCTGGTGTCCTGAGTAGCAGATGTCTCATTAGCACCTGAGCTATGCCAGCTTCTGTGGAATGCTCCAAACTGATTAAACACATGCTCAATTTTTATCTCTTTATGAGTCATTACTTAAAGGTTTTATCACCAGATTGCTACACTTAATTACATGTAGCCATAATTAAATATGAATATCTGCAAATCTGGATTGTTATTTTTGCTATAACTTCAATAAAATATTTTCCTCTTTGCTAATTAAATGCTACAGAGAAGGAGAGAAATAAAAAGGGAAAGAAGAACCCAGCCAGAATTATCAAGTATGTTTAAAATATCTATCAAATATCCTTGTGAACTACTTAGAAAAGGCACTTTTTCTAAACAAGGATGACATTGTGTGATAAAGATATAAGGAAAAAGCATTGTTTTGATATTTAAAACATCTGATATCCACCAGATTTAATCATTCAGAAATCACTCCAGTCCTTGCAAAATTCACAGATTCAGTTATTTTGGAACAGTTTTAGGTAGGTGAAGAAGAAGCCTTTGGGTACTCTCAGGATGTATTTATCAAGGTTAAACAACGCTTAAGAAATGTCTTTATCTTCTGTGATAAAATGACTCAGTGGATGGGTAGAGAGTAATTTACCTTGACTTCTTTCTGCAAGACTTTTGATGCTGTCCTCCCCAGTATGCTCATGTTCAAGTTAGGATGCTATGTTTTGGCCAAATAGACAAATCACTGGGTCAAAAAAGTAAACTATTTGAGTTAGAGATTTAATTGGTCATACTAAACCTAATTGCATGTGACAAATGGAGCAACAGAATCTGGGGAGTGTCCTGGGACCTGTTCCATTTAACATCTTAATCAGTAACATGGGGGAAGTAAAGGAATGTTTTTTCATAAAGTTTTCCAATGACACCAAACTGGGGACAGTCAGTACATCCAAGGATGGGACTGCCATCCAGAGATACATATGTGGGTTGCATGAAAGGTGTCAGCAAGAATCAAGGACATGCACAAGGCGTGTACACAGTCAGTTGTGCAATTTAGGAGGAAATCCTTGCAGCCATGTAGGCTGGGAAAGAGCTTTCCTGTAAAGGTCCTTGATTCATGGCTCATGAACCACGTCCTGCTTCACAGTGAGCTAGCTGGTAGCCACCAGTGTGCATAGGCAACAAAGAAAGGTCCTGGTCTGTGTTAACAGGATCATGGCAGTAGATAAAGAGAAGTTGATTATCTGCCTCTGCTCAGCACCTATAGACTGCATGGAGGTATTGTGTGCAGTTTATGCCCTCCTGAAACAAGGGTATGTGATAAACTGGATTGTGTTGGGCAGAGAGCTACAAAAATGAACATGAGCTGGAGCACTTGACCTGTGAGGAGGAAGAACTGGAGTTCATTCAGCTGGGAGAAGAGACCTAGCAGCAGCCCCACATCCAGTACCTAGGAAAGGCTTACTGTGAAGAGGAAGCCATGCTGTTCATCAAGGCAGATGGAGGGAGGACGAGAGAAGAAAGGCATACAGTGAGACAGAACACCTTCACATCGTGTATCAGGAAAAAATATTTTCACTATGAATACAACTGAGCAGTAACTCAGCTTGTCCAGGGAGTTTGTGTACCCTCCATTCTTGTAGGTTTTCAAGACTGGACTGGATAAAGTCCTGAACAACCTTGTCTGATCTTATAGCTGACCCTTTTAAAAGCAAGAAATTGGACTAGAGTTTTCCTGAGGTTCCTTTCAACATGAGTTTTAGTATGATCCTGGTCTTTCACCATTTAGGAACCTGCCGGGATTTATACTGATAAAGGATTTTGCCCAGAGAAAGCTATGGAGCTATTTGTTATCTCAAAAATGTTAGTCACAATGGTCTCTTCTCC
>WEKY01000081.1:31451-75936 GCA_013390045.1 Picathartes gymnocephalus | reverse complement strand
CCATTTCTCTTCTTTTCATTAAGGAACTTATCTGATTCCCATCCAAGTAAATGGAAAAATAATGCTTGTGTTACAAATAAATGAGGATGTACTTGGATTTCTCCTTCTCTTCTGGGATATTTTTTACTTAATTCTTTCCTTTTTCTTTTGATTTTTTGTCATCTGTGCTTGCTTAGAAGATTTTTAACTCCTTATTTTAGCTTGTGTCAGTACATCATTTGTTCTGCTCTCTGTATTGCTCATCTGTTTCCCCTTTATTTACTTTAGGTATTTTATTAGTGTTACTTTTCTGAATATGTTCTGTTTCCCTTCTCCTTTTGATCATTCCTTTCCTCTCTCTCTTTTTATATTTCTTCCACTATAGCAGATATTATGGATTGTTGGTCATGTAGGATAAGCATGACTTTTTTTGAGTTCTTTGGGTCAATAGGGTTGGAAACAAACAGAATATACAGGCATATGAATAAATCTGTTATGCCTCCAAACGATTTTTATGAGTCACTTTAAAACTATTTTTCTGAAAACATGTACCTCTCTGAAACTCAGTGGTGCCGCGAATGAACATAGAGATAAAAAATTCTAACCAGCAAGTCTGAAAATATTTGGGGCAAAAATCAGTACAGTGCCATTGATTTATAGGGGTCATGTGTTGTGTGGGCACTGTTCTTTTGGACGGTTGGTTTGTTTTCTTCACAAAGCATGTTCTTACATTTTAGCTGTGGTGGCATTGTTCTGTGTTGGCAATGTAAATTAAAACCCAACACCTGATTTCTTACATAACAGAATAAAGTAAAGTCATTTGCTGCAATTCCTGAATAAAAAGCCATCATTTTTTTGTATTAATATGCACAGACAAAGGAGTTTTTCCTGTTTTACCTCCCATGTTTTGAGGGTATATGCAGTCAGAAGCTGATTTTAAACAACTGGAAGTAATGCTCAACTGCTGTACCAAAGGGCAATATCAAGCTCTTGACTTTGTCTCACATTTTTTGTATTGCTATTCTGAATCTCACAGGTCATTAAATAGGATAACTCTGTGCCATGGTTTCAAAAGACACTACAAATTCCTTGTATTTCAGCAGCTTGAGAGAGAGAGGTCATTTACAAGTTGATGTACCAAATTATGTTTTCTTTTTTTTTTTTCTGTATATTTAAAGCATCTGAGATTTTTCCCTTTTCCAGAATTGCAGTTTTGTTTCTTTCTCTCTCAGTTGGTTTGGGTTTAGGCTTTATTTTTTTTCTTTTTTAAGGTAAATTAGCTATTGCCTTAGAGTCTGAGCCAGGTGAGAAGTGAGCAAGGCACCTTTCTAAAGGTTCCTCTGACCCTGTGGTCTGTGAGGATGTTTGACAGGAGGAAGAAATAATAAGCCAAGAATATGGGTAAGATCGACTGAGATATAACAAGCTTCTTCCCAAAAGAAGTGTGTAGACAATTTCAAGCTGTTTCTGCACAGGCACTAAATGAAGAGGATGCAAGTTGACACCATTCAGACAGGCAGGTACGGGGCTGTGCCCCCATTCATTCAGTGGAGTCTGAAAATGGGGCTGCCTCACTGCCCACACTTTGGGCTGCAGCAAACCTGGGTCCTTGCTGTTGGCACTGAACTCCATAAATTAATGTATATGTTCATCAGGTCCTATATCTGCAGGAATTTTGGAAATTATTTATAGTATTCTATATAAGAAGAGGTAGTGATTTTGGCTGCGTGTGGGAAATTGGAGGGTGATAGGCCTGTCTGGTCATTAGATGTGAAAACAACAGAAACTCTCAACCGTGACTCATCTCTTAAACACTATGGAGAGCAAAAGTCATGCCCACAAGTAAAGCAAAACAAGGAACTAATTCAGTGCTTCCCATGGCTGGGCAGGTGTTCAGCCATCCCAGAGCCCCATCTCACGTAATGGTGACTTGGCAAGACCAACTCCATCGCTCCCAACATCCCCCCCTTCCTTCTTCTTCCCCCCTCTTTATATAATGGTCAGGATGTCACATGGTCTGGAATGGCCCTTAAGTCGGTTGGGGTCACCTGTCCTGGCTGACCATATGTTCATAAGAAACTACCTAGATCACATGTAGCTTACTCTCAAGAAATTGTCCCTCTGCAAGATGAGAAGCATCAGAGGGACAGGGTCAAAAATGCTGAAACATAGGAGATGGCCCTCACAAGTCAGTTTCTGAATTATTAATATTTTCAGCATGGATTTATTGATTTTAAAGTTCACACCAAAAATATGGCAAGTTCTATGTTTCCTTTCAGAAATATTTCAGCTTTGTAATTTAGCTAGTAAAGAGTACAACAGGAATGGTTGAGCATTGTATTATCCACCTTGAAGTGTTACACCTAGGGCTGTATTGCCAGGGGAGAAGAACTGTAATTTTTCCCCTGCTTTCCCTCGGCTTTGACTGAGAGTTTCCATCTTCTCCCCTTTAGATAATTTTTAAAATACTGCTCATTATTTCAGCTACTCTGATTGTTAAAGTAGACAGCAGAGAGTAGTGTAAATACCATTTAAGGATCCAAGTCGTGCCAACTACTCTGTAGCACAGCTTGTATCAAGGGGCACAGAGAAGGTTACTATAGCACACTTCCACACCATCAGCACTGAGAGGAGACTAAGTTCAAAGGCAGCTCCTTGTGTTCCTTACACTATTCTGTGAATGTTTTTGCAAAAGCTGCTGAGTTTGTTTGGTCTCTAAAGCCTGTTTGCCTTTTTGCTCTGTTTTGGCAACTTAAGGTGATCTAAACAAATGCAAAGCATGCATGTACCAAAACATCTAGCAGGTCATTTCTGTGAGAAAAGAGCTGAAAGTAAAACTTATACTGATGGTCAGTTGCAGCCACACTACTTACAATACCTTAAGTGTTCATCTCATTTCTTTTGCTGCAGAATTGCAGAACGGAGAGGCTGAGGTAGATACAGCGTGAAATTAATGTCATTTAACTTTAAATGTCAGGATAATGTTACACTTTTTCTCTACATTTCGACATATTGTGCTATAGCACCTACATTTTTAACATTTCTTTAACCTTGGGTATTAGATTGTTTGGAGAGCTGAAAGTAAATATGAATATGGAAAGAGAATTCGTCTTCAGGAATATAGACACAGAATGATGGAGGCAGTAGTATAATCTCCTCACTCACTCCTATGGACACTTCCATTACAGCAGATTATGTCCAAACTTTTTTATTCTGTTTCTTCCTTCTTCCTTCTTTTTCCCTTTTGCTTAGAACAGCACACTATCAGCAAACCTGTGCCATGAGCAACATCTTCCTTCCCTGCTTTCTTTTTTATTACCATTTGATTTGATAATTCCATATTGGGTTCCTTTAGTGCATTACACTCTTCTATAATGAGCTAATTAAAGATATACGAGATCTCTTTATTGAGGCATATGCAGGCTGTTCTTTTTGCGTTACTTTTTTGTTTCTGCTGTGAGTCAGACCTTTCCTTCCTCCCACAGTCTCCTCTTACTGGGTGGGAGGATGGGGTTTTTTTGAGATGGAGGTCAGAGAAGGTTATTCTGAAGCTGGTTCCCCCACTTGTCTTCCGGCACTGTACTAAAAGGTTCTCTATGTTCCCTGGCATTTTTTAGCCTTGTGAAATAAAGTACACCAACAGCACTTCCTTGCTTAGTTCAGCTGCCTTGCTTAGCAAAAAAGAGAAACCCTCAGCTGCTCTACAGAGCATGAGTCTGCTGTATTTTCTTTCTGGAGGAGCAGAAATGGGATTTCAGCCTCCTTTGCCACAATAAACCAGTACCAGTATTTTGTTCTTCCTGCAAAGAGGGACCATGAGTGTTGTAGCTTTCTGCAGGTGTTATCTCCCATTCATCTAAAAAATCTCACTGGTCAACTCTGTAGGTAGGGGGTAGCAAATGCTTGTGGCCAGACTTTTAACTTGAAAGCAGAGGTGTTGTATTGTCCTGCTACATGAACTTGTTTTTCCCCTGTGTTTGACTAGCATATTCTCCTAAAATGAACTGAAAACCTTGAGAATCCAGATTTTTTGCAGTTTCCTGGTAAGATGCAAGGAAAGCTCAGATCTTTTCTGGGATACGAACAGTATGCTGGTGGGTGTCCTTCTCAAATTCCAGGCTGAAGGGAAGATCCAAAATTTGGGAAGACCAACATTTCAATCCACAGTCAGCTTGAGACTAAGTCATGATCTCCATTTGGGCCTTTAATTTTTCTGGGTCCTTTCTGGGTCTGGAGATATTAGAGTAAACCATGCAGCTCAGTTGTGCTAGGGTAGTTTGAAAATTATATTAAACTCTACCTAAGCAAAGGAAATTGGTCAATGTGCTCTTGAGATCCAGCTGTAAGCTGTCAATTCCTGGTGGCACAGTAATTATTATGGTAAGTAGAAGGACAGATAAGCTGGTCAGCACATAACAATGGAGATGCAGTGTCTTCCAGAGACATCGCCTTGTGGAACATGCAACATTTATTTTGCACACACACTGTCACTAAGACAGGACAAGTCAGGAAATTTGTAGCTATCTATTCCCTTCTTGAACAACTGTGAGGAGTAAGGGAATATTTATATTTTTCTGTTCCCCTTCCCTCCACCTCCACTTAAAGTAAGAAGTCCCTCAATCAAACTTTCAAGTTCTTTCTTTGACCAAAACCATTTGGCAGAGTTATTTAGAAAAGAAAAGCTGTATTTAAACGAATATTCTGGCCATCTCTTTAACCCATGCAGCACAGAATCTTGTCTTTATCATCAACAGGAAGGTATTCTCACCCATGTGTGATGAGCATGAGTGTGCAATGAGCAAACTAATCAGTCTATACCTATTCTCTTCCAGTAAAACAAAATAAAACCATTCTCTGTTCCCTACTTTCAGCATTTTATTTGTAGCTGGACTGTCAATGATTGCAGCTATCCTATAAACGCTTTCCTTGTTCATTCCTGAGGCAGTCATGGATGCATGTTCTGAATCCCCAGTACACTTCATATCTTCTCTGCACACCTGCAGAAGGACCTTTTTGCCCCAGTAGCCTGAGTACTATAATGGCTTTATATATATTGGTAGAATAGCAAGAATTTTATTATGTACCATATCAACAGTTCCGAGATAAGAGAAGAAATGGGAAAATATGAAAAATAGTAAACCTTTACATCTGTTAATGCTGGTTTCCTAGGTTACCTTAATCCCCTGTTATTACATATGGACAGCCAGCCTGGTAGCCAGAGGAGAATTGCCTAAAACCAATAATTTCACTTGGCAAAGAAATTTTTGGGTTTTATCTGTCACATATCAAAACCAGGGAATATTTAAACCTCAATGTCGATAAGGATGGCATTGCAAGACACTGCATTTATTATCCTACAACGATTTCCATGTTCCATTTTCTTATTTCACAAGTCAAAACAATTAAACACAGTGTTTACTTGTACAAGGCAGTACAGGAAAATCTATGAAAATTTCATAAGTATGTTTGTTATCTTTGAGTGGTAAATGAATTCAAGAGGACATATAAAAATGATAGAAGTTTTAAACTAGTGTAACATAATTAAATTTGACATTTTGTGCATGAGATTATGCTGAGAGGAAATATAGTAATTTGTGATCTAGTGACTTGTACATTCCTAGTGTTGATTTTAATGCTGTTACTTAATTTAATCCCCATTTAGTTCCCAGACTGCAACAAAATACAGTACTCTACTAGTTATGTTTATACACATTATTATGCCTCTGGCATTACACATTATTATGTCTCTGGCATTTTGTATAAATCATGTACAGGATTACCTACCTGTTAAAATTTTCCTGCCAAAAAATAAATGGGGCTGAATTAGTAATAAAGATGAGAAACCTCCAATTCAGTTTTGCAGCAACTTCAAGGATGCTGTTGCAGTGCTGTGGCAATTGGGACAGGGTACCCATTAGATTTTCTTTTCCTAGGGTTAATGCATTAAACCAAGCATATGAAAGGATATAAAAGGATGGAACTGCCTATGCCTTACCCTCACCTAGAGACAGCTGAGCTAGCTATAAACACAAGAGTATGAGCTGTAAAAATAGGGTATCTTCAGTAACACACACCTTAAGGAAATCCCAAATTGTGGCAATGAGCTTGTTTCTGGTACTTGAGCTAAGCTAATATAAAGCTGACGTCACTGAAGCATAGACATAGGATTTTAGTGCTTCTTGCTGTAATCATGTTTTTAGAGCTTCACAGGTGGATTCTGAATATTCTTCTGTCATGCTGGAGATTATTTAATGGCCATTTTTTTTGCCCCTAAAATAAATGAAACATTGGAATTTTGGTTTGTATAAAATATCTAACTCAAAAAAGCTTTCTATTCTCACTTATCATATTTTATTCCTGTTCATATATGAATAAAGGCCCATATATACATATAAATGTTGATATACTTAATTGCTGATAGACAATGATATGTCTTTTTTTATGTATTCGTGTATATATATATATATATATGTATATATAAAATCTTTAGAAAGAATCAACCAGTTACACATCACTATCTGTTCAGGTCAGATCTTTTGGAGACAAAGCATCCTTTCCCTGGCCCTTATTTCTCGACTAGAGCATGCCCAATGTACTTACTGAAATGTTTGCTTCTGACATACAGTGATAACATAGCTGTTCTGAGAAATGGGGATTTACAGGTCTGATCTGAAATGCATAAAATAATATAGCTCCAGATAACTACTTCCTTGCTGACTGTAAGAAGTTGTTTCAAGGAGTGACAGCCCTTAAATTCTGCTCCATCTCTGAAGTTCTCCAGAGAACTGGCTGTTACTAAGAACATCATATACTTTCTCCAGTAAGCAAAAAAAACCCTGGCTTTGCTGACCAGCAGGCTGAGTTACAGAGTCTACATCACCAATACGCACACAACATATAAGTAATTCTCAGTTAATCCCCAAATTTACCTTTCAAAAAGAAACAAAATAAAGATGATTTTAAATGTTTTCCTGAGGAAAAGCATTGGAATAACCCATGAACTAGAAACCCTAAGTTTCACCTTAAAGATCGTTGTGAAACTCAGCTTTTTGCCCTGAAGCTAAAAAGAAAGACATCAAGTTTGATTCATCCTCACATTAAGTTATGCTAGTATAATTGCATCCTTTCCAGTGGATTTGCATAAATGCAAATCAGACCCTCTCTATCTTACATGAAAGTAATGAGATTTTTCAAGTTCTTTAAGGCATTATGTCTACGCTTTTAATGAGTTAATTCTCTTCTGTTACCATTTTAGCCATAAGTTGTAGGAATAAAGCAAGGTGAAGTGTGATAAGTTATCATTTAGAGTCTCATGATTCATTTTTCCACCTATATTTGTAAATCCTGAGAGTCATCTTAAAGATCAGACAATACAAGGAAAACCTCAGGTAAGTTTTGTTATCTTTCACATGAGAATGGCAAAGACTACCATTTTTCCAATGCTTTTGCTATAAATAACAATCTTTCTCTTCTTGACAAAGACCCATTTTCACTCAAAATCTTTTTGAGAATCTCAACAAAACTACAGAAATTATTTCATTTGCAATGAAAGGTAAGAAACAAGCATATTTCACATCACTTATAGTACTACTAGGCACATTTTCTTCACCTCTACTGCATCTAAGCAAGTATTTATCAACAGAAGGACTTGACTGTAGCATTCAGGAAATGGTGTTGGTACCAGAACCCTTTCAGAGATGGTTTTCCCTGGACCCTTAATTTTGTTTTATTTTGCCTTTGATAGTAAGGTGATGACTGAACCCACTCTCCCGTAAAACCCCATAATGCAATTTCTATAGGCACAAACACAACTGTGGTAGGAAGATTAGAGATAAGTGTGAATAATTTCATCCTACTTATTATCCACAGGTTCAGAAACCCTGCTATATGGAGCTGACATTCCTCTTTTTCCCAGGAAGTTAGGTCCCAGAGCCTAGGGCTCTCTTCAGCTAGTGCCGTGTGCTGGCAGCAATATCACCTTCTTTCTTACTGTGTCCTGAAATTAAAACTCAAAATCTCTTATTCAGTTTCCCCTGCAGTCATGTAAGCCATGTTATGTATTTAATAACAAGTGTGTGTATTTAAAGTGGATATAATTTACGATTTTTAGGTAGACTTTCCATAATCCACTGCTAGAGAAGCTCAAGCCTTCATGTACTACAGCTGAGTTTAAGGACTGGATAATCTTATGAGCAATGTTTGCAGTTACACATAATAAGCTGGATAATCAAAATTCGTGTGACAGAGGATAAAGTAAATCACATTGGGTTCAAACAAGAATTTATAAACCATGGAACATATTGCAAAACATGACCAGGTACATTACATTATTTTAAATATTGGTTTTTGCTGAAGTATCAGTCAGTGTTCATTGGCAAAGTGTAAAACCGCATTCCTCTGACCAAGCTCAACATTCTTCTCTGAGAACTGAGCTCTCAGCCAGCTTTAATTACACCCTACTTTGGATAAAACCCAGTGACAAGATGCAACAACAACAATAAAGGTATTTAGGAGAAGACACATAAGAGCAAATTGTTGCAAGGCACATGACTTCTCTAATTCATAGGCGTTGTTAGTGTGGGCAACATCATTAAATAGCTTATCACAGTCAAAAACATTCTCTGAAGGCAGATGGTCTACGATTGCATGATTTTATTTAGGTTTTGATTTACATACTGATCTGAAAAGACTTTATTTCATTTTACATGAAAATGAAAAAGTTGCATTCTTGTACAGATAATTTCATATGCTTAATTATCTCAGTAGGATATGTTTTATTAATGCACATGTTTTGCTTTGAACATATTTTAATTTGCATTTGTGGCAAGAAGTTTTAGTCTTTCTTCTGCACTATTTCCTGTCCTACCAGCATCATTTTCATTGGAAACAAAAGGATATTTGGTTTCTCGTTGACTCTAATGAGTATTTCTGAACTAAGTTTACTGTCAGGGCCCTGAGTGCACTAATTGGTCTTGATGGCCCTGGCCAGCATCACCAGAGTCCTCCTCTCCTGTACTCTCATCCTCTCTGCCCAGGAGCCTCCTCAGTCCAGAGCTCTCCTGGTCCTGGCCTGAGCCGTGTTCCTGCCAGCCCAGGCCCTTGTCCCACCCTGACTCGCCTGCCCTGCTCACCGTCCCCAGCATCTCTGGTGGGACGGGGCCACTGCAGGAGGTCCCTGTCCCACTCCTCTGCCACTGCCTGTCCCACCAATGCTGCATCCTGATAGTCCCTTAGCCATGGATATTTTTAACAGTTCAATCATTCCATGAGGAAGTTAGAGGTGTGATGATCACATGTCAAAAATGTCTTCAGGCCGCTCCAGCAATCAATGACAAATGGCTGACAATGAGCTCATTTGTGTTGAAGACTGAGGTTGGGATTTACTCCCTCTTCTTGTCGGTAATGCCAGTTTGAACCCATCTACATCCAGAGGTTATTTTTGTATTAGGATGGGAGTAATTAAATGACGGCTCCTCTCAGATCCAAGAAATACTTAAATGTTTAGGCACAAAAGGGCCAAAGGGACCCTACAACCTCCCTGAGAAGGTGGATCTTTCATCTGTCCTTCAGTGACAAGGAATCTGGATGAGCACAAAATCCCAGACATCCTGGTCCAACCCCAGAAACAGAACAGGGGCAATGTCTCAGCAAGACCTTTTCTGATTTTGCCAAGGAGTGTCCCTCTGGCCAGGAGAACGTGAGAGATTTCACCTCAGCTTGGGATGGTGACTTCCAAGCCAGAGGAGATGCCCTCATGTTGAGAGCTTACACTTGGTCTTTCTTGTAGAAAACACACACCCTCTGCTTCCACACAGCCACAAGTACACTATGTCCTGAAGCAGTGCCTAAGAGTGATATCAAGAAATATTCCTCCTCTAAAACTTGAATAAAGCCATACCATTTCCAAAAATAAAGAAGAGAAGGCATTCCTGGCCTCTACAGGATAAAGCTGCAGATGGGAATCACATCTGCAATTTAAATGTTAGAGGAAGATGGCCAGCTGTCCTGTTCGATGAGCTGATCTCTTATTTTGTAGTCAGGTGTCCTGTTCTTTTGATGAGTTTTATACAGGCTGCCATTTGTCTTGCATTGTGGCTTTAAGATAAATATTTTTAATTGTCCATTTCATAGTGCAGATGTGAGGTGTTCCTGATTACCATAAGAAGATTGCTGAGCAATTTTATTTTGATGTTGGAAAAAATGAGCTGGAAATTTTCTTGGCATCATATCAAAATCCATAGAATTAAAAAGCAGGTTGGTTGGGTTTTATGCTTGCATTCAGACTGGGACTGTTGTAATGAAGGCTTTGCTTTGTTTTATCTGCTCTTTCTTCTGCAGTTATTTGCAAGTGGTTTTGAAGAAATGGGCCTTATTTGGTCTCCTGGTCATATGTTTGTCGGTTTATTATCACTTTTCAGTACAACACAGATAAACCCTAATGTGATAATTTAATGACATTTTAATTGCTTAGCTTTTGTTTTGGTAGCTTTAGACTTAAAGAGAATAGCAATATTTTTGGGAAGTCACTTGGATATCATGAAACATAAATAAACTCAGCAGTCACAATATAAATAATTTTATTTGGAAAAATGTATTTGGGATGAACAGACTCAGGATTGCTTCCCTCTTAAAGCAAAAAATAAAAAAAAATCAGCAGCTGGTATACCCTGGAGGGTAAGTGAACTTGCTCAGGAAACAAATGGTTCTAGATGCCACCAAGTGTGGCAGGACAATAAAATTCTCAGCAAGGAGTAAATCAAGCAGATCTCAAGGTCAAATTCTTTTGGTGTAAGGGCAAGCTTGTGTACAGACAGCCTTTTGACAATCAGCAAGACAGAACTGATATAGAGGTAGAATCATGCTTAGGATACTTCTCACTGCTTTTTCAGTTACCTTACCTTCTCTGTTCAGAAACCTCATCATTCTAGTTTAAGCATAAAAGAAAATATCTTGCTAGAACTTAAAATATCTCTCTGTATGGGAAAGATTTGTATGGACTGATCTCAAAATGCTAGGTCCTAGCACACAGCAAAGGTTTCCCTGCATCAGAAGGGTGATGAAAGACCTCAGTCTAAAACTGAAAGTGCAGACCTAAGTATATTAATTCTGTATGCTGTGCAAGAAGCTTGGGGTGATTTTGTTTATGAAGCTCACTTCTCTCCTAGATGTTGCTTCAACTGACGTTTAGATATTTTTGCATGAGCTATACCCCTGAGAGACAAGTATGTTTGGAGTTTTTAACTCTTCAGATTTAAACTGTGAGAATGCAGATGACATGCCACAGAAATCTGAAAAAAAGGAAAAAAACAACTATTTAACATACATTTTTGCTGCCTTTTAAGATGACAACCTCAACACTCTTGTCCACAGGTCAGGAAGAACAAACAAAACAGGCATATGAAGAAAGCTAAACAAAATCTTGAAAAGTAGCATCTTGGTATGGATCATTTTGTCAGAACTGGTGAAAGAACTAGGATAAGTTCTCTGTTCAGTCCAATAGCTTTGGGCTTTTCAGCCCTGGACTTGGTCAGTATATTGGTGAAGAAGTTGCTCCTCCCTGACTAGGGGCTGCTATAGGCAGGTTTTCCAGCTGCACGCCCAGCCAACCACCTGCAGCCTGAACTGCTGTGCATCCAGCAATATTTGAGCCAGCAGCATGGGTTTATGTGCCTTGTCTCACAAAAACTCAGACTCTCAGTCCAGAGGTAGTTATTAACTTTTTAAGGAAAAATTACTATAATAGGTGTGCTGGTTTTCCTGCCCGCCTGCTATAAGATCATAAATCAGTGTACTGGGTTGTAATTCTGTCATTCAAATCCTTCAGGAATTCAGTCACCAACATCACCCAAAATCTGAGATCATCATAAATGTCTTAACTGGCACATGGTGCAACTACTTTTGCTGTCAATTGCAAATAACTTCAGACTCAATTGTAGCATAACGATTATATTTCAGTCCACTCCCTGGCATGGTGCCACAACTGTTCCCACCTCCAAGACACCCATCAGCAGGGGAATAATCATTTTGAAACTCACAGTTTGTAACAAAATACCGGAGGAGGCATCCCTTAGGGTCTCTGCGTGCAAGCTGTTTTCTGTGGTCACACACCTGCAGGAGGTCTGCCCTGAAGCACACCTCGAGCAGGGTGCTGGGGTTGGATCATCTGCTGAGGTCCCTTCCAGTCTGGATGCCCTCTGTGATTTTGTGGGGCATGGACTGGTGTCACGGGCACTCGGTCTGGGCAGAGCTGTACTGCACTGCCTGGCACCAGTCATCCCTGATGGGATCCCTGCCACTCACCAGCTGATTCTTCAGACACCACCATGTTCTGCTCCACTCTCATTTCTCTTCCAAAAACAGTTCTGAGAGCCCGCTGACCTTCTGAGGGACTTCACAGATGGGTTAACTCATTTTTGCTTTGACACTGGGACAATGAAATATTCCCTGACAAGATCAGTAAAGCTGTGTGGCAGTGGCTGCTGGTATCAAAGCTTGTTCATTCTGTTTCATGAACAGTTCCTCTTGTGCAGCTCTCACGGGTTTGCCTGGGCAGCATGAGTCAATGGGACTGAGAAACATAAACCAGAGGATTTTCTGTTGTGCTCTGTGCTTTAGTTTTAGCTCACTTATTCCCACACTTACAAACAAATAGGATAATTTGGTAAGCCTTCATTGTTTCTCTTCTGCGAGTATCCCACAGTGTTGTGTGCAGGGCACACAGAGGTTTGAGCTGATCCTCTGGGTCACTCCCATCAGCCGCAAGGAAGTGCAACCCAACTCCACAGCTCCAATAATCACTGCAAACCAGGTCACCCTACAGCTTGAAAAATATTAGAAGGGTTGGTTACTTCTGCAACTCCATCCTAATCTAAATCAATGAACATGTTGACATAAATTGTATTTCTCCCCTCCCAGGGGGAAATTTGAATTGTTCAACAATCCTGCTGTGGTTATGTTTCATATTTTTGAGGTGACTAGAAAATGGCTTTCACAATAATCACAAAAATAGAAGATAATAATATCTTGGCATATGAAATGGGAGAAGAGCTTGATTTTTCTAATGACAAGATTTAAAAACAGGGATAAAGAAAAATTTTAGACAACAATGATCAACTTTTTGCCAAACAAAGCTTGAATTTTCTGCAACATTGCTCAAAGAAAAGCAATTCCTCTTCCATAAATGCTTCTGAATTAATTAAAATTTCACTTGGCAAGAAGCTGAAGATTTTATGAATTGCACTGATGAATTTAACAACAATACATATAGAAGAAGCTGACCATTTTTATCAGTTCCCCAATGTTTAAAACAACAAAAAAAAAAGAACTGGCAAGTGAAGGTTGAAAATAAATATCAAGATTATATTGATGCAGATAAAGGATGAATAGATGTATTCAAATATTTGGATACACAGCATGTACCTTGTAAAAACATGAATTCAAAAACTGAATTTTCATTGGCAGAAGTAAGAGTTACTGCATAATTAAAAATGTTGCTTTCACCTATGAATTCTTTATGAAGAGATGAAAAGTTCTCTTTCAGTATTGGAATTATTGTTATAATAAACCAATATTTTTCAATATTTTCCCTACTAAATATTTTATTCTGTTTTTTCAAAATCTTAGATTTTAAGAAGAGATATACACTGTTCAAAGGAACATGGAAACTGAGAAGTCTCAGTCCTACAGCTGCAGAGTATTTATGTAATTGTAACATTCAGCAAGTTATTCAGTAATGTTACCTAAAAAAGTTGAGGATAGTGCTTGCAAAGACAACACTTGGCCTCATTACTCCTATTGTTTCCAATAGCTACAGATTTAGATAGATAGATATAGATATAAGTATAGATATAATATAGATATAGATATAGATATAGGTATATATATAGATGATATAGATATAGATATAGATATTGATATCTATATAGATATAGGTATAGATATAGATGATATAGATATAGATATAGATATAGACATAGATAGATATATATCTTGACTCCAGTGAAGCAGAGCTAATTACTTCATTTAGCCTAAAATATTTAATATATTAAACCTATGTATTCCCTATACTTCATCAGGTGTGAAGGTGCGGAAGGCTGAGCATTTAGGAAGTCATGGTATGAACCAGCTGCAAACAGTAGTTGTGTTCTGCAGAGGACAATGTGATCTAATGCTGAATATTTCGAATTATTAGACATGTAATTTTTTTTGGCTCATGAAGAATTTGGAATAATCACAAGGCAAGCACAACTCATTTTTTAATTGGCGTGATTCCTTGTGTCTTTTTTGTGATCCAAGAATAATTTTCACTCCAAGCCTTTCTATTTTACTCCTTTTTTCCTCAAAGCAACACAGTCCCACATCTTCATCAGCTATGAGAACTGGTTTTTTTGAGTTGTTTTGCTGTATGTGTTATTATTAGTCTCATTAATTTATATTTAAAAACAAAATAATGTAAAAACTGTATAAAATATCTGCATTTAAACTTACTTGCTGTAAGCTAAAAACCCATGCTCATAATACAGACACACAGACACATCAACAAGGTACAGCTTTTACTGTATTAACATTGCATTTAACTTTAGTAATGCCAAATTAATTAACAAGTAAGGACCAATGCTTAGGCAATCAATGAAAGCCAAATAACCATTACTGCACAATAAAAGTAATACACCCCAAACTGGTGGGAACCTAACGCCATTTTCAGAGAAACAAAGTCTGTGAGAAATGATTAAGTAATTAGAAGCAACTTAAAGAAGCTAAGAATTTTAGGGTGCAATTTCTTTTCAGCCAGGGAATTCAACATTAAGTATTTATTGAACCCCTCACAAACTGAGGAAATGTTGAAACTGGGCTGGGTATTTGGGAACTGGCACTGTGGGGACCACTGAGAGGAGGTAGCCCTTAGGGGCTGCTAGAGGCAAGTGCTGTTCAGTTTTCATCTGAAAGAGCTCCTGACCATTTCCTATGGAGAACCCTGTACACAGGGATACCATAACGTTTCCAGAATTTCCATGCAAAGTCCATTCATCAAAGTATTGACTCCTACCTGTGTCTGAAGTGTGCCAGAGCAGAGAGAAACCTGCAGCCAGCAGAGAAATCCACATGAACTGCTGCAAGACCCCCTCTGTCTGGGAACTGCAGGGAAGAACCAGAGTAATTGTTTTGGCAATGACAAAGGCTCCTTCCTACATTTTATCTTTCCAAAGGTCATTTATTCCTTTCTCCTTTATGACTTCCTGTCTGGGCATGTTGTACAATCAAGAGCAACCCCAAGGCCCCCAGGAAAAATGAAGAACAGAATGAGATGTCACTGCCAGCAGAGCACTTTGTCAAGCCTGCAGATGGGTTTTGAGGAGCTCTTGGGAAAGACACTCAAGCAGGGAAAGAAGGTTATTAGCTGGATTAACTAAGCAGCAAAATCCAGTCTAAAATGCCATCCTTTGCCATAAATATCCACCAGAATCCATGCCCTCGATGCTTCTCTCTTATTTCTGTGTGATATTTATGATCTCCATCCTGCATAGATCATCCTTTCACCATGAGAAGCCATTCTGAAAGGAAGGCTAAGACAAGGGAAGTCTTTGTGACTGTCCCACAGAGTATTCTTCACTGTGAGCAGAGCTTCATGTCAGTGAGAACCACAGAGCTGCCTGTGTCCATTTTGGATTTCTGCCTGCCATCCATCAGTCTCCTGTCAGGGTGCAGCATGGCCAGGGCAGGTAGCAAAGGGGCCCACGGGACAGACTGGGGCAAGCTTTGTCCCTCTGTGAGGAGCAGAGCTGAGCTGGGGATGGCGATGGGACGCACCAAGAACCACTCCCACATATCAGTGCATACAGAAGTTCAACACAGCGTTTCTCAAAACCACTTTGGGAGCCAACACAAATGACCACATTCTACCCAGAGAGTAGAAATGCATTTGGAGGGAAAAAAATGAAGCAGGAAGAAAGCTGCTCTCAGTAACTCTGAGTGTCCTGCTGGCTGCCCTGTCCCTGAGTTAATGGCCTTGCAGCAGCAAGCAGACCGTGGGTCAGAAGCTGGTGAGGAGGAGGCTCTCACACTAAACTGTGCACTGCAGCAGCTGAGCCAAGCGAGCCCTGGCAGAGCAGGACTGCCCAAAAGCACAGCTGGGTGCTGGGAGCAGAGATATCTGACACAGCTTGTGCAGGGTGATTTATAAATGGAAAAGAGGAAGCCTATGACAAAGAGCCTGTTGCAAAGGGAGAAACACACGAAGATGCTGCTGTCAGTATTATGGTAGAGGAGTGATTCACCTGGCAATCATTCAGATATACTGCTGCTACTTTCATCTCCTGAGAAAGTTTTCTGTATTTCCTATTAGAACTGAGAGCTTATGAATAGAAATATGTTGTCTATTAATGTAAGGTGCACAGTAAAGGTAGTTTAGTGAATTCAGAAACACCATGTAGAAGGATCAAGCAAGTTATACAATTATGTTTATATTTTTAATAAGTATCTCAACTACTTAAGCCCACCTCATATTGCTGTCTACCATATCTCACAGCAGGCTCCTGGCAACTTGCTGGAAAAAACTGGTTTTGCTGAAGCCTTCCACAATATCTAGAGGAGCCACAGCCCAGTGATGCCATGGCCCAGTGAGCTGTATAGATTCCACTATACGTGGAAGGTAGAGGACTATAGTTGGCTGGACTTTCTTAACACAGGGATCAGAGCATGCATTCATACCACACATGCCATCAGCACATGGCTTCACAACAGAAGAAAGTTCAATAAATGCCAGTGGCCAAGTTGTGTCTCTGGGTCTCATCCCTCCTGCCTAAAATACTGAATGAATGCAGAAGTTACAGCAAGTGAATTAAGGGCAGAGATTTAATTTTGGCACAAAATAGGCTCATTAAGTATATTTCACCCACGTTTCTAACACTGTTAATCTTTTTTAAAGTGCTGTGAAATTTGAAGGCACACATGAAAATAAAATTCTGCTGAAAACATATCCATTAACAGAGACCACAATGACATCTCTAAAGCTTTTGCATCATTTCAGCAGTACTGTTTATCACATGTATATACTAGGCAATTTATTTTTCAACCATAGATAGTTAAGGGATAATAAAACAGGAGTCATCTTTATAAGGTAAAAATCCAGTTGCAGAACCCAAGTGTAGCATCCACAAGGACATGGCTCAATTTCTATCAATATCATATTAGATAACTGTGAAATGGCATTAATATCACCTTTCCTTGCTTCTCCCCTTGTGCATGGCACTTCCTCATGCTGAGTTCAGATGCAGAGCTGAGAAACTCAGAAAATACCTAAGGGTCAAGGAGTACTGTGTCAGCTTGAGAACAGAAGGGATGATATTGCTAATGCTTAATGTTTTCTAAATTGTCAACACTGAACAATGATAAGGGGAATAAAAGAACTGATTACATTTTGGCAGAATAGTAATAAACTTAAAGATGAAGGAAACTTAGGAAATTATTTTGAGGATCTGAACACAGCTGGTGACCAGAATGAGTCTGAATACTTTCTCAGTTTCTTTTTTCGTTGCTGTGAAGTAGTACGTTTGATAGGCTAGATTAAGTAATAGCAACCCAAGATTCGTAATTAGCATCTGTTGATGGTGCTCCCTGGAGAAAGTAACAATTTAAGAGTTTAACCAAGGAGTAGAGCCTTGTAAGATGCTTCAGAATATCTGTTGGAAACAAGAGAAATGCTGCACCAGCAACCTCTGTGGTTGCCTGATCTTCCTCATTGCTCTGCTTCCCACATGTCCAGCTGATGTTCCCAGGGGTGTTTTCCTATCCAGACCTGAGGCCTTTCAAGTAGACAAGCATGCTACATAATAATGAGGATCTCAGGACTATGTGGATCATAGAACTTTCTGACAGAATGGATTCAGAAAAAATACCGTTTTATTTATCCCATTTAATACATTTATTACTGGCATTTAATAATGGGAGTATTTATGATGGTAAATGTTGCAGATATTCATAACCTTTAGAATGAAAACCCAGATTCAGAGACAGCTATTCCAAGGCAATTTCAGAAAATTTGCAGGCTTATCTGTTGTACTCAGCTCCACCTCTGTAGATCGCAAAATCTGTCACCTTAAAATACAGAAGATACCACTGTTAGGGGAGTAGGAGGGCAGAATGTTTTGTTACTGTTATGAATGAAGTCATCAATCCTTTAGCTGAACTGAAAATAAAGGGATGATTTAGAAAATTCCCTCCAGAGTGATTACTGTGTGTCATCAGTTGGAGCAACACACATTGCTCAGAGCCGAAGGTAGATGACAAGAAGCTCACCCGCTTCAGGACATGAGAAGAAAAGAGGCCATGCACTGATGACGCAACAATTCAGCATTCAGCCAAGACAACCCAACAAGGTGACTACAGACACCTTGAGTTTCAATACCATCAGTGCACACTCTGAAATCTCAGAGGTAGGCTCCCATATGTGCTAATCCTGCATAACTCCCTTCTGTGTCTCAAAATTTTCACTTCACTATCTTTATGTTATGTTATTTATCCTTTCC
The DNA here is from genome assembly GCA_013390045.1 of Picathartes gymnocephalus. NCBI lineage: Eukaryota > Metazoa > Chordata > Aves > Passeriformes > Picathartidae > Picathartes > Picathartes gymnocephalus. The sequence goes on along the minus strand of WEKY01000081.1, from coordinate 57,433 downwards.
ACAGCTTTGCTTATTGATTTTCTTTTGGTAGTGAAATTACTATAGCTTTCCATCTGATTTTCTCTTTGCTTTCTACAATGGGTTTTTACTTTAGAAAATAATGCATCTGTTGCCCCAGCAAAAGTTACGTAATTCTGCATTTACCCATACAGTTTTGCTCATTCTTTGCTCATCAGTATGCACACTATCTGTGCCTCTACTACAATGTTCTGACATGGCCTCCAGACTTAATGGTTTTAAAGTTTTATTGCTTTGCCCTTCAGTCTCACGTTAATAATTTTGCTCAAGGTTTTAAAAATCTGCCTTTTCAAACCTTGTTCTTAGCATGTCACCCACAGAGAAATTCAGCCCCTTGCCCCAACATGATATCGAACCTCATTGTATGGTATGGCTGGCAATCAGTGGAAATACTGTAATAACAAGAACTAAACCCAGTGGTTATATTGTAGAGGAAGCAAATTTATTAATTACAGAAGAAAAGAATAGTGTGCAGAGAACCCAGGGGAAGAGCTATTACCAATGAGTATAAATGAAGAAATGCTTTTAAAATAAACTTGGTCACCTTTTTAATGTAATGATTGAGAGATCTCGGACAGCACCTACAGCTAATGTATGTGGTGCCAGTTGGAAATACATTATCACAGCTGTGCTAAAGCCCCTCCGTCTCTAATTATGTGTATTGTTAATCCTGATAATTGACCCTCAAATTTAAATTCTGCCCACTTTAGCTAGGGAGGTTTTGGACTGGGAGCTCTTGCAGGCAGGTTTCATGGAATACTTGGACTCAGAAGGGCTGGACAATATTATTTCCTCAGACCCAAGGATGTTTTGCAGTAAAGCTGGTCACTTTCAGGCTGCAAGAGGAATAAAAGTTTTCTGAATCAGGCACTGAGCAGCAAGATGAAAGCATAAATCCCAGCTCTGCCAGAGGTTGCATGTATATCCCTGGGCAAGTCACATCACCTTTCTGTGATTTGTGTCTGCAGCCACAAAAAGAGAATCATTATTTTTCCATCCTCAAGCATTTCTGAGAGTGAGAGCTCCTTTGGAGTTGGACTTTTTCCAACAGTATGTTTGTAAGGACTTAACACAAGAGCATTTTATCTAACTGAGACTTCCAGATGTTCTGTGGAATAGACCATTAAGGCTTCTACTTAATGCATAGTATGAAAAAGAAAAACTGCAAATGATCTTTCAATTTTTCTTTTGTAATGTAAGCTAGGAACAGTGTACACTGGGATATTTGGATTTATATATGTTGTTATAAAGGCACAAATGAGAGCACAATCATGACTTAATCATTCTGAAAGATTTTACTATCTAAATCTAATTTTGTTTATTGGTGTTTTCAAGTTTGTGGAACATGAAAAAGAAAACAAGAGATGCTTCATTTTGAAACTGATGAACACATTAACATTTATTGTCAAAATATCAACAAACTTTGCAAGAATACAGACTGCTTCTTTTTCACCCTATCAGTATTCTTGAGGGAGAGCACAGTAGAGGACTTCCCTGCAAAGTTATTCTCAATGACAACTGAGTTACTTTGCAATGCTTTATTTCATACTAAATATGATTATATTTTATTATCTTGTACAAAATCCTCTTCATTGTTTTCATTAAAACAACTAAACCTTTTCCATGTTAAAAAAAGATATAATTTTAAAAATTTATGCCATTTTCATCCAATTCCATCTGTTCAATTTTCATTATCACAGTTCCAGTGCATTAGTATTTCTCTTCTATCAGAAATAATGAAAACCTAAATTGAAGAAGTTGTTATTTGTATGAAAATAATTTTCCAACCCAAAGCCTTCAACAAAGATTATTTTAAATTTAAATTTAGTTACTTATCAGAACTACAGTAGTTGACAGCAAGGTAAATAAATATATCCATAAAAATTTGGAAGAAACAAATTCCAGTGCGGCTTTATGGCACTGAAAAGACAGCACAATCCTAAATTTTCAAATATCTAAATTAAATTAAGGTTGTATTTCCAAACAGCATGAATGTTGGAAAAATTGTGGCATAATCAACAGTAAAGTAATTTTAAAATCATTAGTAATTACAACAGTTTGGAAATATACATTCTATGTTTGAAATACCCATGGACCAATGCCCAGAAATTAAACAATGGAATACTGTTAAAAATGCATCCAGATCACAATGACAGAAGAAATTAACAGTAATAACTAAAGAAGTTTTAAACATTATCCAGCAAAACCTCTTTCCTTTCTTTTTCTTAACCCAGAAATTGCTGTCTGTTCTCTCATGTAAAATTATTTACCCAGATTATGAATCTAGAGGAAATTTTATCAAAATTTCCTCATTTAATGAGTTTATAAAGTGGTTTTCCAAATGAGTTATTTTTAACCTATGGGAGGCCAAGTATTTTCATCATTTATTGGTGAAAGACGCAACATGTTCTGTTCCTTTCCAGTATGGATTTTTCCTTCAGACTTTTCCATGAGATTTGCCACCTTAAACATGCATATAGAGGCACATATAGAGACTTTTATTCCAAAGAATGTGATGATATACTGATTTTGTTCTAGCCATACCTCCCATTTCAGCAGCCCTACTGAAACTTAACTTTAGTGTCCACTTTTGCTGTTTCCTGAACATTGGAATTCTTGCTCATCTCTTTAAACTTTTGTCTTTCAAACCAGTTGAGAATGCTCACTCTGTCAGCCAAATGGCTTTTAGGGCATTTTTGGGACTTAAACATCTGAGAAAATCAGAAGATTTTCCACTGGGCATGATGAAGAACATTATTTTTTTAATGCTGTATGTGCAAGGAAACGCCAGCCTGATGGCTCTAGGTAGAATTATCTGTTCTTGAAATTGAATCTGGATCTGGTCAGGTGAGAAATGCATCAGCTACTGTGGAATAGCAGCCTGTATAGCTCAGCCCTACATTACGAGCAGCTCTCCCCAGATCCTAAATAACAGCAATCCACTTGCTGAGCTCTGTCTGAATTACAGTTGCTTTCAAATGGACAATAATATTTGTTGATTTTTCAGTTCTCTCAACTGTGTTTTCCAAAATGACTGCAAGCTGCCAGCATGGTACTGTGCCACTAAATTAGATGAAATGCTGTCCCTGCTTTTTCAAGGACCTGAATCCTGGAAAATATCAGTCTGGTCTCCAACCCACATGCTCTTATTCTGTTTCCTTCATCCACACAACATATGCTTCAGGTCAGGCTGGCTCCAGTGAGCAGCCAAAGAGGAATGTGTCTCCAGAATGAATGTCTTCATCAGCACTGGAATGGTCAGTACCTCACAATGCCCAGCACAGCAGCTGCAATACTGTAGTCTAGACTTCAGTGAAGAAATTACACATTGTCACATACAGCTGGGCCTTTCTAAGGGTTGGGCAGTGTAACTGAAGGACTATTAATAGTCCTGGGATTAAAGTTACAGTTTATTACCTAATGAGGATATAGAAATTCTTTGAGTTATAGTATTGACCGTACAGTTGCACCTTTTTGTAAGGGGCCTATTTAAGTGATGTTGTTTAGAGCATGACTGTGGTGAAAGATAGACAATGTGGAAGTCTCCATGAGCATAAGTTCTCAAAAATAATTTAAACAAACAAACAAACAAAACCCCTCAAAAGTACCTAAAACATGTAAGAAGGCAAAGATTTTTATGAAAACACCATTTATTTTTATGAAAATGCAAATTCATAAAGCTTAGCCAGAATTCAGTATGTCTTGCTGGTTTTGTTTCTTAAAAATATAAAACACAGTCCTCCTTCTAATCACAGACATGAAATGGAGCCTGTCACTAGAACAGTTTTGGGGGTAAAGATGTGATTCATCCTTCTTGCCATCCTTGCTCTTGGAATACAAGAAAAAAAATCCCTGAAGCCCCTTTTACAAACTTTGCTGCAATTTACATGAAGAGGAGAAGGATTTAGCCCGTGTTCTTTGCAGTGGCACGGTGGCACCTCTGGTTTCTCCCAGGGACATGTCAGTTCTACCGCTCTGGCTGGGCTCTGTTACCCTCCAGCACCAGGTACTGTAAGTATACCATGGCTCCCCTTAGGAAGTACAAACCAAGATTTCAAGTGGGAGAGATGTGCACCCACCTGTCTTTACTACCCTGTAGAGGCATAATTATTAGCTGTAACCAGAAGTTTGTCCAAATGTTCTATTATGTTTAAGTTACAACCTTTCTGGTGAAGGGCAGATGTTGGTGTCCAACAATAACACCAAGCTTCTGATTACTGCCAGTTTCCTCATCAAGTCTTTCCAAGATCTTGTGGATTATAGGAAACTGCTGAAGAAGCACTAGAAATAATACCCTGGTCTCCAGAGCCTTTTTGCTGTGGGCCCTGTAAGTACTGAGGGTCAGACACCTTGCTGGTTCTTGGTGTGGTTTTAAAACACAACTGCCAGATTTGAAATATATTGGAGCTTTCTGAAAATGCCTGCCCAAGGACAACATAAGGTCATACAAGATCAGATTATCAAAGCTTTACTTTTATATAGCATTTATTTTTCAGTGAAAACCTCTCTGACACATTACTGTTTCTCATATTGAAGAATCTTGAAAGATACTTTCAACATAAATGAGAGCTGCCTCCTCACTGCCAGAGGTGCAGTTCTCTCTACTGGCATCAACTGACTTCTGTTACCTATTAATTTGCTCTCTTCTCCTTGAATGTCATCTGCAGCCTTCTTAGTACAGAAATTTCTTTTCTTTCCAAGACTATTTGTGTAACTCAGAATTACAAACCCAGTAGTATTCGTGAGATCAAATTAGTTTTTGAAAGATTCTACCAGGACAACAAAAAAAATTTTGTATGAAATTATATATTTACTTTTAAGAAGTTTGATTGTTCAGACTACTTATTAGATTCATTAGCATAATTATGCTGACACAGAACCTGGTGCTTCAGTAGTGGCAAAAGTGTCTAATTAAGTATGTAATAGCTTGATAAACTTTCAAAACACTCTTAAAATTGCTATTAAAAACAAGGTTCCATGTTCATTTTTCCTTTCTTTCACAGGATGTGTATGGTGGGCTTCCTGACTAAATAAAACCCAGGAACAAATTAGAGAAAATGGAAAAAATAAATAAGTAGTTTAGTGGACATAATCTAGAAAGTGACAGGAAAGGAGTGCTGTACAGCTAAGAGAAAAATGGCAAAGAGCAGAAATGATAAGTGTGTCTAACTACTTCAGGAGAAGTAACATAAAATATGGGGAGGAAGTATTTAAAGTTATAAAAGCAATATAATTAGAAGTAGTGGCTGAAACTTGAAGAAAGAAAATTAATTTAGGTTATGCATGAGGAATAAAAATGCTAAAAGCAAGGACAATTAGACAAAGGAAACCTCTACCAAGAGGGGTAACTGGAGGACTACCATTAGGAACAGTCCAGAGTAGACTAGATAAAACCTGCACAGGTTTTATACTGAGAGTAAATTCTGCCACAGTGCAGAGTGATAGCAACCTAAGCTATTATCTAACTGATTGTCACAAAAAAAAAAAAAAAAAACGGATGAGGCGTTTTAGTTGAGCTCTGATTTAGCTCAAGTTTCAGAGAGTGATTTCCCGAGCTGAATTCCTCTCAGAGAGCCTGAAGAGGGAAATGAAGACTTACAAAGCTAAGCATGGAAACCTGACAGAGGATGTCAAACAGAAATGAGAAGAAACACAATCCAGAAGAAGCAAATATATCTTCCACAGCCATGTGCTTCAGCCATAGTCACTCCCCCCTCATCCTGCAGCCCCGGCCTCTTGCGCAGACGCGCCTTTGGATCCTCAGGAGTGCACGCAGACACACAAATGTGCGCCCCAGTGCACAGGTCCCCAGAACTGCAGCCCAGCAGCCTCACAACTGCAACAAAGCCCTCAGCAACACTTCCAAATGTGCATTAATTACTGGATGTGTACTTAGCTAAGGCAAGCTGTAATTCCGTTTAATTTCTATTTTTGTAGCCAAAATCGCCCTGGCACTGCGCAGAGGGTATTAAGTGCTTTTCTCGGGTGTGAAGTATACAGTAGCTCTATTATGAGCCCATGATAATTCATGAGCAGTTTTACTCCTCATCTTAATCTGTGATCTAATTTGGGATCTAATTTTCTTCCATCCTTATCCCATCTCCCCCTACATTATCCTCCAAATAATATACGCTCTCAGAATACCAGAATAGAAATAGAAGTCTATAAATCTTTCAGAAGCATTTATAGAGCTGCTCTGCACTGTGGCATGCATTCAACTGACAGCTGCTGCATGCCTTTGTGTTCTCATTCATTAGACATTGCTGTCTGGATTACATCGGCATAGAGGAATTCTCTACACCCTAATTATCCTTCTGCTCTTTCACTTGCTTCACAAGGTAGATGCTTTGTAGGTGTATTAGGAAGAGTGTCTGAAGTATTGCTCTGGTTAACCATCAAAACATCAAAAGTTCTGCTGAATCTTCTCGCAATTAAAGAAATCTGAGCAGTAGGTTGGAGTGGGTCACTTCGTTTAGGGAAGGAATTAATAACGGAAATTCAGAAGCACAATTAAAGTAAGTGACATAATGGACTACCTTTGACCTCATTATTTAAAGAATCTCAGGTATTTTCTATAAAAAGAAAACAAAGGAGTAAGGTCAACTGGGCAGCATAAAAGGGCTGTTGGTCCTAAGCTTAGAGAGAAAATAGCTTTCTTAGTTTAACAATGCTGTCATCTGTGCCACAAGTTTCAAAAGTATTGATGAAAATATAGTTTTGAGAAGGTCACCTCCATATAAACTTAAGTGTTTTTCCTTTATCTAAATACCAAGGATATCACTATGTCATTTCTGGTAGCAAATGAGAGATATAAGTCATCCAAAAAAAGCATCAGAGATGTGTTGGACAGAAATAGTTGATGCACTGCACTTTTAATTTCTCCAATTTACTAATTAAAAATCCTCCATGGACAAAATGTCAGTTAACAATATTAAAATAAGTCAGAATTTCTGAAGTGATGGTTTATTAAAACATCCATATGTCATACCGTCTGATTTTTATAGTTCCAGGTCTACTCAGGATCTTATTAACAATATCTATTGTTCTTATTAGCAAATAATACAACAACTATATTTTCAGCCTTAAAGAGTTGTGAGTTCTGCAGCAAAGTGAAAGAGCTGTATATCTTGTATATCTTCAAGGCCTCCTGGCCTCGAGACTGACTGTGTCTGTGTCCCAGGGGATGATAAAACAAAGATGACACAGGGTGTATAACCAAGGCAGTGGGCTCTCAAATGGAAGAACGACAGTGGTGTCCTCCCTCAGTACACTGAGCAAAGATTAAAGATGATGCCTGTTATAGTTTTTTAAGTAAAAATACCACCCGACCCTCATCTCCCAAAGTATGTCTTTTGCCTCATTAAGGCTTCATTTAAGTGCATGGATTAGCTTGTATTTTGACAAAAAAAAGATTTCTAGGTTGTGGCAGGGAAGGATGAGGCTGAGCTGCACTTACAAGTCAGCCTGTCCAGGGAAATGAGTTTAACTCTGTTGAAGTTTTTATATGTCACTATATATAAATTTATTTTCATGCTTTCCTGTACCATCTTTATATAGGAGGAGGTGCTGGTGTACAAACAGGGGTCACCTCTTTCTCACAGTCCAAATCTAAGCTAGGTGCACTTTTCTCTCACTTGTCACAAGTGGTACCATTTTCTTTAAATGCTTAGAGATTAGGATGTCTCTCCATTACCCCACGCAGGCTAGAAGGCAGAGGCCAGTAGCAATAAAAACCAGACTCTTATTACATATGGTGGATGAGCAATGCAGATTCACAGCAGCTCAGGGCACTTCATACTTACAACTGTGATTTAACAGAGAATTGGCAGAAAGGAGATGAGACCTACACATTGGGTGGAAAAGGATTTAGTCATGCATGTGGTTAACTGCTGAGTGACAGAGGAGGGAAGGCGCTCACCACAGCAAAGAGTTGAGTCTCTACCAACACTGTATGGATAATTTTGGGGTTTTTTTCAGCCACTGAATGTGGGGGATGTGCAGACCAGGGAATGACCAAAGTCACACCAATGTGGAACCAGTGACCTCTCAACCAAGGTCATGACCAACATGGCATGTGCATGACCAATCACATGATGGTAGTTGGACTGCATGTTCAGCAAATTACTCTGTAAAAAAATTTATTAAGAAATACATGACCAATGCAAAAAAAGCCTAGGTGTTTCTTTTTTTACTGTAGAAACAGAGAATATTATTAAAAAGTAAGGCACCAGTCCCTCTATCTTTTACCAGGATACGGATCCCACCAGGCTTTATAACAACAGAAACTATTTCTCTTAAGACCCATGGTTTCTGCAGTGAAAATAGTCCATTTTCAGAATGTTAATTCATGCATTAGTTGTAGATTATTTTAGCATTCCCCCTCATGCTGTTGCCAAACCCTCTGGCCAAAAGCACTGAGACATCAAAGGTCATTTGGGCCAATGATTACTTTTATCAGCTGGGTAGTTTCTTTCACTTGGTTAATTAATCATGCTCTGCATATTTCTCAGCCTCGGCCTGTCTCAGGGAAAGAGTATGTGTCATTATTGTTACTGCGTTATTAAAGGCACAGCAAAGAAACTAATTTGCAGATAATACAAAATTACAACTACAAAGGATAATATCACAATATTGGACATTGTATAATTGAATGAATAGATGATGAAAATATTTTGCTTTTCTTGCAACTCAGGTATTACCTAGTGGGGCATACAGAAGGACAGGTAGATAAATCTGGAAGTCAGGTACTTTAGTGCTTCAACCTTGTCAGATTGTAATTTGATTTACAATAATTTTGTAAAATTGTTCTCTTACAAGTTGACTTTCATATCATAACTTAAGATTGGAAAGAAAGATATTTTGAAACGTGAAAGAGTGAAAATCCCAAGATATTGAGGACTATGGGTGAGTGTCTAGAATTATGCCAGTATTTTTGAGATATAGATATTCCTTTGAGAAAATACACATTTTGAGGCAGATTTTTATAACATACTTCTAAATTTGCAATTGCACTTCAAAGTTGTCTGTTGTTTATTTGACATTAGGAGTCAGCCTAACCTTAGCTTAGCATTTCTCTACTCACTATTTTGTAAATGCAAAAAGCTATGGACAATAAAACCAACTAAATAAACACAAATAAATGCAGAAAATAACTCTTGATAAAAGCTTCAAAATTAGAGCTATAAACTGTTTATAAAGGAATGAGGTACCTAACATCCAACTGTGGATAGTAAGCCCACTTTTTAGTACTTGTCTTTTCTTTCCTTAAAAAATGGGGGTCTTTTTCTGGAAGGCTGACATAAGCATGTTTGTATTTCGGCAAACAAAGACTGGAAAGACTAAAGGACATCCTAAAATTTATGTTTTGGGAGCTCTAAAAACTTAATTTCCTATTTTCCTTTCTAGTTCTTTACCTACAAATCTATGTTCTTCTTTCAATGGGACAGCACCAGTAGCTTTAGAGTTGTGTTTAGAAATGTGTCTTTCAAAACCAAATAAAATGTTCAAAGATGTGCAGGTAAAATTAATCAGAATTTAATTAATAGATATAGGGGAGGTGGAAACTTCTACTGTTAAACTTGTCCAGTGTTTCCCATAAGGAGGCACTTTTTCAGGTCCTTGCAGTATTTTTTCTTAATCTGATCTATTCTACACGTGGCAAACACATTATTTAGCAAGTGTTAAAAAATATGCAAATATTTTATTTTAAATGCTGTGGCTGTGCTGTAGTTTCATACTTGGCAATATCAGGAATGACCTTCTCATGAAAATTCACTGACATCTGGACTAACATCAGCTTTTAAAAATAAGAATTACTTAGGTTGTTCAGCTGGAAATAACTTTTTCCCCTCTCAACCCAAATGGTTGAGAAGACAGTGAGTGCACCCTCTCTGCAGGAAGAGAAGTAGCTTGCGACAAAGGGCTATGAGAATTTGAGATCATCTGTCCTGCAGGGACTCTTCCCAGGGATGCTGGAGGTAACTCAGGTAATGAAATTGAATGTGGAAAGTTTATTCTCTTCTCTCTCTCTCTCTCTCTCAAACTTTGTGAGAGTGATTTTAAAACCTGCACTTTCTTGCCCTAGAAGCATTCTCTTTCCTGAGGAGTACTGTGGCAAAGTCAAATGCAGAATGGCCTCATGCAGGAAAGAGGGAGAAGTCCAACACAGGACCAAGGCATGGTCCCCTGTGCTGTGAGACTGTTGGGAGCCCTGCTTGGAGAAGGAGGCTGAGGCATCTCAGGAGACAGGATTGGGGGAGGGAAATTTTGAAGACAGGGGAAGGGTGATGACACCAGAGAGAAACCAGCAGAAGAAGACATACCCAGCAGAACATATGCCCAGAATTTGAAACAGAAAACACGACTCCGCTTTTAGGTTTCTCTGCTGTCAGCTGATAACTGTGAAACTCGTTGTGGAGCATCTTGCCCCTAGCTGAGTGTTGCTGTGCCACAGAGGGGATAACTGTTCTATCCAAAATTCTGTCAGCTCAGAGGGCCTAGGTCTCTGGAACAGAGGCACAGACTGCAGTAGCTGGATGGTTGTTTTTCTGTTTTGCTTCTTTCTATAAATTGACAATTTCAACTCAAGAAGCTTAAAAATGCAAAAGATCATTGCTAAAGATTGGGTAAGAATTAGGTATCATGTATGTTTTATTTTTCTACTGCTCGTTGTGGATGTTGCAGATATGGTTATCTTTATTTACATGTTGCATATGTTTATATTTCATCATTTCCAAAGGCACCCAACTGCATTAACAGTAATGGATGATTCTTTAACTGAATCAATTATTTTATAGATATATTTATGTATTTATTTATGTGTGTTCTGTGTGCATTTTTATGTATTTATATATTTATATTTTCTGTTTAACAGTGGCCTTGTGTCTTTTTTTACTGCACATCATTAATTCCCTGCTATGAAAATGAAGTATTATTAACTTCCTCACAGGGTTTACTATAGCTATCTGCATTAATGCGTCTCAGTGTTTGACAGTTATTTTGGTCACATCATCAAAGTGGTGGCTGAAATGAGAAGGAACCAAATCCCATTCCACAGAAAGCTCTGAAATGATTTATGTCAAAGAAGTTTCCAATAATTTTCATTATGTCTTTGACTTTGACTTGAAAGTTTTAATAATCTATTTCTATATAGTGTGTAATGCATTCACAGGAGTTGCGAAGATATACATCCATAGTAAAGTTAAATTGGTGGTTTGCTTCTGCAAAGCAACACAGCCAAGATGGATCTTCTTTGCCACAGGGACAGAGGAAACCAGAGGCAGAGGCAGAACTATGGGGGTGGCATCCAAGGAGGGCTGAGAGAAAAATATTTTCCTTTTGTCAGAAATTGTCAGAATCAAGTGGATTCTGGAGAACCAGGTTTGCTGGTCCTGCTGCAACCAGAGGTAGGGCAAGAGATACAGAAATAACTGATACTTCCAAGAGGAGTTTTACTTCTTTTGCAGCCACACTTAGTGCCCTACATCCCCAGAGTTTCTCACAGTCACAGCAGAAGTCATCTTGTCTTTGCAGGACCTTGACCACAGCAGAGCAGTCAGTGGGGGTACGGCTACTTTGCAATTTTCCTTTTCCCTGCTTTTACTCTGCTGATGTGCTCTAATTCCTTCTTTCTGCATGCTTGAAGCCAACCCTAGATACATCACTTACCAAAAAACGTTCTGTGTGTGTCATAGTTTTTCAAGTCCTCTGACAACTTTCTTTTGCTCAGTATTAAAACTTATTAATTTTAAAAGGGAATTAGCACTTACCTTTGTTAGTGCATCAACAATTCAAGCTTTTCTCTTGTAATATTAGTTCATACAAGAGGTATTCCAAATACCTCAGTCCAATTGTTTCATTTAAAAGACAGCAGTAATTGTCAGTCAGCCTTCATAACCTGAAGTGCTTACTTTTAAGCTCTGATAAATATTTTCCTTCTCCTTCTTGCTTAAAAAGCTCAGTTTGGAACATCATATAAATTGGTTTGTTGTTTTTCTGTTTTTAAATAATCCAGTTAAAAGCTTTTTTGCCCAGAGATAAATGCTGCTCAAACCCATAGGAGTGGCTATAAAGAAAAAGCTGTCAGAGGTACAAAGAAAACTGTTCATCTACCTTATATAAAGACATGAAATGGAAAAGTCAAGAGAGAGTAGTAAGAAAAGGTCAAGGAAACTTCAGAGGAGTCAGATTAGAATGAGCCAGAGGGAAACGAGGTAGGGTGGGTGAGACTAGGACAGCTTTTCAAAGGAGAATGCATAGAGACTGTCTTCATATGTCTAACAGACATATTTTTATTCAGATAAGTATCTCTTCCTTATTCGTATAGGCCACTGGCTTTTTCCAAGAATGCCTCAAGCACAGGATATTAATTTTTTTTCCTTCTCAAAGTAACACATTTGGAACAGTGAATTCTGCAGAGACAATAGAACAAAGAATCCTCATCTAAAACTCATTTTAGCATATTTCAGTTTAAATCAGCAAGACTCACAGTTGGGGTAGATAGCAAAATAACACTTCTATCATTCTGGTGAATTTACAGAGATAATTCAAATAGGAGCATTAAAGAAAATGGTGTGCTTGCTTGTTCATGGAGAGGGGAAATGGCAGCCATCATTAAGCAAACACAAAGATAAAAGGGAATCAAGCAGTGAGCAGAAAAAGTGTAGCAGGAGTGTGAGGAGAAAAGGCAAAGGATGGAATTATTCAGCAGTTCCTCAGGAATATGTTATATTCAATCTGCTTTGAGCTTTAGTCTGCTCGTTGACTTCAATGATAATTGTATCTAGCTGAGATATGGGCAAATTAACCATTAGTGCTTCTGTCTTTAACAGGAGACAGGCCTCCCAATTAGCTAACAGTTTATAATTGACTTGACTTGAAAAAAATATGACAAGTCAAGGATTTGAGCTTCCCCTTCTTCTGTGAGCCTGGAGGAGCAGAAACAATGATGGATTTGCCCAGACATGGCAAACTCATTGTGATATGCAACACGGAAAAGGGGCTACAGCCTCAGTACAAAGTACTGGTATCTGGGGAGAAAAAAGAGTGCACATCTTTCCAGTTAGGTCTTCTTATCAAATAGGTTGTCTGTCACTGCCTTGCTAGGAGCCCTTAAATGCTGCTATTCATATTAACCCCTTGAGATCTGCTGTGGTGTAGAAATGCCTTGCTGGATCCTGTCTCATGCATGTGCACTCAGGGCAGGCAGGCTTTGCAGTTCTGTCTGTGCAGCGTTAGGATCTGTACCTGCAGCAGCAAGCTTCAGTCCTATTTTTTAAGATTTGCTCAAGACAGACACCTGCAGAGCCTTCTGTAGAGTTGAGTCTATGCCTAGCACAAATTGAACGCTGCAAGATTTTTACACCAGTCTCTAAAGAGTTCTACTAAGCATGTAAGAACACGGTTTTTGAAAGTCTTTATAAGCTGGTCAAATCAGTGTAAACAATCAAGCAGAAGTAATGGCCACCTTCATGCCCTCGAGATTAGTCCCCTATGAAAACTGAAATCCATTGCCTAAAAAAATAAAGACAATAGTGCTCTTCAAAGAAACAACTGGAGATGCTGTAACTTAGGCAAACCATCTCTTTTTCTAACTTTAGTCTGGGAAACATTATGAATTGCTAACTTCTAGCATTACTGCTCTCTCTACAGATAGATAAAAGGAGATCATGCAGTCACCAAATTACTACAGCATGCAGTCTGGTGTTAAATTCTACCCAGCATTGTTTACTGAGGTGCCACACTGCAGAGAATAGAGAGGAAAACTCTTCCTTGTCCAATTTACTTGCTATCTTTTGTATCTTCATTGAAAGTCTGATCAAATACAAGCTGCTGCCCGAAGTAGGACGCATTTGTTTATATTCTTTGTGTTTGTGTGTGTGTCTGTGTGTGTGTGTGTGTGAGTATTTAAATGTACTCCTTAATCAATTCACCTGTTTGCTTATCAATTGAAAGATACTTTTGTTTTTCTTAAAGAAACATCCAGGTTTTCATGCTACTGCAATGTCTGTAAGGTTTTTTTAAGCAGCTTTTTTTTTTCTAGAAACAAAGGAATTCCACTTTAAATTGGACAGAAAGCAAGGGCTTTAGTCCACCGAACCAGGAAGAGCAATTTTATTTAACTGTATGAGCAGTCTGGTGCAAAAGCTAAGTGAAACATGGTCCATCCCGACCTTTAAAGGTTTAACAGGATTTTCATTTCTAATATTTCATTGAAGAAGAGCTCATTTTTCTCTTTATGGCTCAGGATGCACAAAGTAAACATGTCCCTAGGAGAAAAAACAACGTCTTCAGTACAAACTGTGAGTCACGGCTCGCTTGAGAAGAGGACTAGTGAGGGAGCAGTGCCATCTACGGGCTGTATCCCTGTATCCTCAACAGGAGTGGTTATCGTGGTCATCTCCTTCAGGCACAGACAAGAATAAATAAAGCAGGGTCTCTCAATAATTTGCCATATGTACTTGACTACCTGTTGGGGATGCACAGAATAAATTTTATTCTCCACTATTTCCTCTGGTTATGGATTCTTTCTAGCATGCCCAAAAATCTGACAGCTTTTCTGGAGAAGAGAGAGTACTTCATTCTGGAATTGAAATCTGCAGGGCTTCAATGTGCTCTGAGAGCAAGAGGTTTCAATGTTGAAAGGAAAATACTTCTTTCCATAGTACAAATTTATAAAAAAAAAATGTCTTCAGGGTTGAGGAGACTTCAGATGAACAATGTGTATCCATGATGTCCTACAAGAAGATTAAATGTTCCTGGTAGGTACCAAAGCAATGACTATGAAGAATATTAAATAAACAAAAAGCACACTGATCTGTTGAATTTACTGCCAGATGTTACCATGGAGCCAGGATTTATATGTCATCAGAAAGGAGCTAGACTCCTGCACAGATGGGGACAGCTGGTCCATACATGCTAGGAAAAGGAGTAGTCTGGGGGCCATTTTTTCAAGGAAGTCTCTACATTTCTGAGCTCCCTTGAGTGAGTTCTTGTGCACTGTTTCTTGTATTTGTTCTCTGTATATCTGTATTTGCTACCAGTAGGGAAAAGACAACCAAGCTCAGTGGAATTTCACCTCACTCAGAGCATCCATTACAGTTGTATTTATAGAAATATCTGAACGTGCTTGCAGGAACTAATCCTAATACAACACTAAAATCTTGAATAAAATGGAATGAAAAAAAAAGGCTAATAAAGGTCTAAACCACAATTAATGTTAAGCAAAATAATGGGCTATGCATGGAACTCTCTTCACAGTAACATATCAGAAAAAACAATCTTGCTAGATGGTTTCCAAAAACAAACTGCCCAAAATTCAGGCATGCAGGTTGGGAGAGAAGCCTGCTGCAACAGAAGATATGAGAGAATGAGTAAATGAACCTTGTCACTCTGCACTTATATTATATAATGATAAAAGGAATTGATAAAAGAGATTACATAAAGAGGCCTATTGTCCCTTTCTGGGAGAACCCAAATAAGCATTTTCCTAAATTTGTCTCAGATCTTTAAACTCATGAGGAATCTGTAATTGGCAGAAATTATCTCATCAAAAGTCATTGGCTAAGAAATATGTATTTTCTTTCATATGATACCTAAAAGCAAATTCTCATTGTTACTCATGAAACTAATCTTAAAAGTGACTTTCCATTTTTCTCTTATTCAATGCAGGATTTTCCCCCATTATGAGCAGACACGGGTGTGCTGCCCACCACCAGTGTTTTGCACTTTCCTTTGCTTCTTGCTATCACATTTTCCTTTGGCCTCTTGAATGGCAGCAGTTCTGAAGTGGTTAGTGAACATCAGATAAACTGCATGATATTCACACGGAACCAGTTTTAAGCTATTCTTTTTTCAGCCTTCAAAGGAGTGAGAGACCTAATACCCTCCATTTAAATTGTCTTCATATAAAGGCTATGACATTCCCCCTGGAGTTCTCATACCACTTCCCATTTTCTCAGATATAATCAGAGGAGACTTGCAATGTTAATCTCAGTTCTCTAATCAAAAGAGTGCAAATTTTACTGCCCTATCTCAGTTTGACATCAGTAGGACTACTGATTGCTACTAAGGGACAAGGGTTATGCTAAGCTTGCTCTTCCAGGGTAGAAATATTTTATGGTTTTATGCTGTTTGTAAGATGCCACCCTATTTTTCTTCCTCCTCATCACCATCATCATCACTGGTAATCATAGAATAGAATTATAGAATCACTTTGATTGGAAAAGGTATTTAAGTCTAACTAAGACTGCCAAGTCCATCAATAAAACAGGTCCCCAAGTAGCACATCTATAGGTCTCTTCAATACCTCCTGTGACGGTGACTCAACCACTTCCCCAGGCAACCTGTTCCAGCATTTGACAACCCTGAAGAAAAATTTCCTAATATCTAAAATAAATCTCCCCTGGTACAACTTGAGGCCATTTCCTTTGCTCCTGCCATTTGTTACTTGGGAGAAAAGAGACCAACACCCACCTCACCACAACTTTCTGTCAGGGAGTTGTAGAGTGATAAGGTGAGCCTCCTTTTCTCCAGGCTAAACACCCCCAGCTCCCTCAGCTTCTCCTTATCAGACTCCAGACCCTTCTCCAACTCTGTTCCCTTCTCTGGACTCGCTCCAGCCCCTCAATGCCTTTTTTTGTAGTGAGGCCCAAAACTGGACACAGGATTTGAGGTGTGGCCTCCCCAGTGCCCAGTACAGGGGGACAGTCACTGCCCTGCTCCTGCTGCCACACCACTGCTGATCCAGGCCAGGTGCCATTGGCCTTCCTGGCCCCCTGGGCACACCTGGCTCATGGCCAGCTGATGTTGACCAGCACCCCCAAGTCCTTTTCCTCCAGGCCCCTTTCCAGCCACTCTTCCCCAAGCCTGCAGTGCTGCCTGGCGTTGTGACCCAAGTGCAGAATGTAGCACTTGGCCTTGTTCGGTCTCATGCAACTGGCTTTGGGCCATCAACCCAATCTGTCCAGATCCCTCTTTAGAGCTTTCCTGCCCTTCACCAGAACAACACTCCTGCCCAATATGTCATAATCCGCGAACAGTGCAGCTGTCCAAGCCATATGCAGACAGTTTCTCCAGGAGAATTCTGTGGGAAATGGTATTAAAGGCTTTGCTGAAGTCCAGGTAGACAAGTCACAGCCTCTTGCTCATCCACTAAGTGGGTCACCTTGTCATAAAAGCAGATTAGGTTTTTCAAGTAGAACCTGCCATTCCTAAACCCATGCCAGCTGGGCCTGATCCCCTGGTTGTCCTGCCCATGCCACATGATGGCACTCAGGCTGATCTGTTCCATGTCCTTCCCCAACACTCCGGTCAGGCTGACAGGCCTGTAGATCCCTGGATGCTCCTTACTCCTGCCTGTTCTTGTAGATGGACATCACTTTAGGTCCCTCAGTCCACTGGGATCTTCCTGGTTCGCCAGGCCTACTGGTAAATCATGGAAAATGCCCTGGTGAGCACTTCCACCCTCAGTACCCAGGGGTGGACCCCATCTGGCCTCATAGCCTTGTGTGTGTCTAAGGGGTCTGGCAGGCCACTGACCATTTCCCCTCGGATTATGGGGGCTTTATTCTGTTTCCCTTCCCTCTCTTCCAGTTCAGGGTTACCTCATCACCCAGAGAACAACTGGCCTGACTACTACAGACCAGGGCAAACAAGGCATGAAGTACCTCAGACTTTTCCTCAGCCTTTGTCACTGTGCTCCTCCCTCCACATATCCAATAAAAGATGGAGATTCTCCTTAGCCCTCTTTTGGTTTCTAATGTATTAATAGAACAGGTTTTATTGTCCTCTACAGCAGTACCCAGACAACTTCCAGTCAATGTTTAGCTTGTCTCATTTTCTCCATGCATAACCTCAAAACATCCTTGCAGACCTTTTGTGTATCCTGCCCCTTCTTCAAAAAGTCATAAACAGTCCTTTTAGTCCTGAGTTTCAGCCAAATTTCTCTGTTTAGCCAGGCCAATTTTGTTTCCCTGTTCATGTTTGACTCAACATTATCATTAGATCACACAGTAGGGGTACAGAATGACCATTTTTATTGCAAAGGCTGTATATGCCCTTTTCTCTAACTGTTTTATCCCTGCTAGGGATTTAGGACAAATTGAAATTTAATGCAGGGTATGTTTTCTATTGTGAACTACATATATCTGCTCTGGAAGCGGTAATCAATAAAGATGATGTGTCACATTGCTTGCTGCAGATGGACTTGTTAAATTTTTGATACATGTTTCTGGTTGCTTAAAAAGCAATTCTGCTTTTTCTGCCTATATGTTGCTTAGGATCATTTTTGCATTTCCTGCTGCTGTTTTCACTACTGTTCACATATTCCCTGGATGCTATGAATGGGAACATAGCAACCATTCTGGATGGGATTGCCAACTGAAAACAACTAAAAACATGGAGATATGCAAGAGATTCAACTATTCAGAAATCAGACTGGGGGCAGAAATAGTCATCCTACTGCATTTGACTTAAGTAAAGCTCGGTGCTTTACTTTGACCCTTTCAAGTTCATAGTACCACTTGTACCACTATAAGTATTCAGTATTATGCAAAGGTAAATCTCTAATACTAGAACTGACAGTAAATAAGTCAAGTGTAAGCTTGACTTTTCATTGATGAAACAGGGATGTGTTTCAGTGTAGTGCAGGAATGAAAATCTGAGATATAAACAGGAGCTGTAAATGGATCTTCCATTATCTTCAAGCTGATAAATATGCAGCCAATTTCAGATGTGATGAAACCTCTCTATGGAAGAAGTTTTTACTTATACTGTCATCTCATCCATACTGGGACACACTGACTCTTACCCAAAGTGTTCTTTGGATATACACAATGCACAGACTCAAGTTTTAAAGCAAGGTTATTAGAAGTGAAGCACCCTACCACTTAGTTCACTTTAAAATATGGATATATTGAAAAGTCTGATTTCAGAACAAAGGATGAGTGAACAATGGAGCAATGAAGCTGAACAAACGGTAGTCTTTTTTTCCTTCTTATTTTTGGCTTAAACCAGAACAAAAAGCAAGTCCTATTTCAAAGTTCTGAGAGGTTTGTACTGGAACTGAAACTAAACCAGTTGCAGTCAAAACTGAACTCAAACTGGCCTAGGGGAAATGTATTTCTAAGGTGGGACCCAGAGCTCAGATGCTGAAGAACAAGAATGTGGTCCCAATATGAGTTTATAAACTCAGTGATGTTCTGGTGATTTTGTTCTGGTCATTCTCATCTGTCTAATACCTTTCCTTTGGCCCACTTTTCTATCAATGTAATGTAATATCCTTTTGGTTTATGCAAAACTTTCACGTGTCAACTATATAATAAATATTTTAAAATAATAGAAAATTTACAGAAGCTGCTTTCCTCCTGCTGCACTTTCCAGAGAAGCTAACAAAATTACCCTACCCATAAAGATTTTATTTTATACTCTCTATCAGACTAGAGATAACATAATGGAATCTGACTCAGAAAAAAAGAAGTTGATTCTGCCCCTTTTGAGACTGCAGCACAAAGTATCATTCAGGGAAGCTTGGATTGAAAGAAAACCCAAATGTATGGAAGCAGCCTACAGTCAGCTGAAAAAGCCCTGCACAGACTTCCCTCGAACCTCCCTGGGAAGGAGTGGAAAAGTGGGGGAAGAGTGAGAAGAATCACACCGAGTGTTCCAGGACAATTTAAGCTGGTTTGAGGCCTGATTTCTATCCTGAAATACTTGCTTCATGTTGTAATTTAGCCAGATGCTTTGTCAGAACAAGAAGAAGAACCTGAAATCCAAAAATTTTATATAATCTTTTATGCTGGCAGATCAAATATTGCATTCTTCCAATAAAATATTTAGAAAAATGCATTTTTTCATTGTCAAAAAGCTTTATTTTTAGTCTTTCTGTCACTCCTCTTACTATGGGCTTGTTTATCAGCATCATTCCTCCTGGACTGTCTCTGTAGGGATATAATATATTCTGATTGCATAGTGCCTATTCATCTATAATGCTGTTGAATCAGTTGCGGACATATTTGAACATTTGGTAGTTTAACCTTGAAATAAATGGTAGATGAATGTCTTTTCACCACACCCAAATGTGTTCCTGACTAATCATCAATTTTTTCCTTCCATTCCCATGTCATTACAATTCCATTTTTACAGCAGAAAAGCTCCTTCTTTAAAATATTTTCTGTTATCCATAAATAAATGACCCCACCACCATGCTTAATATGCACTCGTTTAGTGAGGGTGTTTGCAGGGTTTGTGGGTGGGTGGATGGGTGGAGGAGGGGGTGCATGAATGCATGTTCTTTCTGAAATTTTATCTCAAAATTAAGCTGAAAATCTGTGCTTTGGTTCCAGGCAGGAAGGCAGCTGCCTATTTCCTAAGGGAAAAAGGCAGCCTAAGAGCTGGTCCTGCTGAGGCAAAAGCAAAACGGATATTTGGCTTCAACAGCATCAGGATTTTGCCCTCTTTATGCTGGAGACTTTGAAGTTATGAAGGATTGAGCAAACAACTCTTTGTGTTTCACAAGGCACACTGTGCACACTGAGTTACACAAGTCTGTGTTACTCATGAGTAATTACCTACACCTGCTAGGAATTAGGTGCCATCTTTAGGAACAACACCAGGAACTACAACTAGCACAAACACCTTTAAAAACACTCAGAAACACATAATAATTATCCTTAACATTATCTTCTCGCATGGATGCAGTGGTGCCTCAGGTAACACGACCCTGTACTAACAGAACTCAGGAAATAAGGCTCTTCAAAAATTAGTTTTAGGTGCCACCTGAGCAATGGATAACTATTCGCTGGCACATGCCTGTGTAACCCTTGAAAGATGAAATATGTAGGGGTTAGAGGATGCAGGTTCATAAAGCCATTGTGGCTCACAGGCTGGAAGCTGGGCCACTCTGGATCAGAAGGTGTGAACCCTTGTCAGCCACAAAGAAGTTTGAAAGGCTCTAAGGAGAGGTGCACAAGGAAACGACTGAACATGAAATTAAAAAGGTACAGGGTCAGCAAGGCAGCACTTCACATGACTGAAATCTTTCTGGACTTAGCTTAGAGGCTACAATTTATAAATTTTTCAATCTATATATATCTACATATCTACATGATAACATTCCTTCTCTTTTATTTTTTTTTCTTTTTTGTTATTTACTGTATGAAAAGAGTTACCAAGAAATCTGAAAGAAGCCTGCATATCAAGCCAACTGGCAAACAGAAGTCTTGTTATGATAATGATGTATACCATGCAGACTGTTTACATTTTTCTCCGGAAGATTAGGTATTTGGCAGTAATTCAATGAAGTATAGTGAACCCATAAATCTTAAAAGTTAGAGGGTCTACTGTTGCTAAAAATGGAAACTCATTAAATTTACGTAATAATGATAATAAAAGCTTTTATGAATTACAGTCTATAAAAATAATACAGTCATAATTAGCCAGTAATTAAATATTCAGGAAAAAAGAGTTCAGTGAGATGATAGAAGAAATGTTAATTTTCTTTATAATTCTGTTGTTGCTGAAAAAGAATTAGGATTTTTCTGTCAAGATTGGTTTTATTTACCTTCCTTATTTGCCATATTTCTTCAAATGTGCTCCAAAATTTTTAGACTTATTGGTGTGGATCTCCAGGATCCTGACTAAAATTGATGAAATAAGATTTTTAAGTCATTATATCATATTATATTATATTATATTATATTATATTATATTATATACATTTATATACACCATATATATAGAGAAGGTTTTATTTATTAAAAAAATAATTAATTAGAATGTAGCAAATTATTTTGAAAAGTGATATTTTCATGGCAACTTTTTCAGTTTCTCAGATTGTCTCTGCCCCAGTAGCATCTCTTTTCTTAGTTTTCCCTGCAGGTGTCACTGGATGTTTCAGTATGGCTTTGTATTCTGACACTGATTTTCCCAGAGTGCTTTTCTCATTGGTGTCTGGTAAATTTAGCAGCCAGCAAGGTGATCGCTTTGTAGGTTGGGTTGATTGCTTTCCTTCTAAATGGTAAACTGTTCTTAGGTTTCTGATAGTTTTTGATATTTTGCACTGTTCTGAAGTGCTTGCTTGTTGAGTTCTGAAAATTTTCCAGCTATGTGCAAATTCCGATTTTCTTAAAATAAAAATTTTAGATTTAGAAAGTAGATATGGCACAGCACTATCTCAGGGGAAGGATATTTTACTAGTATAAGCAGGATGGCTTTGAGGTAAAGTAATAAAATTATGCAGTACACTAAATAATTTATAAGGAAGAAAATAATATAAGACAATAAAATAACTTGTAATAATTTGCAATAACTCTTCCTTAGAAAGTCTGTAAAAAATTATGAGAATAATTAATCAAATGGAAAGAAAACCTGAGTATTTAGGAAGCTAATACAAAGCAAAAATTGTCCTGCCTACCTTACAAAACAGATCAAAGCCAGTAATGAGCATAAAATCTGGACAGTTGCCTGTCAGGAGTCAAATATTTTAATGATGTTTGACAAACAATAGGACCTGAATACTATTGAATTTTACAAAAGATTCGGAAGACAATGTTTTTATCCTTCTGATCATACAGAATTCCTATTTATTGCTGTTATAAGCCATCTAAACACATCAAGGAAGATGAACGGGAGATGAGATGATTGATAAACAATTTATTTAATAATACTGTGTTCTGGTTTTTTTCCCATATATCAGTGCAATTCTCATTAGCATACCTAATGAGCACTTCTTGTCAGTCCTCAGTAAATTTCATGGCTTAGGATATATATGTTTATTTGTTTATCTCAAAATTGCTCTTACAGCGCCTTCAAATATAGTCAAAAGTTGATACTACAAATCCTCCTGCTTCTTGCTCCCTGTTCCAATATTTTAGCTCGGTTCCAGTGACTCTTTCACCTGCTCAGTTTTCAAAGCACTGCCTAGGGTACAAAACCTGTTTTTCACCAGTTTGACATTTCACATCTGCCACACCACAGCACAGAAGACTGTTTAACTGTGTTTCCCAAAAGCAATGATCCGTTCTCTCCTCTGCCACCTTCTTAATGCATTTTTATTTTCTTTATTACAAGTGCAGCAAGGATCATTGTACTTTCTCAGTAGGCTACAGACAGCTTACAAGAAAATTAGTGTTTTAAAGGTGGTTCATTATTGTCTGAAAACTAGCAAGAGGGCAAGACAGTGGAATTTAGATCTGGGACCTGAGAGCACAGTATCTCACATGCAGAGAGACTTTGATATGGGTAATAAATGGATGCTCAACAAGAATCCTCAGATGAATCCTCAGACAACTCAGGGAGAGATTTCAAAGGCTTCCCTCAACTTCCTCCTCTAATGCTTGAACACAAACTAAAGCATCTTCCTGTTCCTCAGCAGCTGATCTGCAGACATTTGACAGATCCTTACCAGAACTATGCAGTAAAATTGTGTTATAAGGCCATGTTCTTCTACCCTTCAGATAAACTGAAACAGCAAACACGTGTGTACAGGCAGTTCACTTCTACATTTTCGAGGGGCCCAGCTGGCTGAGTAAGGTAGCTCCTTTGTTCAGAGCAAGACATGAATCCAAATTTCAGATGTAGGTGTACAAATTTCATGGCTTCAGGTTCCCAAAGCAGGAGGTAAGTTCAGTCCTAGTTTTGCTTAGAGGGTTTGATGACATCATCCTGCCTCCCTGTCACACAGAGGTAGAATATATGTGATGCTCCAATAGGAAAATAAAGCCAAATTTACTCTGCCACTAAAACAGAGCTCTCAGATCTTAAAGAGAGTGAGAGGACGAGAACTGGCATATCCTCAGCAATTAAAAGAGGTGCAGGAGATGTGCTGCAGCTCTGCTCCTGTGAGGGGCCAAACAGTGCAGCAGCACGTGGTCTGCGCTGCAAAGGCCAAAAACAAGAAGCCCAGCTATTTCATTCTTCCTGTCACTTACTATTTATACATTGCATAAATGTATATTTATATAAAAGTAATACCATCCAAATTAAATCCAGAATAAAAATTTACTGCAAGAGCATCATCTTAATGAAAATCTATGCAAATGTATAACTTTATATAAATTAAATACAGCTATATTTACATAAATGTATTAAATATTTGTATTTTTTAAAAGTAAATGTAAGTATACAAATACATATATGCTTATCTTGAAATGACTGAAACTTCGGAATTTGTTTTCTACATAATTTAAAAAACAATGCTCCATAGGACACCCACTTTATGAACTGCATGTGAGGTATTTTTCTGTATTAGAGGTAGGCATAACATAACAATTTCTCATCAGGTTTGTTCATTTGAGGATGCAGAATTAAAACTGAAATATTCCTAATTCAGGTATGCAGTTTGATTTGCTATGTCTTTCATGCCTTTTGTGCTTATCATTGACATTGACATTATTGGAATAAAAAGGAATATTTCAAGAAGATTATTTTTTTCACAACAGAAAATTCAGACACTATTTCTCTGCAATTTAAACATGATTTTTTTTTTTCAAAATTGGGATTACTATATTTTAAAATAAATATGCTTTTTTAAAAAAGAATATCTCTTTGGTTTGCTTATTTTTCTGAAAGACTAAGCAGCCTGTTTCAAGTAGAAGGGAAATGCAGACTTCTATGAAATTTAGTGTTCCACTGAAGTACAGGAAACAGCGGTCACAAAATACTGCCTGGAAAAAAAATTAAATTCCCTTGTGACAAATTGCACTGCTTGAGGAGAAACACTGTATTGGTTTAAAACCTGACATAAAAATACCACAAATTTCCTCTGAGGAGAATGATTGTGTTTAACAAGTTGCTTTTCTCACCTTTTGTATCTCTGATGGCAGCTGCATCTTCTTTCACTTCCTGGAATATGCCCAAAGTTATAGGAGAAGTATATGCAATATCGGGAACTGCTGCCTTTATGCATAACTATCAAAACCAAACAATTTTCAAAAGGATTTTCATTTAGGGTATTTTTACTTCTCCGAGGATCTTTAGCACCAATGTGACACAAAAGTCACTTTCTGTTTATCTGGGGGCCTGTGTGACCTTCAGTGGACTTAGGGAGGGAAGCGCTGTGACCTGGCCGCTCTAGCCGACATGGGGTGACCTGCAGGTGACCACTGATCAGCTGCACACCTGCACCTGCCCTGTATCCCTCAGAACTGGTGATGCTCAACTACAGAAACCTGCATTCCTTTCCCTTATCTTCCCCAAGTATCTCAGATTTCCAGATTACGTAGCTTATTTAGGTATTTTCTGTAGCTGATAGTCCTCTCTTTTAATTTCTTATGGAAATCATGCAAATGTAGATGTCATCTCATGTAACTGTGTTTCCCTGTGGACATGTAACTCTTTCAGTTGGAAGCATCAGCTGCCATCCATCCTGCTAAGGAGAAAACAAATCGTACCCATAATGAAGGAGAATCACAAGTGCTTTGGCCCATCCTGAGCACGAAGCCAGAGGGACCATAATGTTATGGGGAATATTGAAGTTATCAACTGCAAGGAGTGTTCTGTGCATGCACTCTGAGAAGGGAATAGGAAAAGAGAGGGGCTGTAGCAGGTTGACCCTGGCTGGTGCCATGAACTGCATGCCCACAAGAAGCTGAGTTGACTCCCCAGCTTGGTTTATCTGAAAGGAATCCACTCCTGCTCTTCAAGACCTTTCCATGGTGTGAGCCACGGCATGGTAAATGGGAGTGACAGGAAAATCCCCTTTCTAAGGTAAGCACCCAACCCAAGCGATCCTGCTAAGGATGACTACTCTTATGCTGTGTGAAGGGACAGGAGCACTTAGATAAAGCCTTTTTTATTTGAAAATAGGACTGTACACCCAGTAGCATATTGAGAGAAATAGGAGTGCAAAGAAAAATTACTTTTTTCTTGAGATATCACTTCAAAAACTGCAGATATTTTAAACTAGTCTGAGGACGGATTGGGGGTGGACTTTGTTTGAGTAGGGTATACATATATATATATATATA
>WEKY01000081.1:0-31361 GCA_013390045.1 Picathartes gymnocephalus | reverse complement strand
ATATATTCCACATATCTAATTTAATTCTTCTTTAGGCCTAAAAAATACAGGAGCTCTGAGTGAAATAATTATGTCTATGTGTTCCCTGACTGAAGTCAATTCTGTTGGTTCCAAATTTTACCATTAACACATATTTTTTTAAATTAATATTCAGAACAAAACCTAAAAAGGAGCTCCTGAATTTTTTCCATTGTTGATTTTTAAATTAGAAAACTTGGAAGAAAAGAAAACAATATACCTACATAATCACAAAAGTTACAACACCATTATCTTTTTGTATTTAATTTTGAAGGAAATATGCAAGTTACAATGCTAAAGGGAAAAGACTATGAGCTTGGAAGAACTTTTATTTTTTGTTGTGAATTAATATACCTTAAACATCAATAAACATTCTAATGAAAGAGCAGCTGAAGCAGTAGTTCATAAAGTTAATATGCATCAGATGACAAACAGGAGATGATCAGGAGATGATGGTTGATCCATAAAGTTTGTATACATAATTCAAGTGATGTTTAGCAATTCATATATCTCAGTTATAGCTCCTTTTTATTGCCAAGTCACAGATTGTATTTGTTCAAGTAATAATATCACTCTTTTTCATAGCAAAATTTAAACAATTCAGATGTTTGATCTGCCCATAAGTGCTTTAGAAATGGGGGGCAGGGCTGGGGAGAAAAAAATACAAAGACAACAGAGCAACTTGTCACTTTCTTTTTTTCTTGGCAATATAACATCAGCACAACTTCAGCTCCTGGAGAGAGGCTTGTACTAAAACTGAGAAGTATTTCAGTTTTCAAGTTGATTACTTGAATATTACTGAGACATAAATGCCTGCAATTTAAGCTGTGAATAATGAGATTACTGCCTATAGAAAAAGACTTGGAAAGGGCTGAGATATAGAACATTTGTATGTGGTATAGGCAGAATTTATATTTAGTAATTGAGAAGGAGTCTGATATATTCTGCTGACATATTTGCATTTGATATCCAGATAGGGGCAAATTGTATTACTTAATGCAAAAATTCTTGAGCTTTAGTCCTTTCAGCCCAAGATTTATAACGTGGGCACAAAGTGACTCTGGCCTTTGAGTCTTCAAGAAGAGTCAGCAGCAAAAATGGCACAGCAGTGTAACAGCGACAGATATCACAGAATGATACGTTCCCATTACATATCTGTGAACACGGATGGATTCATAAACAAGGGAGGTGAAAGTAGAAAAGGAAGAGGCATACATCATACATTACACAATCATGCAGTTCTCTGCTAGCTGGTGTAAGAAGTGCACTGAAGTTCGATATGTAGAGAATTTAGATTTCACTAACAATTTTTTTGATTTTAGAAATCAGCTGGGTAGTTAAATAGAAAAGAATACAGTCCGATGGACTTTGAAGAGCCAGTATAAAGGTGGCTATTATTGTTTAAGTATTAATGTGCCATGGGAAACCTTATCACCACAGGTCTTAAACTAAACAGTTTCTCTTACTCTGGGACCTTGAGGAGTCTCTTGCAAGTTCAGAATGCCTGGAAGAGGCCAAATTAAGGTAATACATTGGCTAACTGAAAAGTTATTAGCCAGGAGAGACTATCCAATGGAAAACACTTTCCAAGTGTGTCCAAATATTTCACCGGCCATTAGTGCAAGAAAAGTCTAATGGTGAAGCTGTATAAAATACAGAAATTCTGTCCACAGAGAATTTCAAATCTTTCTTTGTTTTGATTTTAAATCAAACACAGAATATTTTTACACAATCTGCAAAGGAGCTCAGTTAGGGAAGGAGGGGAAGAATGCTGTCTGTCAACCAAACCTACATTTTGCTACTTTATACTGATGCTCATCAAAGCCAAATGTAAAATTAAAAACAAAGACTAGCAAATTGAAAAAAATGTGTCTTTTTTCAGTGCCTTTAAAAAGGATGTTTGACTATAAAAAATTAATAGATTTCCTTTCCAATAAAATTGCTATCAAATGCACAAAATTCCTGAAGCTTTAATGTTGATAAAATCACATATTCTCAGAGGATTTAATTCTTCTGACTGAGAAGCTGCATCTAAAGAAAAGCAGCTACTAGGGCCCACATATTAGGAAAAAAACCAGAAACCTCAGTTGAGCCACATGCCTGCGCTGCCTATAGAAATAGAAGACCTCATGCAGCTGGATTGCTGAATGGGCCCCATGGGGACGTTCGATTGTGTAACGCTGAAAAATACAGTTGATATACGCCATATTTTTGAATATATTCTCCCTCTCTAGAGGCAGGGTATAATTTACATAATGCTCCAAATCAGGAGTTAAAAAAAAAAGTCTTGAACTTCTTTGGAATTCTTTTTGGACACTTAGTCATTTGGAATGAAATCCTAGTTATGCTGAATTTGCAGGTAGGCTCAATGATGATTTTTAAGTACTCATGATTTCTTTCACCCCTTGGCATCTATTTCAGCATTGCAAACTTGCATTTAGCCTTCTTAGTCATTCAGATTCTCCCCTCCTGACAAGAAGAGAATCATTTAATATTATGAGGATAAGAGTGGAGATCCCAGAGTGTTATATATTCTTTTCTGCTGATTATGTGCTCTCATTTTCTTGTGATTTTATCCCTTTGTCCTCTTCCACTTGATTTTCTTGCTGAGCATTCGTTGTAATAAAGTGCTATGTTCAATGAAGTTGCAGAGAGCAATTTAAATAATAGCAGGTGTAGATGTGTAGGAATTTTGATTGTAATGCACTGCTGTGAAGAACTCATGCATTTATAGTGCAGTATATTTCTGAAACCATTATGGCAATAAGTGAATCAGCTCAAATGTGTCAGGGGCAGTGCTGAAAATGTATAGAGTTGATGGAATTCACTTCAGTCACTTATTCTTGAGGTAGGATCAGAGGAAATTTTGATCAGTTCACGCATCTCCAATTTGGCCTGCAGCTTTGAGATCTGGCTGCAGCAGAGCTCTTAAGCTGAGCACAGATGGGGCTGGATAGTATCTGGGTGAGAAGCTTTCAAAAAAATCAAAATGCTGCAGTGCGTAGGCGTTGGTAATTCACTAGGCAGCATGCTTCCCTCGGGTCTGCTCCTTAAATTCCTGCCTTTCACCATGTTGGAAAATGCTGGCTTGTTAGAGGTATTTCCTTTGAAGATAAGAGTTTAGATCAAGTTCCTTATCAGTTGAAAATCCTATTGTATGTTCTCCACTACTAGCCTTGATATTATGTCTAGCTTCCAGCTCTAGCAATGCCATTACATTCTGTCTGATTTTTCCCATTTCATTTTCAAAAGGAGCAAGATTAGGACTGCTGTCAATATAAAACATCTATGACTGCATTTGGCAGAGAATTAGTTGAGCCTATTTGTGTTAGAAGAAAAGGGGTGTTGTTCTGTGTACTAGCCACAACCTACTGCAAAAGCTCACTTATATAAGTACCTGTTGAGAAAATTTAGGACAGTTACTTTGATAGTATAATCTCTATACTCTCTTCAAGTTATCCCTTATCTTGCAGTTCAAGTCAAACTTTATCTTTGAAACTACAGCTTCAGTTGTGCTAGAGGAAGTAGATTAAAAAATCAAGCACTGCAGCTGGGATCACTTTCAGCATGTTATGCAAGTAAACATAACATGACTTACAACTTATGCACTCTATGAGGCACTTGCTGACCCACTGGACACAATGTTGAACAAGAATTTATATGGAATGGTCTGCAGCAGAGTAGAAAAGGCCAATTTTTTCAGGTGCTTAACAGCATTCCTTACCCATTGGTTTTAACACTACTTTGCAGTCCAGGGTAGGTGTCTCTCAGACCCAATTCTAACACATTTGCCACTTAGGAAACTCTGTTAAATTCTTCAAACATGAACAGGTTTTTACTGGGTTCTCTCACACCACAACTGTGCGAGGAAGCTGGGGAGTGAGTTTGGTGCTCAGAAGCTCTGCTGGGGACAGGCGGTGGGCGAAGTGGCACCACGGCTCTGTGAAATGTCAGTCATGCCATGGGCCAAGTTCTGCTCGAGCTGCTTCTCCAGCCTATAGAAAAATCAGTGATGTTGCATGAATGCATAGCAATCGAAAGCTTCATCTTAGCCTGAATTTGCTAAGCTAATAACATTACTTAGTAATTACAGAGTGGATCGTTGACTTTTTTCTGCTTCATATTGTTTACAGGTTAAATGTGTTGGTCTAGGTATAGGGGAGGAAGTAACAGTGACACTGTGAAGTTACATGCAGGAATGTTACTTTTATAAAGTGCTTAGGAATCAAAAGCTGCCTTTGCACCCATTGACACACCATCATCACATCTCAGTAACCCGCCCCCAAAATTAACAAATGTAGACAGGATGATAACTGATATAATTTTGGTGAAAATATCTGTGATCTACCAAAATGTAATCAAGAGATGTAATCATCCTGAACTTCTTCAAAGAAATACAGAAAAAAATATTTTCTGTAGTGGTGGAAGTGAATTTTGAAAGATGGGAGAGAAAGCAGCCTAACATGCAAATTACATCTGTAGTAGAATGACCCTAGCTATCATATATTGCTAAAAAAAAAAGCACATGGGATATCTCAGAAGGCAGAAGCTTAGGATGTCTTTTATTGTTTTACAGCTGGGAGATTTTTTCAGCCTTACTGAATTTTTGGTCCCTGTAGTTACAAGACACAATGAATGTGTTAGGTTATCTGATAAAAGCTCACCTGCACACTCACAAAAGGGCCCAGGAAGACAATGGAGCAGAGACATCCCGACTAACATCCTGTCCAGCCAGTTCCAAGCCCAACCCTGCAGCCATAAATCCAGAGGTGTACACAGGGACAACATCAGGCAGGGAGTAAATCCCAATTCAAGACTCAAAGGGAAGGGAATCCTGTCTGGGCCTTGTCCAGGGCTGCCCCAGCAGAGCCTCAGTCCCGCTGTTCAGGTGTGAAACCTGTCGCCATGAGTCACCGGGAGCAAGTCTGAGCATTCGTTTGGACTAAGGATGGTTCCTGTGAAGGGGTGGGACATATCCCGGGATGCAGGGGAAGAACGTTTTAGGATTGCACAGGATTTCTATGGGATTCTTAAGGGAGGACTCAAAGACGAGAAAAAGGAAGGGATTTGAGGAGCTTGAGGGGGGATAAGGGAGGAAAATGTTACGTTAACAGATAAGCAAGGTCTGGTCAGTGCAGTTGTCTGTCCCTGCCTTGCACTTGATCATCACAGTCCGAGAGTCTCCTTATTAAAGTCCACCTCCAAGGGCTCTCCAGTGAAGGACTTTTCACCCTCTGTGTGTGTCCCTGCCTGCCTGCCTGCCTGTGAATCTGTGGTGCCAGCAGCTGGAGTGGGGCTGCACCCTTGGGAGCTCGCATGGGCAGCTGCCCTCAGCTAGGAAGTCTGAGCAGCCTGGCTGCTGGCTGGATCCACCTCCTGTGTGTGTTCCTGGACTCCCAGTGATGGTTTGCTATCCTGCTCAGCCAGGGAGGGGAGCAGGACAGGGCTGGTGGTGCTGCCTATGCTTTAAGAATGCTCTGGGTGTCTGTCAATGTCCTGCAGTGCCAGACATTTCTATATGTGCCCTGTGCCTGCTGGGAATAATTTTTCAGCCTCGTTATGAGTTGGATCTGGGGACATAGAGTGGCAGCAGCCCTGTCTTCCTCAAGATGTCAGATCCAGCATGATACACTTTATCCTTATATATTTGGAATTTCCAATTCCAAATACCTCCAACAGAATGACCACCAGTTTTTAACAAGTCTGAGCAGGTCTGCTGCTTAGCTTCCTGAACACAGTTCTTTCCTTTGACGGGACAGATTTATTTCACTTGTCAGAAGAAATGTCTACCCTGAGAGTCCACTGGTCACCATGACAGCCCTGAGATTCTCACGTGGTGCTGGCAGCTACAGTGTGCAGGTTGAAAATTCCCTGTTAAACTATTCAAATACATGAATACATCTTAACGTATCCTGCCCCTTAAGTCTTAGATCACAAAATGTCAGACAGCTGAGTTACACATGGAAGAAGGTTCTTCCAAGTTACAAAGTGTAATTTTCAAAACTCCATGTCTAAGAAGTGACTGTTCTTCTAAATTCATAACTAGGCACATTAATTAGGACTTGCTTAGGTACACAAAATTTATGTGAGTGCATGTGCCTGTGATAGTACTGGAACCATACTAATACGCATATGCAAAATATTTTGAGGGAGAAAACTATTAAAACTGAGAAAAAAATAATCAATAGAGATTTAAAAAAACCCAGATTTTAAGGAAAACTGCAAGATGTCACAGACAAAATAGATAAAAATACTGACTTTCATGAAGCAGCACTCGAAGTTACAGATGATTTATATTCATTCTGCAGATTACTGAAGAAAAATCCATAATGTTTAAAAACCTTAATTGGATATTCTAGTCTCGAGAGAGAAAAAATAGGCCTGTTATTGAAAAGTACATGAGCAAGAAAGAAAGCTTTT
Organism: Picathartes gymnocephalus; assembly: GCA_013390045.1. Taxonomy (NCBI): domain Eukaryota; kingdom Metazoa; phylum Chordata; class Aves; order Passeriformes; family Picathartidae; genus Picathartes; species Picathartes gymnocephalus. The sequence goes on along the minus strand of WEKY01000081.1, from coordinate 24,923 downwards.
GATAATGTCAGCATGGATCCAAATCATTCTTTCACAGACTTAAGGTGAATATTGATTAGTGTAATTTCCTTGCCTTTTGGACTGTGCTTTTTTTCACATTTCTCTAAGGAAGTTTCAAAACAGTCTTCAGTTGTGGTTTTTTCTTCTCATTTCTTAGTATGCATATGAACAGCATCTGCTTTCTTCCCCAGCAATAGCAATGATACGTTTCTACTGCCTCAGTTCTAACCAGTTTAATGTGCTGAAAAGCACAGTGTTGCACGATAACAGCAATTCTGCAGAGCAAAATGTTGATGGAAATGGCAGGCTGCTGTTAGAGGCAATGATGGGGTTATGGGAAGCCCAGATTCGCTGTGAAAGGAGTCGGTGAGGGTCTCTGGGAAAATACGGAGCAGCAACATCTGTGTTTCACTGAGCTTTCATGAGAGAAAATGTTCTGGATGTATTTTATTACAGGCTTTTGATGAAACTGAGATGGCACCATTGAACGCTTCCAAGATTAGAAATGTTAACATTTCCTTCACCACATTTGGGAGCTGCTTTTGACAGAGTATGGCATAGCAGACACAGGGAGACCTGCTGTGTAGCAGATACTGCCAAGCTCCATAGCAGCCATCATATGCTCCTTTAAACTTTCTGCCTTCTTTTTATTTTATTTCATTTTTCCTCTTCTCCAGTAAAATTCCTGATGTGGAAAAGCCTGTGTTGTTTGTGAAGTAAAAGGTCTGCAGAAATGATAGCGTTTCACTTTTGATGTAAAGCATTCTTCTTGTTGCAAACAAGATTATCTGTTTTCCTTTCATATTCTCTGCATACTAATTCCAGAGGAATTGTTATGTTACACATGTGCTCGGTTCCTTTTCCTTTCTTTGTTCAAGACAGTTTAAATAAGTAAATTAAAATCCACTGTAAAGTGGAACCTATTTGTCTCAAGAAAACAAAATAATGGCCATTGGCATATATTGATGACGCAATGAACTGCATTACATAGACTCAGGGCAATTAGGCACTGAAAACTACCCATCCACCAAGCTCATCCACCCACACTGACAGTTTAAGAACAGTCCCTCTAGGGAATTTCTAAGTGTTTTGAACAGTCTTATTTTTAAATTTCACAAGTGTCAAGACCACCTTGAAAAAAGAAAATCTAAGAGATATTTCAAATATAACTGCATATAACATCACATACTACAACCATGAGGTTAGAAAAGTCTAAATACAATCTATGCAGGATGTTTAGGACTGAAGCTGGACAATACGTTTAAACTGTGGTTATTGACTATCAGAAAGTGCTAGAGTGATATAAAAGAAGTATTTATATAAATGTCCATAAAGGGTTCATTGTGCTATTTATAAAATGATTACAAGGTAGAGTAAATGGATCATAGAGGACTATAATTCATAATTTGTTTTTTTTTTTTTTTCTATTCCAGTAGAAAATCTGTGAGTTGCAGTTCAGGAACGATATTCACCAAATGGGTGTGTAGAGAAGGTAAGAGGCCTAGAGAATGGGTCATTGGAAGAATCTGGGCAAGAAGCTTTCCACAAAATGTAAGATTAACAGCATTCAAATATGCAAGGGACTTTGTCATGAAGTTTGTCCACGTGGCTGGTGAATAAGTTAAGAAAAAAGGGAGATTATGCTACTATATAGAAAGACCAGATCAGATGCCTGGAAAACTTCAGAATTTTAAGGGTAGTGACAGAAAAATAGACTGAATGGAGGTGTCATATAGTTCCCATCACTAAAATGTTTAAAGACAGATTAGACAAGCTCTTGCCATGTATGACATGGTGTACAATTCATCCTGTCAGGACAGGAGGATGGATTAGATGATCACATGAAATCCCTTCTAGCCATATGACTATGTAGAAGAACAGAATATACACCCACTATAATTTATAGCCTGTTTCAGCTTTACCGCTTCTCTTCATATTTTTTCTTGTCACCTTTACTGTTCTGTATTAAAAAAACTGATGGAAAAAGGGGTTCTTTGCTGAATTACTTCTATGGTTTGTATTAAGGAAATATTGAGACCAGGGCAACTCCAAGAATACTGGACACTTTAGGAGCCAGGCAAAACTAAATAAGCACTGCCTCCTTCATGCTATCAGTAATTCCTTTACACTCATAAGGGCTCTAGGTTTGTCCCATAAACAAGGTAGAAAATACTTTCAAATGTTTGTCCCAACATGCAAGATAGTGACAAGGAGGGAGAGACTTGGATAACAGAAACCTGAATTGCTCAGTCCTGAGAAAAGGAGTTGTGTGCAACTTCCCCAGTGCATCTGGAGTAAGCTGGGCAAGCTGCAGTATGTGTGGTTGTCCAGAACAACAACCTAACTGGAAGGAACCACAGCTTCCTTTCAGCCCACATATTTGATGTACTTCCTATAAAAACCAAAGCAGTGTGAAGTAGGAAGGGAGGAAGAAAATTGAGAAAGGAAACTGCAGGCATCACACTGTGGTTTCACCCCAGAGCAGAGCTGGGTGGTAGCTTGGGTGTGCCTCTGGTCACAGGAGGGCACACTTCTAATTGAGCTGGACCCTTAAAGCCTAAGCTCTTTCTGAGCATAATTTCTAGACAGAATAACTAGTTCCAGCTGATGGCCATTAAGTGTCTTTTAGAGTTCAGCTGTATGATGCACCTACCTTAATTCAAAGTGTTAACTGGGCTGTGATAATTTGACCACAGCAAATGTCACTGAAAGTTTTCGGTTCCCAACTCAAAATCTCAAAATTATAGAAAGGACCTGTTGAGAATCAGTTTAAAGGTGGCAACTTCTTGAGTTTTGGAATTTCTTTATCAGAACCCACTCAGGCATCATTCTCACATCCCTCAATTTCTGCACAGATTAGTGTGTCTGGAAATCAGCTGGAAATAACTTACAAATTACAGGTCATAAATGCTATCTCAGCCATTTCATCTTGTTTGGGAACAGCTGAAGTTCCCAGCTCAGATGAGCTCAGATCTCACCTGCACTAGGATTTTGTTCTCTTTACCTTGTTTAAGAGATAGTTGATGGAGAAGCAGAATTTCCACCTAATTATTCTAGAATTAGAAATGCAGCACTGCTCCTCAGCTTTCTGGAAGTTCTTGTTAAAGATCTCCTCTAGCTCTGGTTCTTCAAGACACTGAAGTTCCTTGACAAGAAGTAGTACAGTGGATGGCTGCTGCCTGCTAAGCTGCAACATTTTGAAGACAGATCTATTCCTGCATCTTCCTGACCTGGTAAAGATAGCATGGGAAAAAGAAAAAAAAATTAACTATTATAATTTAACTATAATGACAACAATAAAACTCCCTCATTCCAGTACTGATTTTTTTGGTCATTTGATCAGTCAACCCTATCTGCTCATTCCAGTTTCAAAGAGACAAAATAAACTGGATGGTCTCTTTCTTTGAAAAATGGATTCATTTTCTTCAGCTAGTTCTTACTCAGAGATGGTAGATATTAGTTATTACATAAAACTTGGAACTGCAGGCCTGCTCCTAGGGTGAACATAGATAGATGTACAAAAGGTATTTTTCTAAATACCTTTCGCTCTACTCTTGAAGGCTTTACTGACTCTTGTTATTTCTATTAACCTAGCCCCACTAGAAGAAGAGGCTATGAATTGTCCTGCTACGTTTTGCTATGTATGTGTGCGTGGGTATATGCATATGTGAGAAGCTTCACTATGGTCTCAGCTGGGAGAAGATGGCTGATGGTTTGCAGAAGTGAGGGTGACCCCAAAGTTTCACTTTACCAAAATGTAGTGATTGACAGTTCAGTGTATAACTTGAATCCAGCCTTATTCTGCAAAGTACAAATCCATGGTGCCGTCCTACAATAGGGATGCTGGGATCAAAAGGAACCTGGAGGTCTTTATGTCTCTCCATCCTCTGCAGACACAGCCCAGATGCCCCAACTAGACTGGATGTTAAATATTGAGATAGCTCAGTTTCAGCAAGGTGAAATTCATCCCATGTGACAAAACAGTGAGTGATTCTATGCAATTAAAGAATGGGTTCTTTTTTTCTGAACCTGAAATTAGTGTAATTTCCCTTATATAAAATAAATAAATAACACAACTACACACAGAAGAAAAAGGGTCTGTATATCATGTATGCTTGCATAATACTTGTGTGGTTATCTACCTACACCTAGGCATGTTGTGAATATGTAAATGAATCTGGGCCAATTGCGTTCCTGACACAAGCAGTGAATTGACTACCCATTCCTATCAACAGTGTGATTTATTTCAACAACCTCAATGACTTGTGGATTTACATAGAGCTAAGAAGTTATGGCCTGTGACCTCACAGAGCTTGTAGATTTAGGAATATTTTTGTCAAAGTTCCTATGACAGTCTCTATTTGTCTGAGATAATTTACTCGTGTACATTTCAGATTTAAAATACTACACTTCCATGACTTAAAGTAAATGTTAGGAGTCCTAAGACAATATGTGTGTTCAAATCTCAAGTTGCATCTTGAAATTTCAAAATTTTTTGGTATAATATTTGCTTACATTGTTTGGGACTTTTTTTCAGTGAATTAAAAACTGATCACCAACTAGCTTTCTGGCATTTTATTTTACTTTATTTTTATTATTTGTCATATACTGCAATGCCCAAAAGGTCCACCAGAGGAGTAAGTTCTCTCTGAAAAGAGATGAAAGTGACTGACAGTATCATAATTTCAAGCCAGTATATGAGGCCAATTCAAAACAAGTATATGAAAATTTGAGTTGCAGAATCACACCTTTGGTAGGAAAGTTACGACTCATTAGGCATTAACAACGTTCACAGTCTACCCAAAACAGCAAAATGCTGCAAAGTTTAAAGCAAACTATTAGAAAGGTTACCAAAACAAAGGTTATATATTAGACTTGGAAAAGTAAGATTATAAATAAATGCTATGCTTTTCCTTATCTAAAAGAAGGACTCATACAACTGAGAATACAAGTTGGTTTTTCAGTTATCCTCTCTCAGATTTCTTCAGAGAAAAGGACATGGCAAGGCTACTCTGCCACATGGTGCTTTGTGATTAGAAGCCGCTGTCTGGACTGCTGGAGTGGCAGGCCTGACCAGGAGCACTGGGAATCTCTGCTGAGGTGGGTGGGAATGGCTCTTCGTACCCTACTACTTCTGCCTGAGGCTCTCGCTGTGGGGCTTGCAGGATTAAATTGCTTGGGAGGCTGCTCTTAGCTAAAATCTCCCTAACACCCTGGAGGGCTGAAAAAAATGGTGCTCCTGAGGAGACTCATGGCTGGAGCAGGGGCCAACAGGGGAAATGCTGACATATCCTCAGATACCATGGCAATATCTCATTCTGAAAAGTAGTCTTTACTGATACACTTAGGAACATGAAGAGAGACGCTGTGCTGCACGTGACAGGGCAGAGCTCCCAGCACAAGGCAGAGCTCCCAGCACAGAACTGCTCAGCAGCAGGCAGGGCTGGAGGCTTTTGGCTCCACAGGAGTCCCAGGCAGCTGACAAACAGAGCTCTCACACACTGCCTGAGGCTCTGGGAGGGTCTTGACCTGCCCCTCTTCTTCTAGTAAGGGCTACATTACCAAGAAGGATCATTTAATGGCCCCTTTCCTTTCTCCCCTGCCTCCCCGAGGCCTCCAGCTCATTGTCCTACACCTGCTGCCCAGGATATCCAGAAGGATCACCCCTTGTGTCACAGCAGTGACCATGGCCGTCTGAGGCTCTCTGAGCCAGAGTTCACCCACCCTGCACAGGACAGAAAAGGATCCAGCTCAGTATTTCTCCTACCCAGTAGAAAAATGTGTTGTAGAACACCCAGGGCCAAAGATCCAAGTAGTTTTGCTTAATTGTGCCAGCTCTGTACGCTGTTGAAGGCTGAGGACCTCTTCACACCTGCACAGTTGCTATTATGGCCCCTTCTGCAGCAGCAGCACCAGAGGAGAGAACAGGCCACCTGTCCCTGCAGGTCAGTGAGGGTGCCTGTGTCCCCTTCAGTGTCAGCTTCTGGGATTGGTTCTTCCCTGCTCTGCAGATTTCCTGGACTTGACAGAAGAATCCTCCCACAGAGACCTTTTTGCTCAATCTCTGGCTTGTTTTGTGACTTACAATCTTTCTCCAAGTCCTTCTACTCAGCTCTTGTCCCCATACTAAAATCAGACCCTTCCCCACTGCATCCCAGAACCACACTCGACTCTCCCTTCTTGCATAGCTCTCCCAAGTCTTCATCTTGGTTCCTCCTACAAATCCCTTTTTAATGTCTTGCATTCCTCTTCCTCTGGCCTATGAAGAGACACATTTTTTTCTGCCAGTTCTGTGCAAAAGCCTTGATAAATTTGTTTTCCCATTCAGATTTCCTACTTACCATTCCCAGGTTGTTTCCATTAGACAACAGCCGAATGATTGAGAGTATCGCTGGTCCAAGAGAAATATGATAGAGTACAGTCAAGGTGGATTTGCAGTGCACATCTTTCATGACAACTTCAGAAAATTTAGAGAATATAGAATTTGTTGAGACATCAAACCTGGGGATGTAAGCAGGTACCCTTGAGTCATGAAAACTACAGTATTTAGTGGCACAATAGACCCAAGCTCTTTCAAGGTGACTGTTCACCTGAAAATACTGGCCTGTGACCAAGGTTCAGCTATTACAATTAATTGTTTGGAGTACTGCCAATGAGTCTCTTCTGCCACTTAGCAGAGAAGTCAGAACACTAGTGTGAGTAGTAATGAATTCTGTATGGCAATGAAGTTGTTTTAATCTGAGGCTGTTGGAGTTCTTTTTAGTCCTTACCCAAGATTCATTATCTGCCACTAACCATTATTTAAATGTTTTAGCATCATGCTTTGTGCTTTTGTGGAAAGAGGTTTCTTTGTCAGGCATCCCTGAAAACTAATTATTGTGAGCTCATATGCTGCCTACGAAGAGGGAAACATATACATATTACAGAGATATCAGGTGAGGTCAAAAGCTATTTGAAACTCACAGAGCATTTACACATGCACAATACATATTTTTCATATGTAGATGTTTGCCATAAGTGTGCATATGCATGTGTGTGAACATATAAAAGGACCAACCTAATATAAAAACTAGGCCTGCTCTATTATGGCCTGAACAGATCTGAAGTCTGGACTGGTAGTAAAGATCATTTTACTTAAATATTTTTTCTTCTTTTGAATTTTTTGGAAGCTCCTCATGGTGCACAAGCCTGCACAGAATTATGTGAGCACCAGAACACTGCTCATTTATGGACCACTATTGTTTTTTGGGATGGGGTTTGTGTTTCTTGCTCAGTTTTTTTCCTCAGTGACAAAAGTCCATGAGGAGATACTTACAGCCCTGGCAATACAAATCTCAGTTATATTTATGAATGAACTTGCACACCTAGGAACATCTGGCTACTTCTCAAACAGTTTCTGCTTCCCATAAGTTTTATCTAGGTAGGTACAAGCCAACAAAAGTGCCCCTGCTCCTTACCTTAGGAGCTGTGATTATCCTTTGCGCAAGGTGGCAGCAAAAGAAAGCTCTTCAAACCCCTTCTTCTCTCCCCTGCACACCTCCTATTAAAGAGAATAACTCCTTCAACTTTATTAATTGAGTTTTAAAAACCACCTGTTGCTAGTGGTTAATATATGTCTGAACAATACGTGGAGTTACTAAGACCTTTTTACTTTGGGAACAGTGTCACACTTCATTCTCCATTTCTTTGCCAATATTCCCCTGGGAAAAAGCTAGAAAATTGAATGCAAAGAAAGGAAAACCATGAGACAAATTCCCCTTAAGTCACTGATTTTCCCTTTCTGATTTTACTTTTAAAACAGGGTTATCCAATGAAAACACAATTACTTTGGGAGAAAGGATCAAGTCCAAGACAAAATAAAATTAAATTAAATATTAAGCTCAATGCTTAATTAAGACACTGTCATCTGAGCTGACAAATTGTGATGGATGTACCAGTAGTACACCATGTTTCAGCACAATAATTTTGTTTTTTCTATAGGAATAAGTAGTCTGGAGAATCTGACTATTGAAGACCCAGTTAGGACTTATCTAGATGAAATAAAAGTGTGGAGTCCACCCTGATAGTTCTCCTGACCCTAATCAGCATTTGCTGTTTGCATATTTTTAGAGGCAGTTTTTATTTGCTTGTTGTTTTGGGGAACAGATTTATTTTATTTTCCTGGAGCCCAAAGTGTGTTGAATGCAATGTTTTACTGCAAATATTAGAGTTGATGAAGCTACTTTAAGGCTCCTTAAGCCTCAAAATACTCCTAATACATCTTCCCCATATGGAAGAAAGCCTTAGAGGAATATTTAATAATCTTCACAGATTTGACTCTGTCAAAGACAATAGGAGTAGTAAGAATAGCAGTAAGACTGTGCTTATTTTGAAAAAGCAGGGATTACTCACCTTGAAAGTACAATATAGTAAATATGTTCTTTATTCAGAGGCACGGTAAAATAACAGCCAGTTGACTTGGGATATGAACATTCTCTACAACCTTAAAGCTTGTTTTGATGACCGTAACCTTATTCCAAAACCACCAAGTTTAATAAAAATTACTTTCAGAACTTGAAGAATATTTTATTATGGAATACAAAAATACTATCTATGTAAAAACAATAACTTAGTTTATTTACAATACTTTACACTATCTTGCGCTGGGGCTTCCTTTGCACTGGACTTACTTTCATTACTTTACACACCTTTATAATTTTGCACAAAGCATTTCCAAAAGCATGTCATCCATGTTCACTGCTCCAATGATGGGCCTGAAGAATAATTCAGCTACCACATTAGCATTAATAGATCTTAACAAGGAGAGAACAACATTCAGCTTGGCAAATCTGGCTTCATCACCTCTGTGAATGAGTCTGACATGTTCATTTAGAGCTTGTTGTGCTTCCCTCTGCAATCCTTCAATGTACTGTGTACACTGCAGTCCAGGTAGATCTGAAAAGAAAAATAATTTTGTTTACAAGTTTTTTTTTTAATAAAACAACATTATTCTTACAGAACAGCTACAGATTGTACAATTACAGATTGTAATTATCACTTAAGGAAAGAAGCAAATTAAATGGGTAGAGGACTTCATGTACACAAAGTCAACATGACAATTTTATTGGGCAGGTCAAATTCTTATTATATTGGTGTTCTGGATATTTAATACCTTTCTTCACAAATCTGAAATATGATGTTTGTCAACATTCACTTAAGTGTTAAACAAATTATTTGATAAAAATTTTGATTGAAGGATGCTCTCCAAAACACCATTACAGTGGGGAAGACAACAAAAATAACTTTTTCCATTTTTCACTTCTACAAAAACACATTGTTTACGTTTAAGGCTTCTTTTGACAACTGTTTCTACTCCAGTTTATAAGTGGCAAGAAATACTAACTCTAACATACAACAGGAAGTTTCCCAATGAACCGCAGTAAGGATACTGAAAGATGGAACGTGTAGAATTAAGGCTATATGCTACCAGAGAATCATTTTGGGTGGAAAAGACCTCCAAGATCAGTGAGTGCAACCATTAACCTAACACTGCCAGGTCCACCACTAAACCATGTTCCTGAGCAACATATCTACACATTTTTGAACACTTTCAGGGATGGTGATTCAACCACTTCCCTGGGCAGCCTGTTCCAATGGTTGCCCACCCTTTCAGAGAAGAAATTTTTCCTACCAGAACAATGCCTCTATCTTTTTGCATTAGACCATCTTCCAAATTTGACTCGTGTAACATAAGCTTCACCTTAGCTATTGTAAGTTTTTCTCTCTTATCTGTATAGAAAGTAAAGCTACACGAGCAGGATGATAAATGCAAAGTACTACTATAGGAACCTAACCATCAATAACTAACAGTTTGGCAGTGGGAGCGTCGGGGGATCCCTGTCCCACTTTCACAGGGTGCTACCGTGCTTGGGCAGTGCCATATCCAGCCTGCCAGCTACCTTACAGGTGAGTCACCGACGCGATAATGAGTCCCTTGCTAGAGCTGCATCTATGAGAGTCTCCACAAAGACAGATGGCCAAAAAAAACAACCCAATCATAAGTGCTACACCAAAAGCCACAACAGCACTTCGTTGCTGGAAGCCCTGAGCCTTCCATTGCTCTCCGGGGCGCGCAGACCTCCGGGCACGGCACGGGCAGAGCCGCTACCCTCGGGCCGTGCAATAGAGGTTCCGCCGCTCCCGCTGAGGGAAACGAGCAAGGAGCCGCTGCTGACTCCCAGCTTTCCCTAAGCGACTGCCCGGCGCCTGCAATTCGCTTTGTTCGTGGAAAGCACCTGTGGACGGCGCCAGCCCTCAGGACCCCAGACCGAGCCGCAGCCGGACCCCTTCCCTGCCTACGGCCGGGGTCTTGAGGAAGGGGCAGAGGGTGAAACCTTGCTCCGCGTCCCTCTCCTCCAGCACCTTTTTCACCCTGAGGAAAGCCCCGGGTCTGCCCCTCTTCCCTGGGGATACAGGCGAGCTATCCCCGCTGCCCTGCGGCAGAGAGACCCCGCTGCCCCGCCCGGCCACTCACCCGGGTTGAAGAGCACCGTCCCCTTGAGGTAAGCGTACTCTTTGGTGCTGATGTCCAGGCTCCAGCACTTGGCCAGGAAGCCTTTGATGGCCTGGATGTCGCCGGCCGAGGGCAGGTGCGGGCCGTGCTGCGGCCGGCCCGGTGCCGGTGCCCGCTCGCCCTGCTGCCGGGCGGTGAGGATGCGCTGCAGCATGCTGGGCTCCGCGCTCTCCACCGTCTCCAGGTGCACCCGGTCCTGCGCCAGCCCCAGCAGCAGCAGAGGCGCCCAGCAGCTGCGGACCAGCAGCAGCTGTTCCTCCAGCGGCAGCTCCTGGAAGCAGGGCACGTTCTGGACGAAGCGCAGCGTCTTCACCAGCACGGCCGAGGCCGCCTTGCAAGCCACCTGCGGGCTCCGCAGGGCCACCCGCCGCCGCGACCCGCAGGGGCANGAGGATGCTGCTGCTGTGCCGCCGGCCCTCCGCGCAGCAGCGGCAGCAGCGCTCCGCGCACGCCATGGCACCCGCGGGTCCGGCGCCCGGGGGCGGGCTGAGCCGCCTGGGAGGCTCGGCGGGGCGGTCACTGCCTCCCGAGCCCGCCGGCAGATGCGCACTGCTCGCCCTCTGCCCGGCTCTTGAACTTATTTATAGCCGGCGGGGGTGTGTGCGCGTGTCTGGGTGTGTGTTTGTGCAGCCGCAGGCGCTGTACCGGCGGTTCAGAGGGGCAGACACTCTTTACTGGCTGGAAAAGAGGCTGGGGGGAGGAGGGGGGATTAAAAAAAATCAAACCCTGCTCCTCCTTCCCTGAGACAGCGATACCCGGGGGCAGCCGACGAGCCGGCCAGCGATACCCGGGGGCAGCCGACGAGACGGCCAGCTCTGCCCGCAGGCTGCGGTGTGATGAGCGGCAAATTGCACCCTCCTCGCCCAGCACGGGGCCGCGGGATGCCCCTTCCCAGCCCCTCTTTCCGAGTCCCGGCCCGGCTGATGTTATGCCGGGCTGCTTCAAACAGAGCAGGGCAGGGCCCGGCAGCTCCCCCCGCTCTCTCCTTCTTCCACCGTGGGGAGCAGCTCCCGCCCCCGCAACCCCCGCCGGACCCCACCGAGAAATGACAACCGGCCCCGCTGCCTTCATAAGTACCCGACAGGTCTGGGAGAGGACAGAGAAAGGTGTATTGGTGAAGAAAGGAGTGCTGAATTGATCCGAATAATTAAATTCCCTCCGGAGGGGAAAAAGGTGACACCTCTAATGACATCGAGAACTTTTGTGTAAGCCTGCCCTAAGGAGTGATGATGCCTTGTCTGCCGAATGAACTCAGTGCTGCCATGCGGGGAGGAAGAATCGGACATGTCCCTGCCCGAATGGGTGCTCTGTGAGGGGTGCAAACAAGGCTCTGCCAGGGTATACTAAGGCTGATGCCAGAGCAGCACCTACTGGGATCCCCCATGGAACTACTCCATTAATAATTCCCTTGCTCTGCCTTTCAACACATGGACAATCTTTCTGATGCCATCTTGTTCCATCCATTTCCATTTTCCATCCAGGCTCTGATTCTCCATGAATCTTTCCTCGTAGATACTTACTTTTCTGTGACCCATCTCCTCCGAGCAGCATATGTCATCTAAAGCAAGGAAGCAATCCCCCCAGGCCTCGATGTTTACACAGGAGGGACAGGGATAGTGATTGTCCAAATCTGGACTCTTGAATGAAAGATAAGCACCTTCTCAGCTGGACTAAGTAAAAGTGAGTGCTGCAGAGCAAATAAACACTACAGAAAGGAAAGATACTTCTGTCTGCTGCATATAGGCTAAAACAGAAACATTTTCTGGTTCATGTCATCTGGAAGAACCTTGACAGAGAGTTAGAGAAAGTAACCAGTTTTAAGCAAAATTCTGTAACTTCTCCATCTCTATCTGCTACCAAGAGAAAACTAAATCACCCTTGGAAAGCTGCATTTCCTTTCCGTAAAACTATTAATTTGTTTTAAGCAAATACCACTGAGTGCTTTGGATTTTGTAGAAATAAAATAATTTTGGGCTGGATCTCAGCAATTTCTTTTCCCTGTGAAGTCAGTCCTACCCTGTCAGTTCACACAGGTGTAGAGTCATGTAGTCTTTTCCCTCTGTTTCTTCACAATTGGACTCAGAGGGGATATTCTTTACAAATGGCTTTTACAAATGGCTTGTGTTTTTGTAAGGCACTTTTCTATAAAGTTATATAAAACACTGATGGGCTACCTGCCTCAAGTAAACCTTGTTTCCAAATGCAAGATGTCCAAAATCTAGATTACCATGCTTTTGGTTTTACCTGTGAAATGCATTTTCTTTTCCACAGGCCCAAACATGATAAAGCAGTTCTCTTCTACTGGCTTTGCAGTAGAAGAGAACTGCTACAGTGCACCAATTAAGTGATGTCTAAAGTTTGCTGACAGGTCAGTGGTTACACCAAACATCCTTCAAGGAAAAAAAAAAAAAAAAAAAGAAAAAGCTAGTTATACAAAACTAATGTACTAATAGTAAATATTACCAAATTTTTCATTTCTATAGTATCACTGTTAATGGGAAAACAGTCATTTATTTGTCTAGAATATTTCTTTGCCATTCTAGGTTGTTTCCTGTTATAGTCATCAGTGTTTCCTCAGCATTAGGATTTTAGATGGTTTCTTTCAGCCTTTTTAGTCTTTTTCCTTCTTAGCTTTTTGGGGGGAGGGGCTGTTCACTAACTTCAGAGGTTAACCCTGGCCATTTTTAGAAAAGGATCATCTCTAAGCTTTTAGTTTTCTCCAGTAGCATTTTTCCTATGAGGTACAGATTAGTAGTCTGACTGTGGAATCTAGATATGTTTTTTATGAGTTTGTAACTTGGAAAATATCTATGGGAAGCCACGGTAGAGCTGAGACTGGAATAATTGCCTTTGCAGCTTTGACCTTGAACTCCAACTGTGGGAAGGTTCTTCTTATTATGGGAGGATGCTGCTTACACAGGGCTATAGACAAAGGAAATATTTAACTTTTATACCAAGTCTACAGTAGATTTTTCTTCCCCTGATGTAGCAATATTTGTTGCAGGTGTTTAATTTTTCAAGGTATTTCTCTTTCAAACAAATCTCAAATGCACATGCAATTCTTCTGTTATATAATGATTTTGCTGACTCTTCATTTTCTAAACAATCTTATGCAAAAAGTCTTTGTCTTTGATAATTATAAAAAACTGTGTATCCCACACTGAAATTGAAACTCGATTTACTATTCAGTGCCAGAAATCACACTGCTGTAGTTATAAGTGTACTTCCTTCTCTGACAAGTACATATAAACACTAATTTCTCTCATTCAAATTCTTGACTTATTCAGGTATATATGGCAGTTTATTTTATTTAGGGTAGCTTTTTCCCAGACAAAACATTAAGTATATACTATAAATATTTATTGGTGTTTTTCATTATGGTATTTAGTAATTTGTACAGTCTTTATTTAGAAATCTGAGTTCTGCCTGTCCATAACATTCAATTAAAGTCAAATTAAAGTCAACAAAGCATTCTATTCATAACCAAAACCCCTCACAGACACCTAACTGTTTGATGGAAAATGCGTGAAACCCCTTTTAGCATAATGTGGAAGTGCCTGGTTTCTGCTGGAAGATCTGATGTTGCATGGATATTACCAAGCTCCTTGTGGTACAGTCATGAATAGGTTTACAAGCTTCCAGACAAAGAATAATTTGTTTGTATTGTTTGGGGCTTTTTTTGATTGTTTTTGTTTTGGGTTGGGTTTGTGTGTGTGTGCGTGTGTGGTTACAGGGTTTTTTTAACTCAGACAAAGCCTTGGATATGGAGGTGATACAGTGGAAGCCTCGCTCTCTCGTGCTGCTGGTCAGTGTCTCTGTATCACTCCTCTGGTAGCACATTTGGTACTTGGCCAGAGGGCAAGACTTCAGTTTCAGAACAAGACCAAACAAGCATTTGTTTTTATGCCATCAGTGCTTCAGTGCTTCATTAACTTGAGAAAAGCCTTTTTTCCAGTGTAGAATTTGATCCTGATGTCCTATAAATACACACTATTCCTTTTAGTTTAAGTAAAACAAAGTTTAATGTGGAATATTGTTATAAGGATATAATTAACAATATGTCTTTAGTAATAATAAATGCTTTATTAAAACAAGATTTTGGAATTGAAGTATATTGCTGCTTTTCATTCTTTTCTCATTGTGACTATCCGCTAGTTAGATTGACCACTATTCACATTTCCTGTATTTTTTCTGGGGTGTTTTTTGAAATAGGTGGGGCTTAAGGGAAAAGTAGTTCTACCTATGTGCTGTACCACATATTCCTGATGGCACTATTTCCCCCTTCCTGGATGGGCAAGGGATTCCTTAGGAGGAGCATACTGAGAGCCTGAGCCAAAGATAGTTGAGGTGGACCCAGCTGAGAGATGCTGACCAGAATTTCCAGAGCTTTTCCAGCTTCCCTAAGGCTGTGATTTGACAGTGTTTCTGTACCCCACCACCAGCTCACCTAGCAGTATGTGCTTGTTCTGGAGAGGATGAGTTTATGGTGACATTTTTTATGGAATTAGCCAGTGTATATAAAAAAGAGTTTATCCCTGGTTTAGACCTTCCTGCCAGCTGCTTGAAAGCAGGTGATGTCTAATCTGGTATAAACTGTAATGGTGCAAAATCAGCCTTTTAATACATCTTAAACCAGAATGTGCAAAAGGGAACATGTTGTTGTTGTCAGATAAGTTCTTTGTAAAATGTGGCCATGGAAATTTGGATACAGAAATAGCAATCCCGAATTTCAGTTTACTCTTACTGGACCACACACTTCACTGTCATATTTCCACTGGCAGATAGCAAATTTAAGGAGGCCTTCACATACCCCAGGCCTTTTCTTCTTGTTCCCATATGCCAATTTACCTTAGCTAATGCTGGGTTAATTCGTTAGAGTTAACTAGGTTTTGGTGTAGGCAAAATTAGGGAAAAAAGGAACCTTGTAAACTTTTCACAGTTAAAGGCACCCAGCTGTTTCCCATTAAAAAAGATTATTTATCTTTGGGGTCTGTAAAGAGCTGTAGGCCCCAGCAATCCAGAACTGTACATTTAGATATGCTATTGGGATTTCAGTGTTTAGATATAAGTAATAACTTATATTTTGGTCCAAAGTGGGTTCCTAGGGCTCCCAAACATCTGCCAGTGAGGGACGCTTAAGGGTACAGTCCTACAGTCCCTCCTGGCACAATCTAGCGATTCACTGGAGCTGAGAGAGGTGACCCACAGAAGTGTTGCTGCTACTGCTTTCTGTGCCCCAGTTCTGGCACACACCTGATCCTTTGGTGAGCCAAATCTTCTTTTAACCTGGCAGCATTTTTGTGACAGCCATTACAAGAAAAGTAGCAGAGAAATGAGATACCCTGAAATGTGCTCTTCATTTTTTATTTTACCCAGTAATACTTTTGAAGTTTCTGCCCCACCTGCAAAGTTGGAACACTCATGATACAGCAGAATTGTGTCTGTTGAGTCAACAAAAAACTAACACATGAAGAAAAAAAAGGTGTAGTTTTCTGCTAATGAATCTGGACTGAATTCAGCCAGGGCTATAAATGGCTGCCAGAGCAGGTGGAAAGGTGTGGCCTTACCAGCCGTCCAGAAGAGTGGGGAAAGAGCAGGAAATACTGCTGCAAGCTGGTATTCCACTCAGACACCAAGTGCAACTGCTACCTCAAGAAGGTAAAACCCTAAAACTTGAGAGCAGAAAATAATAGGTGTTAGGAGAGAGCTTGTAGCAAGCTTTGGTTTTAAATTATTCTTTTAAATACCATGCAAAATTGATCTGTACTCTTGCTAATGACGCTTGAAAAGGGGAGCTGTGTTATAAAATATTAGTGTAGAAATAGCTTTCAGTTACTTACCTTGAAGAATACAGTGCTGATACAGAATAACAGATGGGTAACAGGCAAGAAGCTCAATTAAGTGAGATACTGTTCAAGGTTGTGGCTTAAAGAATAAAACACATTCTAGGTCTACAGTGGCAGGAGGATACTATGTATCCATTGCACCAATTTTTTAAGTTTAAAGTCCTGTATGTTACTGCAGCTAATTGTCTGAGGCTGGTGAGTTCACAAACACACTTTTATTTGTGACTACTATCATAGGATATTCTGCTAATAAGATTTTAGATTCAAATAGGCCTATAACTTAGCATGTATTTTATCTGAATATTAATGTGCAGGTTTTTAAAAATCTATACATCTTTCCATGCATTTTATTCATACATATTTCAACCAAGTTGGATATTTTAAAATACTGTCCTCTGGCGAATCAGTGATATAATTTCTCATTAGATCAAGTTTGTGTTATGGTATTAAAACTGTATTTCTTTCTTTTTTACTATTCTTCAAACATGAGTTTGAAAGGTACATATTTAATTTAAAGATTCACCTATAATCTGTATTGCAAATTCTTATGATCTTCAAATAACTTCAGCAGTTCTTTGCATTCTTTGCTTCAGTCACCATTCACCAGGTTTCTGAATTTTCTACCCATTCTGCAGCTAACAAGGAAATCATTTGGCATTCTGTTCTGCTGGCAGACAAGACAGACTGCATCTTCAGTTTTGCAGAAATAATCAGGCTAGCTTACCCTCTTTAAAGAAAGGATTTTTCTACCCTAGATCTTTTCCACACAGGCAGATTAAGGAGTGACCCAGCAGTTCTGTTGGTACATTCAGCGCACTTGCAGCCACTGATAGCCCAAAGCACAGTGGGAAGTGCTAACATCTCAATCTCTCCGAGCTGCAGCCAGACAGCATCCTTGGCTGAGCGGGACCATCAACTCCCCTTTCTGACTTCCTGAGGGCACTGTTAAACACGGGGCTGTTGCTGACTGAAGTACAAATTCTGCCCAGCTCTGTGCCTCTGCAGGAAACCATTCACCTCTGTTTGAAAACTCAGTCCACGACATTAAAGCCCACCAGTCCACTGGTTGTTTATCCAGGTTTTTGTCACTCTTACTGTATAAAATTAGCATGTGTTACTATTTGCCAGATTCAGCTTATAACTTCTAGGCTCCTGATGCACATTTCCCTATTAATTTAAAAGCACAGGAATAATCCCTGTCAATACTCACCCTTTTTTAAATGAGTAAAATGTATTTTATCTTATAAATAGCTTTCAAGCAAAAACTTGGAAGATCTTTTTTCTCTTTAGACCTGTTTCTTTCATATCCTTTGTGCCCATTGCAACACTTTTGCCAGTTTCTAAAAGCCTTTAAAGTGTGGACATCGGGACTTCACAGAGGGTTCCACTTGTGCTGTTCTCACCAGTGCCAGAGAGAGAGACACAGTAACTCCTCAGCTCACATTCATTACTCTGGGCTCCTACATTAAAGAATCATTAGTCTGTTGGGGTCATAGCTGCATATTGCACTGGGAACTCATGTTAGACTGCTTCTCTTCTGCGACATCCTGCGTACTTTTCCAATTTTCTTTCAACAACAGAGCTGTTTATTAGCAGAGGTAGGCTGTCTTTCTTGTTCTAATTCTGTATTTGACTGCATTGTAATGTGTTCCATAAGAACAGGTCCAGCAATCTAATGGGAGAGCTTTTCTGGCCTTCAATTACTTGTCTTCATCACCAATGATCCTCATCTACATCTATGAATGCCTACGTATCCATTGAGTTAGAGATGGAAATATTTTCCTCAACTAGTGTATTTTGTCCCTTATAATTTTTAAATTTCTTAAGTCACTTTTTGCTATTGCATAGCGCTGCAATACTTTAAATGTTATGTCATGTCACTCAGAAAAGTGCCTTGCCAGGATTCTAAAGAATGTTGTATCTGACTAGTTACTTTTGGCTGGACCTAGACAGAGTTGAATATTATAGTGCACTAGTATAAAAATGTATTTAGGCTCCTCATAACTGAAAAGTTTCATGGAATGTGTTATGTTAAAAAGGTGCACACACTATTTTATGATTAAAAAAATAAGAGAAAAAATTGTGAGTTTGAATCTTCTGTTGCTTCTCATGTTTAAAGACTTGAGTGGTAAGAGTTGCATTTTTTTAGGTCCACTTCTTGAAACATTCTGAAACCTCTAAATATTGGGGTAGTAACACTGAAATCAATAGCATAAATGTCACTGAAAAACTCAGGCAAATCAAGCATTATATGCTATTTTAGCGTTATTTGTTCAATAAGGATGTAATGGGCAATCAATTTAATAATGTTAAGGTTGTTCTGCCTCAAATAATAACCAAGTAATAAAGGAAGTACATTGGATGGTGATAGAGTAGCCATAAGATGTGACACAGAAAGTAAGTATGTAGAAGAAAACTTTAGCTTAGAAAACTGGAAGAAGAAATTTTGAAGTGATGAGAAATAAAGAAAGGAAAAGGAAAAAAAAACCCCTGAAAATACAGAAAGGCCTGCAGGGGATGGAGAGCTTTTAAGAATAGACAGAATTAAGTTAGTTGGTCCCATGGAAACAGGAAAGATTGATAAATAATTTTCCCTTATTATCGTGCAAACCATACTTCACATAGATCCCTCTTTTTAGTGAAATTTCACCAGAATGTGATTATTTTGTTATTTCTTTGCTTCCTCTATCATATCAAAGCATTCCTTTCTAGGTTTTGTCTCTGAAAATTTGGGTTCCTTAGAAGGGGCAGATTGTGAATTCCTTCTTTCACACTTTTGTCGTTTATTTTGCTTATTTGTATGCACCATGCAGAGGGTCTACCTCAGAAGGAGAGAAAAAAACCCACAATGTCATCATTGACACATTTTTATCTC
Source organism: Picathartes gymnocephalus (assembly GCA_013390045.1). Lineage (NCBI taxonomy): Eukaryota > Metazoa > Chordata > Aves > Passeriformes > Picathartidae > Picathartes > Picathartes gymnocephalus. The sequence continues at coordinate 5,650 of WEKY01000081.1, read as the reverse complement.
TTTCTTACATACAGGAACATACTCAGTTTAAATCTTCCATTTTTTTCACAGTCAAGTTTTCTCTGTACACCTGTAGCACAGTAAATCACATCATTACCTCGTCCTTTTAATGTCAGAACTCCAGTAGTTCTGAGAACTGAAGCTGTTGCTGATTGTAGATGCTAATATTTAAAACTTTCACCAATTACATGAGGGTTAGTTTGAGTACAACTGTCGTGTTTGTTTTTGATTTGAAGTATGACTTTTTACTTTTTATTATTTATGTTCTAATATTTTATCCTTACAATTCTAATAATTTATCCTTACAATAAAAGTTCCCACATAAAGCACAGAAAACTTAATCTTAACTTGGAAGCAGGTCAGACTACCATTAAAAACGTGTAAAGGATAGAGAGAAAAAATACCTAACAGAAAAATTATTGCAACAGAAACTGCCTCAGAGAGTTTAATTCCAAGGTCTTGCTTACCAAAGGATATAAAGTGTCTGAGCCACTGCCACAGTAGGTATTGAACTCCATCCTGACTCCTGGAATTCTTCTCTGACCACTGGAATTACACTGGTGTTAGGGCCTATGTAAAACTGTGGTGCCTTGGACTGTTCAAAGAAAGTCCTCTAAGGTTTTTTCCATCCCACAAAATTGAACAAGAGTAGTTTTATTAAGTCTAGGAGGAGTAGTAATGACAGTCACTGTCCAAGTCCTCTAGACTGTCAGCTATATCACCTTCATTCTAATGGTTAAATTAAACCTGCAGTGGCTTCACATCTTCATTTTGACGAGTAGACATACTCTTAATAACTTTGATTTGTTTCCAATGTTAACTACAACTCCCTGATGTTATGAAGCAACAGAAAAAGGAAATCCCCATGTATTCCCCGCATATGGAGCCTGTGCTGTTCTCTGAGAGTGTAATTTGGGAAGAATGATACGCTACTAAAAGAAAATTAGCAGTATTTTCCAAAAACATTTAAAAACTGAGGTGATGTTGCTGAAGCACCATCATTTCATGTCTCTGTTGCTGACACAGCTTGTGTAGAAACAGTTTTAATAAAGTCATTACAGGGTCAATGGGAAATCTCTGTACATATCTGAAGTATTTTGAGTGATTTATGTAAGTCCATGGATATTAATTATGATGATATTCATTCATGTTTCCATTGACAGGCGGAGCAATGTCACTGGTAATGTCCAAAATAAATTATATCTTCATAAAGCTGGACCTTAAATGCAACAGAATTAAATTTAAGGTAACTGTTAAAGTCTGACAATTAAGTAAAGTTAAAGGACATATTTCAAGTAGTTGATTGCCTTGCTCTGGGTAAGTGTTGTCATTCAGTAGGCTTTGTGACACAGAAACATATCATCTGTAATCCATGCTACAAGTGCAAGGAAGAGAATGTAGTGAGGGAGTCTATTCTAAACTCTCTCACCTTGCCTGGTTTATAGGTACTTTGTATCAATACTCTCTTTTCAATGCCGTGTGTCTCTGAGCACTTCAGTTTTCTGTATTAGGTGTTTGCTGTTGTCTGTGACCATCAAAAGATTCTTCAGTGAGGGTTCCTGTGTAAGTGCTTATGATTATCCCCAGCAATTGTGCAACTGGCCCCAGTGAAAATAAGGAGTGCTCATGGATTTCCTGATTCAGTCTGCTTTTATATTGCCATTTATGTGGGATGATGATAACTAAAGACTCAGATGTATGCCATTGTTCTCAGCTTCTCTGACTAGTAACAAGAGACTGTCAACTCTTTGGCACAGGGATTATCACGATTGGCTGAAGAGGATCGAAACCAGTGAGGACAAGCAACAAAGATATGAAATTATTTGCCTGAGATTATTTATAATCAAAAATGGAATTGTGAAGCAAATCTTCCAGTTTGTTTAAGCCAGCAATAAATTTTCCCCTGGGTTCAATGAGGCCAACATTCATCCCACATGTTATGGATTTCCCAATCTATCCTCCCTTCCACACCAGGCCTAGCATACACCTTAATTTTAAAATAGTGCAGGCCATGTTCAACACACTGTGTTCATTTTGCTGAACATACAAAATCAAACTGGAAGCTTGCTTCTCTAATCAGCTGAAACAGAGGTCAGCCGATTTCATCACCAATGAAGCACTGAGAAATGTAAGCAGTATTCACAAAGGTCTGAATCATGCTGGCTATTAAATGTCCTGGGTCAAAGTGCCACTTTCAGAGAGATAGTGGAAGCCGACATAAAAGGGAGTGGTCAGCATTTCTGGTACCAACACTGTGAACATTTGCCTATTTGTCCATCACTGGTGATGTGCCAGAGCCCTTTCCACCCAGTAAATACTCCAGGGCAGAATCAATTCTGCAAAATTTCCCATTTAAGTCTCATTAATCTTGTTTCCTTGTGTGGTGGTTTTATGCAGATGTTCATTCTCTAAAGCCCAAGTTTTTCTCTGAAAATGCTTTTGTAGGCATTACAGGGCCCCTAACTTCAGGGTCCAGTCATATCTGTAGCAGTTTACTCCAAAACACAGACGATACTGATACACATCTCTGCCACGTTTCTTGAAAGCTTTCACTGCTCCTGGGGAATGGGGCCTCGGGAGAGGAAAAAATGCTTAGAAAAACTGGATAGGAGGGCCTGTTCTTTCACAATCGTCTAAAGCCACCAGAGTGGTGTTTTAGCTCTTTGTGATAAATTACTGAAGTTAAATAAGAACAAGCAGGAAGATCAAGTGAAAGAGAATGTAATTTTCCTATGTTGAAACCTATCATTGTCATGAAATTAAGAATATAATTAATATCCTGAAGGACACTCTCTGGAAAAAAAAAGCCAACATTTTGAGACTCCAACTTAGTACACACAATTTGCATGCTGTTATCCTAGATTTGACTGCTAAAAAGGAGTGAAAGCTTCAGTGTTTTAATCCAGTGATAAATAGTGGGTTAATGAAAAGGGAGAGGCTTTATTTTCTTTGTTTAAAGATGTCCCTGAATAAAAACCTTGCTGTAAATCCCATATGTACTATCAGGGCATGTAACTGGTCAGCCCAGTGATTTTGGTCAGTGAAACACTACAGCCTAACAGTCCTACTGTTAACTGATGAAAAAAAGGTATAAAAATAATGAATCTTGGTGTTATGTATAGAGAAAACATTGCTCTTTGTTTTAGCAGCTTTACAGTCATTCAGCTGCTTCATTGCAGACCAAGACCCATGCAGAAAGGAATGGAAACAAAATGGGTAGAAATAGACAGGCAGAGTAAAATTTGGAGAGTCAAAGCATGCCTGCAGTTTCCCACTAGGTAAAACTGTTTGCTGATACCAAAAGCTTTCTTTGATACTTAATTGTATGCAAGAGTAATGTGATTTTTTTTTTAGTTAAAAAGTAATTAGAAGTCTGTGATTTTTTATTTCCATTAAATTCACCCTTGAATGAGTGATTAGTACTGAATACTTTTGTTTACTTTTCTCGGTGATATGGTTCAGTTGTCCTCTAATTTAGGTAGTTTTATGGTTACATGATCTTACACTCCTAACCCTTCACTCTGGTGCTGAGAATTCAGTGTTTAATTCAAGGCAATGAAGAAAATCCAGTTCAAGGAACAAACCAGCTTTTCTACTTTTCTTTTTTTGTGCCAAGAGAAAATAAACTATTTCTATAAATTTATATACCAATATATTTATAGAATTTTTTATACCAGGGATGGTACTAAATTTGTTTCAGAAATATGTATTTGCATATATTACCATATGAATGTGCTTTACTCATTCTGAAACAATGCAGCTGCTTCTGAAGAAAACCATGGCTGGATTAATGGAAAGTTTCCAGATTGTATGACTGCTGGAAAGTTGATTGCTTCCTTAAAATATTCTAATCAAGTACAGAGACAATCAGAAAGCAACACAGATTCATTTGATTCACAATCAGATTCACATATTTTAATGTAACCTTCTCTGCCAGCTTAAGTTTTCATTTAGATCTTATTATACACTTATTATACAAGTGTATAATAAGAATACAAATCCATTTTCCAGTATTCTTGAAAATGAACAAGTAAATTGCTTGAACCTCGTAACTAAATGTTCAATTTACCAGTCTGAGGATGCTTTAAATCTTTTGGTTAAAAATTTGAGATCACTGAAGTAAACCCACTGTTTTGAAAATTAACTGGGTAAGGGAAAAAGAAAAAAAAAGCAACAGCAACAAACAAACAAAAATCAAAAGTCCAAGAAAATATGTTCTTTTAAGAAGAGATGGGAAAAAACATCAGGATAACATGAGTGACTGAAAACAATTCATGACCCACAGTGTGATTCAGACAAATAGTTTATCAGAAAGTTGTTCTGAGAGGTTGTGAACCCCTTGATTTGCCATTTAGCTCATTTTATTTTGAGTCTCAGAGCAATTCATCATCCATCCATCCATCCATCCATCCATCCTTTTCCCTCAATAGCTACTAGTTTCTTCTACGACTAATATATTTTATGTTTTTGAGTTAGTTTCTACTAAATCCTCCAGTTATGATGATATTTTCATTCTCCTATTCAGATTCTACACAGTATGAAGAGGTCATAGGTGAGCCAAGTCTTTGTAGTGCTCAGCCAGCTACCAGGGGGAGCAGGAGCTAGACTAGTGTTCATATAAATTGCATCCTACCTTTCCAGGGTCAAGTCAGTCCCTAGTTTTCCGTTTCACATCCTGTGTTTTGCCATGGTTGTTCACAGCCTCACTAGGACACCTAAAGCTATGGAGACTTCTCTTAGTGCTTAACTTTAAAAAATCTGATTACTTACATGAATTCAAGAAACCTGCCCTGAGCAAAATATCTGAAATCTTTGAATGTTAGAGAATGTGCCTTTTTGACTCCTAATTAAATTAAATTAAACCTCTCCCTATCAGTTTACCTCTTTATCATAACCTCTCAATTTAGTCCCATAATACATAAATTCAAACCAAATTACTCAAATAGATATGGATACTTGGATTGGTTTATTCCTACCTTCTTGGCTGCACTACTGCTGTCAGTCATTTTCACTGAAATGAAGTGAAATAAAGAAAATCTCCCTTATTTGTGTCTTTCTCTCCTACCTTTGTGTAGAAGGAATGGATGGGAAGGGCATAAAGAGGCTCAGAGCAGAAGGAGCTCGAGCAGAAGAATGCAGAAGACTTCTGCAATAATTTACATAATCATTACAATATTGGACCATTCTATGACTTAGAATTTGGACCATAGAAACACCACAGTGTGTTCTGTATGAAGAAATACAAGAGCACTGGTAAATTAGTGACCTAATCAATTTTGGTTTCTTTCCCCCTCCCTGTACTTGTGCGACACTAGACTGTGTCCAGCCAGGCCTAACTCAAACTATCTCAAATTTGTCTTATCATAATATAGAGATGTTTTTTTTCCTTTTTATTCCTTAAATAAAATTTCATCAGCAAACAAAAACCTCTGGGCCATTTTTCAGGTAGGAGGCAGTAATATGTTCCTGTCACTACTGGATAAACAGAAATACAGACTGTATCATGCATCACTGGTGAAGCAGGACTACAGTGTTTGTTTCACCTACTGTCTCAAACACCTCAAGTGTTGTCACGGGTAGAGAGACTGTGAATAACCACAGGTTATTTCAGCAAAGATTCTACTGCCCATTTTCCACTGACTATTTTTTT
>WEKY01000079.1:8903-39931 GCA_013390045.1 Picathartes gymnocephalus | reverse complement strand
TCATACCTGATTTTGTGAAACTTGAAGGATTTCACCCTGTGTATGACATTTCACAGGGAGTTGTTCTTTCTTTTTGTGATTACTCTTTGTTCCTGCAAACTCCCTATTGGAAGTAATCCTGGAACTAACCCTCACTCTTCACTCTCAAATTTTAGTCTTTCCATTTGATATGCATCCCATAAGAACTATAATTTAAAAGATTTTCACATTGTTAACAAAGTTCTTAGGATAATCAGGAATTTTTCTTGGACATCGGAAGCTGAGTAGGCTGTTCTCCTGTTCACTACTTGTGTGGATACATTCTGTGGGATTTCCACTCCTGTACCAGAATGAGCTCTTTGCACACTCCGCATTCTGAAAGTTCCACAATAAGCCAAAAATATTTGTCTTTAGTGGAGTGGTTGTTAGGCACTTATACAACAACTCCACTTGTATGAATTTTATTGCTTTTATTTTTTTACTCTCTTTAGCTATGGCAATCTCCTGATTGATTTTATGACCTGCAGTAACACAATATAAAATCAGTGAACCTAATTTAGTCTTTGACGACATGTTCTATGTTTCTGTACATAGTAGAACTGTTAACTTCATGAAAACCAAAAATGCCTGTTTGTTTCTTTGGTTAATAACTTCAGTTATAAAAACATTAAGTAAATATTTTCTAGGTCATTCTTTTATGGGCAAATTTTTCACTTGGTCCTACTGAAGAAACAAACAAACCAAAACAAGGAAACATAGAAACAAAACAAGCAAACAAAATAGAAAAAAACAAAACCCAAAGAAAAGTAATCTCAAACTTCTGCATCCTTTGACTGACAGTTAGGGTGTGATGTGTATGGAAAGGACCTGCATGGGGCTTCATTTTGCATCACAAATCACCGGAGTAAGAAAAACTGGAAGTATCAAATTAAAGATCAGAGTTAGAGAACCAGTCTCATGCTCTGTATCTCATTAAACCGCTTTCAAAAGTACTCAAGGGAGTGAGAAATTCCAAGGATGCATTGTGGTATTAGAGACTATTCTTTAATATTGGCAAACTCAAATTAAGGTCCATAATTCAGTGATGGTTTACATCTCCCACATGGATAAAACAAATAGCTCCTAGTATTTTTTTTTTTTACAGCTTCATGTCAAAAGTGAAGTTTCCTACAACATCTATATCTCATAGTACTAACCAAGATAACTCTGGGGATCTTAAGAGTTCAGGACAAAACCAAGCTTATTGTCAAATATCACTGGTATTTATTTTTTGTTCAATTATTTATGGAGACTTCTTTTTGCAATAATGCTGTTTTCCTCTGCCAATTTTTTCTTTCCTCCCCAAACCAACAGAATTTATAGAAGTGCCTATACCCACATTTAAAACCACACACACAGGCAAGAATTACTGGTTAGTTTCCTGCAAACTACAGAGGGCTTAGGATAGTTCATTGCTATTGATCCTTCCTGTTTAACAAGCAAATTTTGTAAAAAATTATTTCTTTAAGAAGTGAATATTTTGTATACATCTACTGGCACAGACATACATATAAACATATACAGAGATCTGTGCATCAGAGGACCAGTCACTTATGAACTCGTGTCTTATTGGCAGCTTAATTTTTTTTCCCTAAGCTTTTCTTCATGCTCAAATGAATTCTTCATCGTTTTCTTCTTAATCAGGTGCATGACTTTTATCTTGCTGTAAAATTAAAAGACCCTGGGTGAAACCACATGACAAGATTTAGCCCTTTTTTGATACCCCAGTATGAAGGTGAAAACACATCAGCATTTTAAATTGTTGGTTTTGTTTTGTATTCCTAGTTTTGCACTCTTTGAGTTTTTGAGTTGAATATAAGTTCAAATTTAATTTTATAAACTTGGGGAGAAATCTAGGTATTTAACTCTCACTAAGTGATGGAAAATATAGAAGTGACTTGTTCTGAAAATATAAATGGGTATTTATTCATATTCTGTATCTAGGAGACTTAGGTAACAGCTAAACGTCTGCATCCAAATATCAGCCCATCTTTAATTTAGCATCTGAATTAAGCAAAAGAAGCAAACCAACAGACAAATCTGCTTAAGTGGAGTGTCCCTTCAATAGGGGTACAGTTCTGGCTTCAAAAAAACCAACCAAACAAAACCATCAATCTAACAAAAAATTCCACATCAACCAAAGTCACACTTTTTGATCTTTTTTTTTTTTTTCTTTTTTACAAAGAAGGAACAAACATGAATAACAGCACCCATCAGTGTAGAAGTCTGATCCCATATTCTCCTGAACCACCAAACCTCATATCTCATTGAAATGGAACAAAACAGATTGGTTTTTGAGCTAGATTTTAAACATATTACCTTAAAAAGTCCTCAGCAGAAACTTGGTAGAATGTAGAGAAAAATGTGTCTATCTTGATAGAAACTGATTAATTAAATACTCACAGTTTTGACCACAAACTTATGTACTCTGGAATATAACCCATGTTACAAATTTTCATAATAAAAATTTGCATTGTTGTACTTTAAGAACATTTGAGGAAAGTGGAAAGGCAGAAATCTTATTTAACTCAGTGATGGGAGGAGTGTATCTTCTGAGAAAGCTTGGTGATACACATATTTTCTTTCCCCTAATACTTAATAATATTGAGAGTCAGTTACGTTTTCTGTGGGCTTGAAATGCTGAACCTGAAACAGCCTGGCCTCTGCAGAATTGGTGAGATCTTTATCAGGATGAATATCCCAGTTAGCGGTCAGTTCAGCTGTTTCTATGGTTACAGATTAATTCAGTGGTTAGAAAGGCAACCTTCACTATATATATTTCTTGAACTGGGAACATAAGTCAAAGTCTAATATCTTGAGGGACAGCTACGTTTGTAAGAATGGATTTACTGTCGTAGAAAAAGTTTCCAACATCTATGACTTCTTAACGGGTACATAATGAGCAACTTTCTCATTCAGGAAAAAAAAAACTAACAAAAAATATCAACTAAGGTAGCTATTTAAGAAAAGGAATAATGTAGAAGTAAGCATCCCAATGCCTACAGTTGGGGAAATATTTTTAAAAGAATTCTTAAAGTCTGAAGAAAACAATTAAAGACAATGACAGGACCATGGCTTCTATATAATGAATAACTATATAATGAGTGTTATTTGATTAAATCTCAAATAAATTAGAGCTTCAGTAGCATTCTTGATTAAAATGTATTTCGGGGTAAGATCACACTAATTTTAAACTCTTCTTTATGCATGATATTAAGGAAATCAAAGTTCAACCTCCTTATAAATATGCTTACCAAAATGTCACTTGAAAAGCAGAGAACTGTGACACCCCTTCCAAAATCTTCACATTAAAACGTCGCATGATCTATATGAATATGGTAGTGACTATGGTGAGTATGCCTACAAAAATGGTAGGGAAGAAAGCCCAGTAGTTAATAGCCAGTAAAAGGAAAACACAGATTATCTCAGTGTTAAGGATACTTTTTTCTCTCACCTAAACAGCCTTTAAGCAAGAACCATATGCACCTCAGTCTATCAGTACTAAACATGCAAAAGTGTCTTCTATTATGATACACTGGAGGAGGAATAATGTTCGTATCCTTCTGGATCTGCATTAGTCAGAATTGACAATAAATTTAACATCAAAATATATCATCCATTCTTAATTCAGCCTAAAGTGACACACCTTCACATAGAGAGTATTTCTGATGTTTAACAATTTTGTCAAATGCTGATGCTATGTCTATTGGGTGGTAGATGTTGATACTCAACCTGTAGAAGCTGAGAATACACTAAAAATAATTCAAAAAAGAGCAAAATTAACAGAAAAAATATATCCAGAGGAAATATACCTACCTAGACAAAACCAGTATTGCACCAAATAGTGTCACTTTTTAATTTTGGTATATGTTTATTAAACACATCTTTTTAATATTAAGACAAAAATTATGTGGAAAATAACATCATAAATGGTCCTGTAGAGCCCAGGGTGCTAGACAGCAGGAAGCACTCTAGGATGCTTGGATTCTCTGCTTCAGGGTAGCTGATGCATCAGATAACTGATGCACAAAATCTGAACTAATACAATAGGAATTCTTCTCATTCATCCAGTTGTAAGGTAAAGGAGGGACCAGAGGGCCTATAAAGCAGGGAATTACTGGCTATCCTTTTTTTGTAAGTATCTATGAAAAGGGTTTAGTGAGGTATTACAGTATCTTATATGTAAGTAACACATTTAATTAAAAGGATATGTATGAGCAATCATGTACATTTTTCAAATATACACTGTATTAAGTTTTAACACAAAAAGTGATACATGATACATGATAGAGATGTGATACTTCCTGGAACCTTATAAAAAGGCTTTTTCCATCAGTTGAACTGGTCTTCATATTATGCAAAGCAAATGAAAAACAGACAGGTGTGTCGTGAAAAGACAGTTAGGAGTTACAGTGTGATGGCTAGAGTGCATTAACTTGTACTTTGGAGCCATAGAAGGACTGTGTAAATGTGAAGTAAATAGGTTGTCTCTTATCTCATTTAGAACTGACAGTAATTAACAGTTCCATAAAGAAACAGAATGATGCACTGCATCTTTCCCACCTAGCTTCCTATGGCAAATGTATATGTAGGTCTTCACGGCCTTTCTTAGAGAGCAAAATCCAGTCTGCCCAAATCTTGCCTGTACTTACATGCTTAACACTTTCTATGTCCCAGATGGTTAATCCAGACTGCTGATCTTCCAGGTTTCCAGGTTTGTACTCAGATATAGTGCAAGTAGAGGTACAAGACAGAAATACAATACATTTCATGGCTGTATCAAAGTGCATGTCATGAATTCAACTGATCTTAGAATTGTGTTGGGCAGATGAAAACAGGGGAAGAGGATACAGGAAAAAAAGAGACGGAGATATGTGAAATGAAAAAGAATATAGTAGCTATAGCACGATTGCTAAACTGCATTCCTGAAACGGTTTAGAAAATGTAAACTTGTATTCTTGCCTGCATAGCCCCTCATCCTAGAGCAAGAGGGGTAAAAAGTGGCAACATAGCCAGAGCATTCTTTGAAATGTGTTTTGTATTATAACACAGCTGGAAACGCAAGAAATAGCATTTCTTGCATCCTTATGGAAAAGAGAGACACTCATCTTAAGCAAGGTTGAAAAACTCCCTACAAGCGTTCTGTGGCTCTCATGTATCTCTATGCAAAAGAAAGAGAACACAAGTGGTCATGTGACTAAATTTCAGTAAGGCAAAACCTGAACTGAATATCAACATTAAACAACAGTATCTTATTCCAGAATAAAACTTTATGCTGAACATATTTTTATTCTAAACTCTTTTTTTATCTTTTTAATTTTTGGGTTTTTTTAATTAACAAAATATTTATGTGACTTTACAGCAGCACACATAGGGACAGTAACACATACTCATGAATCCCAAAGTATTAAAAAATTTAGAACTGTGGCAGTCGAGTCTAACCAGTTCAGACCAAGTCCTAAAAACTTCCTGGGTGTGAAGTCAAGTTAACAGAAATTGGTCTTCCTAAATTCAGAAGCCATATTAAAACACTGTAGTTAGATCAGTGTTCAAGTGTTTAGAAATCAATGAGAAATCTGTTTCTCTTTTACACGAGTGATTGCCCATTTATTCTACTCTAGTCAGTATAGATCTCGGACTAGGGCAATAACATAACACATAAGTTTTCTGGAGCAGAGACCCTGGTGAGGAGAATTGGTGCAGCAGAAGGAAATAATACTATTGATCAACTGCTTCAGTATTTTAGTTGGTAACAGAACCACTGAAAAATGTGCTTTCGTTGAGAGTGATTTGCAAAATACATTTAGGCAATTAGAAGAAATCTGCAATAGAAGGTACTTGCACTTAGAAGAAGAATAAAGTATAGAAAAATGAGGAAAGGAAAATACTCTAAAAATCCATTCTCTATTTTTATGTGCTTACAGCTAAAATACACTCAGAGCTATGTCAACAATACCTTTCTTTTTAACTGAACAAGTTTCATTACCATTAAAAAGAATGATAATTAAGGTGAATGAGCTACTTGAACTCGCAAACATTGCAAAATTAGTTATTATTACTAAACAGATTTTACTTGGCTGAATCATTAATTTGAATAATATTAGTTGTAATTTCATACTATTTTTTAATGGAATAATTATTCACCAGAATAATTAACCATTTTTTTCTGCTGACTACAGTGATTATTATGATTTTTTTTGTTTTTCTCCTTGGTATTATTACTTTCAAGCAATCTTAAGTCCTGGAAAAAGATATTTTCAGACATGACTTACCAAAAGATTCCTGATCTAAGTGTAACATGACACATGAAATTACATTCAACATACAACAGGTTAATGTTGACTTTTTTTTTTACTCTAGTGTATATTTGCAACCCCAGATTACAGGTAATTTTTTGGAGGAGAATATGGATTAATTAAGAAAATATATTTCAATTTATGGATTTAAAAATTATATTAACATATTCTGTCTTTTAGCCTTAATATATACAGTTGGAGGGCACACCTTAGTAGTTTCCATATAGTATCTGGAATGACTAGATTCCTAAACATGGGTGCATTCAGGTTCCAGTGATACTGAGTCCAGACTTCTTACAAGAGCAGATATGTGAAAAAATGAACCACTTATAAACCAAATTATACTTATGTTCTTCTTGACACAGGTTTTAGATTAACTCCCTTGCAAGTAATTTTTTCCAAAATGAAGGTAATATGGTTTGAGCAATTGTTCTAACTTGGACTGAAGAAGGATTACAATATATGGCTCAAGTTTCAATCTCCTCTTCCACCTTTCTTGTAAAGATTTCAGGTTATTATACATTGAAGTCCAGAGAAAGACATATTGACTTAATAGGACCACAGGGCTGAAAGAACATGCATCTCTGAGTCTAGGGGAAGCATGACAATTTAACTGACTCTGCCTTTAAAACACTAAACAAAAAAACTAGCCAATCCAAACCAAACAAAAATTAATCCAAAAACTCACCAACTTTTCATGTCATGCCACTGCTCAAGATGTGTCAGTGGAGCTGGTTAAATCTAGTCTGACAATCAGTGGCAGATTTTACCCTAATTGTTTAGGAATGCTATGACATCCAGGCAGGATGTAAAGCTGCATACGCTCTCCTGAAGGTCTGAGGATATTTCTTTCTAAACACAAAGGCTTCATCTACCTTGTAGCTGGAGCCACTTATACTTCCTCATAAGTCAATAAAACAAAATAATAGGAGACGCCCAGATTCATTGCCATTAACAAAGAAATCTAAGATTATTTCCCTCTACATGGTGAAACCTCATTAATCCTTTGAGAATAACTTAATCCTGTTTTCCTTCTCCAAGATAAAGAGGAGGAACAAGAATGAATGATCTCCTAATTAATATTGACCTTTCTGCTCTTTGTGGTTGATTCTCTGTTCATTTCAGAAGTTTCAACCAATGTTTATTTCATGTAAAATTCCCCACAGTGAAGTTGCAACCACTTTGTCACACTAAAGGCAAACATTTCTTTCTGTCACATCTTTTGCACCACTTTACTGGAGGGTTTACTTTATGGAACCTAACTGTTTGCTTTACCAAGACCTACAGGCAAGGTGTAAAACATGATAATAATGAGGGAAAGGTAGGTAATAGGTTACTCTGTGTAACTGAATTGACGTTACACAATTCAGTTTCATGGACATGTTTGGAACCAGAGTTTTAGGAGTCTGAATAGATTTCACGAGACTGCACTAGGACTTAGGCACCAACTCAAATTCCAGAGTCTCCTGATTCTTTTTCTAGGGCTTTGATGGACCACACACAAGGCACTACACCTTGCTGTCTCTCTGACAGTAACATCAAGTTAAGGCCATCACTGACGTTGTGCCATCACTGTAAGAAATGTTGGAACCATCGCTCTATTAACTTCTTACAGAAACTCCCAAGTTTATTTAGTTTATCTTGACATAGTTTATTATTGACTCTCATTCTTATCTGAGCTTATGGATAATAAATTTATTAGTGATACATTCATTTAAAATTATCTTTCAGAAGACATAAGCATGCCAGTGAATTCAATTTGACAGTGAACATCTAGGCAACCTAGAAACCAAACAAGTCTATTTCATAGATTACAAGAACAGGACAGAAATACTGATGAGCCCTTTTGTACACTTGCAGTTGACTCTTTATGAATTGTGCCATCTGTTCTTTCTTAGGTGAATGATTGATTAACTGAGCAATATATGATTAGTGGCTTGCTTTGCTACTGTACTGTACAAGTTGTTCTGGAGTGTGCTCTCAACAGCCACCATCTGTGTGCTTAACAAATCAAACAGTGCAACATCCTGTTCTGTGCCATCCATGCAACCCTTGGGGCTTCTCTCAGGCTGCTGATCTTCGTAGTCTGTAGGGCTGTGGTTGAACAAATCTGAGCAAAAGTAGGGGTTTTTCTGGCTGATTTATTATTTTCATATTATTAGCCCTTCCTTCCTCCCTCCCTCGTTCTTTCCCTCCTTCTGTCCCTCTCTCCCTGCTTCTCTCTTATCCTCCCCTCCCTGTAAACCACAACATTTTCCTTTAACCTTTTCTGCTGAGATTGTAAGTTGTTGTTATTATTGTTGTTACTATTATTATAATTTCATTATCCAGGAAGAAACATCCCCACAGGGAAAATTTCACTTGATATTGAGCTTTGAAAAAAACATTGAAATTATAATGGGAGATATGAAGAAACTTTTCTTATAACTTCAGAATCACAGCATGGTTGAAGAAAGGACTTCAGAAGGAGCTCTGGACTTCTTCTTGTCCAACCCACTGGCTCGAAGTCTCCTAGACCCATTTCCCAGGAACACATCCAGGTCCTTTTGAGGATCTCCACAACCTCCCTAGGCAAGCTGTGCAGAGCTCAGTCACTCTCACAGTAAAGCAGTTCTTTGTGACGTTCAGAGAGAACATTTTGCATAACAGTTTGAGTCTGTTGTCTCTTCCCTGCCACCAGGAACTCCTGAAAGAAACCTGGCTTCATCCTCTGTGCACCCTTCTTTTCAGATATTTACAAACCTTCATGAGTTGCCCCCAACTGTTCCCTTCTCCAGGCTGAACAATCCCAGGACTCTCAGGCATTGCTCATGGAAGAGATGCCTTTAATCCTCTCTGGGCCCCTTCTTTGAACTCTCTCCACTACGCCCATGCCTCTCTTGTACTGAAGAGCTCAGAACTGGGCACAGCACTTCTGGTGTGGCCTCAGCAATGCTGACTAAAGAATCCTAGGACTTATCACACCCACATAAGCAATCCTAGAACTACAATGTGAAAATGTGCAACACTTATCACTGCTCTGATACTTCCCCTTGATAAAAACAGGGTTATAGAAAAGACCACAAAGCATTTTTTAATTCTCATGTTGGCTAAACAAGGCACGATCAAATGCTTAACAGACATAAGCAATAAAGTGAAATTTCTAGGTTAGATTTGTTAAAGGTTCACAAAAGGCCTTCTTTTAAAAATTTTGCTATTTAGTCATTAATTATGTGAAAACTAATACCATCATCATTCATTCTTAAAAATTGCTGTTTCCAGTAATGGGAATTTAATGATATTACCTGTCAGTATTTTGTTAAAAGTTAAGAAAGTTGCAGTTGCTATTTTGTAAGAGAAAAAAAGATGTTCAAGTGGGTTTTTTTTTCCTTCTATAGCTACACTTCTTTTTAAAATCTAATTTGAGAAAAAAAATGTAAACCTCCCCTTTTCTCTTTCTCTTATTAGGTTTTTTTTTTTTTTTGCTGTATAGTCAGAAGCCTGAGCTTAATATATAACTTATGGAATGGTCAGAGGTGAAATATGCCTTTTATTGGGAGAAGACTGGAGTATATTTAATCAAATATACTTGTATTGAGACAGAAGGGGAATTATATTACTGGGTCAGATAGTTCCCAAGTGTAGTTTGATTACAGCTGTAAAACCTTATATTTTTTATATTGGCACTGGACCAATTAAAATATTGCCAGTAAAAAGCTATGAGCTAGAAAAGAAACTCTAAAAATAACATCTTGTTAGTGCACATATCTGCTTTCTGTGTGGGTTCTGCTTCAGGGTTTTACTGCTGTCAATACTGCTGACAAAAAGCTGTAAAACCACAAGCTGTGTTCTATTCTGCCTTGTGCATAATCAACAAAATTGACAGTTAGCACTGATTTTAAAATCTGTATTACTGATGGGTAAAAATGTATATCAACGATTATTGAATTGTAAGACAGCCTGCAGTCCTGTGCTGAAAACAAAAGGGATGGGGAGAACACACAAAACACAGAGAGTGAAAACTGCTGTTGTATAATTCCTTGAAAACAGAATTACACTTTTGCCTCAATGACTTTTTAGAAGATCTTCTATGTCTGATAGTTAACAGTTCTGTCTTCCTATAAGCCAGAGTGATGAAAAAAATGATTTGGGAGAACAATGACCCTCTTTTCCCCTTAGCCATATTTCTTTTCTTGGCACATTGATGCACCATGGACCACAGCTCAGAACAGAGCAGTATGTCATGAAGTTTACAAATAATTCCTCCAAAAGACAGCTGCTAGTTCACATACCTTTGCAACTAATTCAAAATGTCTGTCAGATGTAGGAAGCTTGTATTCTCTCACAGGCAATTTCATGGACAAATGTCAGAAGGTGGGAGCCAAACTGAGCTAATGTAGCACAAATATTTATGTAATTTGTTCATTGTTCTTCAGCTTTACCTCTTAATCAGACTCTGGTGTCTGACACAGCCCAGCACTGTACTCTGAACTTGAGGTGAGGCAGCACCAGTGCTGAGAGAGAGTGGGATAGCCACTCCTTTTAACCAGTCAGCTGTACTCTGCTTAAAGCACCCGAGGATACTTTTGACCCCCTTGGCTGCCAGGGAACATCATTAGTTCATGTTGAACCTCACAGCAAACAAACCTCTCAGATCCCTTTCTACAGCCTCTTGTCCCCCAGTCTATACATGCACCCAGGCACAAATCATTATACTATCCCAAGTATAGAGTCTAGTATTGGTTGTTGCTTAGTTTCATGTGATTGGTGTTTACCCATTACTCTGATTATCAATATCACTCTCTAAGGCCTCTCTGCTCTCAAGGGAATCAATGATTCCTCCCAATTTGTTATCTTCAACACACTCTGTGTGACCTAACTCCTGTGTCCAGGTCATTAGCAGAAACACTGAAGAGAATTTTCTCTCAAGTCCTGAGGGAACATGACTTGCGACTACCTGCCATTTAGATGTTGCCTCCATTACTGGATCACTTTGAGCCCGTCCTTTCAGCCAGTTGTTCACCTACCATATCGTGTGCATGTTCAGCCATGTGCTGGATGCCTTTTCCATGAAGATGTTGTGAGAGATAGTACCAAAACCTTTGCTAAAATCCAAAAACCCATTCCCACTCCCTTCCCTTTATTCACTAGGGAAGTGTCCTTGTCAGTTAATAAGTTTTTGCTTCACGAATCCATGTTGGATTTCAACAATCACTGCATAGTCTTTCAAGGGTTTTTCATTAACTCCCAGGATAACATTTTTTATAATCTTACCAAGCCCAAAAGCAAGATTGTCAGGCTTACAATTAGCAGGGTCTTCTTCCTTGCCCTTTTTGAAAACTGGAAAACTGTTTGCCATCTTCCAGTCACCTGGGACTTCTCTAGATTCCTAAGACTGTTGATATATAGCTACAGTAGGTCTTGCAATAACATCAGTGCACGATTTCATTAGCCTGAGATAAATCCCACCAAGCCCCATAGAATTATGTGCACCCAGTTACAGCAGAAAATTGTGTACCAATTCAAAGTCATCTGGGAGCTTATCACTCATGGTCAATTATGGTCTTCCCACCCAGGGATCCCAGAGCCTCAAGGGCCGTGATTGGTGTTAAAGACAGTACTGAAGAAGGTAACAAATATTTATGCTTTATCTTCACCCATATTCCTGAAGTGATCAGCCCCACCAAGTAACAAACCAATGTTTCTTTAGACCTCCTTTTCCTATCAATACACCTAAACTCTTCACTTGTTGTCCACCGATATATTGACCACCTTTAACTCCTACCGAGCTTTACATGAATTCTCTTCCAATAGTGATCAACAGCATCCCTACAGTCCTGTTGTACAGCCTGACCTTGCTTCCACAATCTACATACTTTCTTTTCCTGCCTAGATTCTGAGGGCTGTCACCATTCAGAAAAGCCAGACTTCTGCCTCTCTCATTTGACTTTCAATGCATTAGGATAGCCTACTCCTGCACTCTTAAAAGATGTTTCTTAAAAACTGACTAATATATGTGGACCCCATTTCACTCAAAACTCAGAATTCCATGGAAATTTACTAACTAGTACTTTGAGCAGCCAAAAGTCTACTCTCCTAAGATGCAGCATAGTAGCTCTATGTCTTTAATTTTTTCTTTTTTTAATTTTGTTTTTTTAAGTTTTGCTAAAACAGTACAGATTGAAGTACAAAGGAATTCAGCCCATTGATTCTAAAAACACTGGAAAAATGTCAGATGAAAAAACCTTGTCAATGAAACAGATATATTATTCTATCACAGGACAGTGAGCATAAATTTAGACGTCAGCATGATTTGTCTTTAATGTTTTCATTAACCCTACCTTGCTTGTCTTACCACAGGTGTTCACACGTTAAGCCAATCGGGGATTAATGGATTATTTCATTAATATATCTGTGAAATTAGTTTATCGTGTTTATAGTTTTTCTCTTCCTCAGTTGTTGACTTCTCAGCATGTCTCATATAACTCCCAAAATCATACCCGTGTTTCATTAATTTTCCAATGATGATTAGCAACGTACAGTTTCTAAAGCTAGGAATTAACCCTTTTCTCAATTCTACACAGTTGTAGGGGAAATACAGCTAATTGCATTGTTCTCCTACTGTTTCAGTTGCACATTAGAGAAGATCTATCTGTAGACTAACTTGAAAATACTGCAGAAATATTAAGAGAATGAAAAATCTTAGGGTATATTTCAGAAACTGGCATATGCAGCTCTGGCAATTCTTCCACTTAAGATCTAATTTTAAGAAGACAGATAACAAGAATATACTTTTGTAACATTTCTGTAATTTGAAGTCAAGTTTTAGACCCCAAAAGGATTACTTAAAGAAAGATAACGGTTGCAAAAAAGAACAGAAGAAAGCAGCAGAGAAAGAACTGAGGATCACGGTGGACAACAAACAGGCTGTCAGTGAGCCCGCAGTGCCCTTATAGCCAAGGGCCAATGGTATCCTGGAGTTCTTTGGGAAAAACACTGCTAACAGGTCGAGGAAGGTAATCCTTTCCCTCTACTCAGCCCTCATGAGGCCACATCTGGAGTGCTGTGTCCAGTTCTGGGCTCCTCAGTGCAAGAGAGACATGGAGTTCCTGGAGCAGCTCCAGCAAAGAGCGACAGGGTTTATCAAGGGACTGAAGCATCTCTCTTTACAAGGACAGGCTGAGGGACCTGAGCTTGTTCAGCCTCCAGAAGAGATAACTGCGAGGGGACCTTATCCGTGCCTATAAGAATCTGAAAGGAGGATGTCAGGAGGGTGGAGCCAGGCTCTCCTCGATGGTGCCATGCAACAGGACAAAAGGCAATGGGCAGACTCTGATGCACAAGAAGTTCTACCCAAATGCAAGGAAAAACTTCACTACTGGGCGGGTGACCATGCACTGACCAGGCTGCCCAGAGAGAATCACTCACTGGGGATATCCAAGAATTGTTTGGATGCAATCCTGTGCCATGTGCTCTAGGATGACCATGCTCGAGCAGGGAGGTTGGACTGGATGACCCACTGTGGTCCCTTCCAAACTGATCCATTCTGTGATTCTGTGTTAAAAAAGAAAGAATTTTCCTGCTGTATATAGATCGACCTGTCTGATGAGCAGCATTTTTAATGCTGCTGGAATCAGTAATGAATGTCCATGGCAGTTAGTGAGAGGAATTTAAACAGTGATTGATCCTTTATTTTGTTAATAGCCTAAACATTGTTACTGAAAAAAGTATGTTGTCTTGTCAAGCAGGAAGGAATATTTTCAGCTGACATACAGATGTTATAAATCCAGCATTATTAGAAATGTGCATTTGATAACTTTTTTAGTACTTATGGCAAATTATGCCTCCCAAAAAGGGATGGGTGGGAGGGAACAACTTAAAATAGTTGCATAGTGTCTTCAGAAAACTCTGGAAAACCTGGTTAACTTTTAACTAGTATAGTTAGTCTGTAAAATACTTATAAAAATATAAAATTATACAGTAAGTCATTAAAAGTTTCTGTCATAGTCATGATTTATTCAAATATAGCTTCCAATCTGCCATCAACACAGGATAAGACCTTGAGCTAATAAAAAAGAGACAGAAGTTCATGCCCTCAGTGCTAAACATGAACCAAGATAGTAACTTTTTAAAAGTATAAAAACCAGTGTAGATATTGTCATACTTTCTGAAGGAAACCATCCTCCTGTCATTCTTTTCTCTGTTTCTAATTCTATTTCTATAGATTTCTGTAGATTTATTGTCTTTTTCAAATTGAGACTCCCACAGCACCTGCAACATTAGATCTCCAGATACAGCAATTCATTGACTCTGTTGCTTTGAGTAAGTTTTTAGTTTTAATGGAAGAAGAGAACTCGGCATATGAAGGCCCTATCCTTGCACTGCTGTTGGTCTGCTAAGGTAATCCTCGAGAAGATACCGCAGAGTCTCTGCCTTAATGATACCATTTGAAGAAGGGAAGTAATATTGCTTGAATCTGAAGTCACAGAAGGATTTTTCCATGTGATCATGCTGCTCTGAGGAGTGTTTGCACCTCTACCTATCTGTTTACGATCTGTGAACAGTCTGTTGGTAATAAAACCAAGACAGCTTCCTACATGGTAGAGCTCTAACAGGAGATCATGGAAATATTCTGGCAGACACTAGACAAGTAAATTATTTAGAAATTCTTGAAAGATATTTATTTAGATAGAAAGGGTGTTAATAGTGGGTAAACTATTGTCTTGTAGGGCAAAAAGCATAAATTGGTGTGTTGTATGATACAAAGGATAAATCAACAGATATTTAACTTTTCACGGCGCTGAGCAAGAAAATGCGTTTAACTCATCTCTAAGTGCTTTAGGATAAATACTCTGATTGGGATATTTGAGGAAGACGTTGCGTTCCAATGTGGGGAACAGCGAGGAGTTCTTTTAAAAATAGATAGTTGGGAACAGAATTAAGCCAAACGAGGCAAGCGCTGTATCTGAGAACCGTTTATTTGTAACAAAAACGAGAAGAAAAAGGAGTTGCCCAGACGAAAGAGGGCTAGGAGAGACAGGAAAGAAGGAAGGGGAAAAGGAAAAGGACTGGGGAAGACAGAGAAGAGATGGCGTTCCCAGCAGCGAGTCAGGGCAGTGCTGTCGGTGTCCAGGTGTCGAGCTCTGCGCGCTGCCTGCCCGTGCTCGGGCTGGCTCTGGCCGGGCCTGCGCGGCTCTCGGAGAGGCGCGGCTGCACAGGCGCGGCTCCCGCGGCCGCGGCATCGGACACGCGATGAGGACACGCCGTGAGTGGGCGCTGGAAGGGAGCTCCAGGAGCCTGGGCAGAGCCACGGCGAGGGTCGCGGCCACGGGCTGGATCGGGACGGCAGGGCGGAGCGGACCGGCGTGGCAGGGTCGAGTGCGGGCAGCCCGGGCAAGGACGCGGGGGCGAAGTGGCAAGGCGGCGGTCAGGGACACAGGGAGGCGGGACAGGGGCGAGGGCGAGCAAGAGTCAGCGAGGGCAGGAGAGCCAGAAGGCAGGCTGGGGCCAGGGCAAAGGAGGGAGCGAGCCAGCCAAGGGACAGCAGCGAGCCCTGGCGAGCAGCCGCCAGCCCCCGCAAGCCGTGATGCAGTTTGTGTTCGTACCCCCCTGGCCCCTCCCAAAGTCTGCCCGCGGACAGGAGACCATTGGGCCGGTCCCAACTTTCTGTGCCGCCCGTTAGCAGAGACCTTTTCGCTACCTGACTGGAGAAGCCCCTGTGCAGTGTGCTCCTGCTGACTGCTCCATGTGAGGTGTTGCCAGGCCAAGTCTCCCCAGAGACGAGGCTTCCCCCAGTCCTGGCTGTCCCCTGCCAGTGGCACGTGTGCACACCGTCTCCTCTCATGTCTCTGACAACGCTGACAACCAGGGCTGAGGCAAACTAAAATGGCTGAATCGAAATGAAATTAGTTCCTCACGGACACCAATACCCAATGAAAAAATATCAACTCTGACATCATCTGTTAAGCAAAATGATTGCACCTGTGGTTAGATCAAAAGGCAGAGAGAATAATATTTTTATATCAAGAGGCAGTAGTGTCAGTCACTAAGAACCAGGAAAGGAGAAGTTATAAAGTGTCTTTCAAAAGATGCAAGGGCAACAAAACAGCAAGACATTATCAAGCAGTTACTCTTAGCATGTAATGAGACAGAAAATGGGAACTGCGCATCAAATATGCATTTAAAAGTATTGAGGGAGTATTAAGGAAGATTTAAAAACAACATAAAAGAAAATGCAAGAGAAACCAAATAAAAAGAATCTAGTAAAATCCAATTTACTCCTTTCATAGAGTAGCTAATGTAGTATTTTAAGACCAAAGCAGCAAAAGTGAAAATGCCATATAAAGCTTTTGACATGCCATCCTTCCACAGAAACATTAATAACAACCCCTTATTCACATTCATTCATGAAAGGATATATGTTATAGGTTAAAGTGTTTCTAAAGAAGGAGATGCCATATTTTGTATTACAAGAAGGCCTCTAGCTCAAGCCTTTGAAACATTTTTGTTAGCAACCAGATTGATGAACTAAAGACAGCACTTAGACCATTCACAGATGGTAAACAGATACATAGAAGAGCAAACACTCTTCTGGACAGGACGAAAATCATTTTGATAGAGTGGGAGAAGATATGAGATCAACAAGATAATATCCAATATAAACAAGTGCATAGTACTACTCTTTAAAAAGGAACAAATATAAAATAAGGAGTATCTGGCAGATGACTGCAAGTGACTGGAAGCTTCATAGGAGTCAAAAACCTGATGTCCTGTAAAAGATAAAAAGTCTTCTGGGTTATGCTAGTAAGACTGTCAGATGGAGAACACAGGAAATAATACTTCTACTCGCTGTGAATATAATTCAAGACCAAATTAATAAATTTGGGGTTCAAGAGAAGGAAGACAGTTTTAAACCCTCTCAAAAGCAATATTATTTGGGCAAGAGGTTTATCTAGAACAAAAGAGAGTGGGATAGAAGGGTAACATTATGATATGTTAAAAGGGTTGTTGTAAAAGCACCAGTTTTACAATATTTTCCTGAGTCCACCAATGACAACAAAGTCATCAGTAGTCTTCATTACAGCAAATCTTACATTGAAGATTGAGAAGTGCCTTCTAATTATACTAATGAAAAACCCTGCAGCAGCATGCCTGAGGAGATGTAATCTCTACTACATTTCAAAGACTAGGAATAGAAAATACTCAGCTTGTATCCAAGGATAGAGTAGCTCAGCTAGATTTCAAGCTCTGTTTTATTAAATAATTCTCTGCTAATATATACAATAATAAAATAAAGAACAACTATTACTTCACTTGTATGATTTCTTAGAATAAAAATGTATACCCTTATGTAAAATATTTACAAAATTGTGAAATAATCATCCATTATTTGGGTTATGCAACCTATATGCATGCAGAAATAGATGTTTAAGCAAAAGGCTACAAAGGATCAGCTGTGGGTTTTTTGCAAGATGTTGTTTTATACAGTTTGAGACAGTAACCAGTTGAAACAGTACTGTCATAATCAAATAGAAATTGTTATGATTTTTACCTAGATTTAAGTTTGCACTCCCCTTTCTCCTATTTTACAATACTTGGGTTTTTTACTTGCTATGTTTTCTTAAGGAACCAGTATTAAATAGATCATTAATACTTTGAAATGTATTTAATGTTCACTGTCATTTGCTTTTATGTGTAATAAGGCACAGAGATGAAAAATTCATGATAAGATACACTAGGAAATTGGATTTCAAATTAAGACAAATTATATGCAAATAATGGATCAAAATTTAAAAAAAAGTGCAATTATGAATTTAATAAAATATTTTTTTTAAAGGACAAAGAGGAGGTGAAAAAACTGATAACAAATGGAACAACTGTGTTTTGATGTATGATAGAAATGGATTAGTCCTTTAAGTGTCAAGCCTCTTGTAGAAACAACATTATTAGCTCTATCTTTTAATAATAATGTCAGGCTGGAATATCTACAACTTTGATTTTTAGAAACAAATTAATTTGCAATCAACACTGCCTGCGATTATAACAAGTGGTATAACATTTCAAAGGCATATTTTGAGACTGGGAATGATAATCATTGCTAGCACTGGGAGGAGGAGGGGGAGGCCTAGGTGTATGGATGTTAACGAACAACCATGCAGATTATTATAGAGTGTGTCAGATATAATAAGTCCTCAAGCTCCACATAATAGCTCTGTAGCTGCTTGTTCTGCTCTAGCAGTTGTCTGTGACAGTGAGAATTATTAGAAGACAGAGCAAGTGCTTTAAGGGTCACGAGCTAGTTTGCCCATTCATAGACTTCAGAAAGCCAATACTTGGTCGTTAGTAGCCACACATCCCTAAAAGCCATAATACAGGTCTGTCCCAAGTCTACAGGAGATATAATTATGAGACTTTTCTCACATCTCTTCTTTCACACAAACTCTGCTGTTGTGTAGAACCTGTATAAAAGGAAACATCCCAACAGAATGAAAGGTCAGTACTAAATTATTCTTTGTAATAGTACTTTCATCACTTCCCAGAAATGGGACTGTGGAAAGCAATTATGGCTCACTCACATATGGATTTACTGTGAATGTTTTTTTTGTTGTTCTAGTAGCTGCGTTGGCTTTGGCATTTTGCTTTTATTGAGTTGTTTGGTTTGGTGCTTGTTGTTGCTGTTGTTGGGGTGGTTTTTTTTGTTTTGTTTGTTTTTGTCTATGTTTTTGTGAGTTTTGGGTTTTTGGGGGTGGTGGTGCTTTTTTTTATTATTACTGTTTTTTAAATACAGATTTTAGTGAACAGTCAAATTGGAAGTGCTGCATTTTGGGGGTAACCTAAAGCACACATATGACCAAAAGATGTCTGGAATCCTAGACATGGAAAGATATTTCATTTTTCTATAAAGTTCCATTAAAGTGAGAAAATCCTTTAGAGAAAAAATAGAATTATCCAGATATGCTGCCTTATACATAAATAATTCACATACTACATTTAAATTTATTGCAAGGTAGCCTCATCTTTTAGAAAGACAAATGATCCTTTGAGTTTATACAGAATATTAAAATGAATCTTGGAGTGTTGGCAGGGGTAGTTTATTTGATTCAATGCCTAAAATTGTAATAGGTTTTTAGTACAATACCCAGTAATGTCTAACAACACTTTTCATACTTTCTTCTAAAACTTTTCCTTATACTGTATGCAAATTCACCTGCATTAGAGTATTTAATTGGATAAACAAGCTACAGTTGATACGTTAAAGTAAGCATTAATTAGTATTCTCAGTGAGTCACAAAGCAGATGGGTGCTTTTTAGGCTTTTATAGGAGAGCACAAAAGAATTAAATGTCCTAAACACAGTAATTCAGTGCTCATAGTTTTGATTGCCTTAAAACATTACAATTTTCATTATATTAAAATTATTGTATGAGTTATGGTCATATCAAGCAGAGGAAAATTTTTTTTAAAGGAAAAAGATGTTAAAATAGAACAACTTTGGTTCTGAGAAAGTAAGGGTGTGATGTAAAAAGAAGTCCTAGCAATGTTAGGAGAAATTTGTCTAAAATGCTGCAGGAATTCACAGAAGACTTTTGAAGGAGTTTTCATAAATCCCCTCTAAATACAATATGGCATACTGGCCACCAGCTTTCCACCTCAAAGTTTAATCTTCTCTTAAAAAGGATGAAATTATTCATTGTGTGTAAGTTATTACAACGGTTTTGCTAAGTTCTGGAGCCCTTTCATTCTGTCAACACTTTTGTAAAGTACAAGTTTATTGTTCTAAAGTACATTGCATACAGCTGTGTAGCGCTTCACATGTGATGACTTCTGTTTATGATAGAGTTTGATTTAATTGGTAAAATAATATTTTTCACTCACCTAGACTCAGTTTTCTTCTGTTTGATCCAGAATAGTACAAAGCAATAAAGCTGACAGTTGTTTCTCTGCAATATGTTAGAAATTCTTCAGAAAGCTGACTGGCTGAGAATACAAAAGATTCACAAGAGAGGAAAACAAGGCTCTCAGTGGATTGCATAAAAATTTGGACATTATTTTCTTAATTTAGAGCTGTGTTAAAAAATCCCAAACAAACCAACATTTGGTTCTTCAGTATTTTTTGAAATTAATTTGATAGTTAATATTAAATATAATTGCTTGATAACTTTATTAGTGCTTTTCAGTAAAGATTTCTAAAGAAACAAGAGACATGCCTCATTAAATTACCACTATAAAGCAGTATTAGAGTATTGCAGTGTAAGTGTAGCGTGGGGGGTGCATGGGTCCGCAGGAGGGCAGGGCATACTGCTGCATGTAAGGATGAATTAAGACTGTTTAGGCGGAATAGAAGAGGTGTCATGCAAAAGGACACAATGAAACAATTTTGAAAAAAATATCTAAGATGCAAGCATAAGAACTAATAGAAAACATACCATGATTAAAATTTCAGATAACTGTTGCGCCTAATTCTGATGAGGAACATGCCATTTCTTTTGTATTAAAAGTATGGCAAAATTTGATTATATGGTTTAATGTATTCTCTCACATGTAACTAAAATACTGGGAACGTGAGAACTGAACTCTGTTGCACGTGCCAGGCAAGGAACTGCAGTGAATCTGTTAGGTCTGAGACTGAAGCATGACCTCTGGAATAGTATTCAGATCCTTACCTTTTTCCCTCTGTGCATTTGTAGAATAAATGAATAAATCTGCCATCCATTGTCAATGAGATCTACAGATAGAAAACTATTTGGTTACCTGTGACAAACTCTTTCATCAGCTGCTGATAACTAAGTTTAAGTAGTGACTTGGCCAAAGGTCAATATGGATTATCAACCTTGCCCTGAACAAGAGCAAGATCTTAAT
This sequence comes from Picathartes gymnocephalus, assembly GCA_013390045.1. Lineage (NCBI taxonomy): Eukaryota > Metazoa > Chordata > Aves > Passeriformes > Picathartidae > Picathartes > Picathartes gymnocephalus. The sequence goes on along the minus strand of WEKY01000079.1, from coordinate 18,780 downwards.
TAGAGGTTCATGGCTTTATCAAAACAAGTTTCTTTTACATCTTGATATAACTATAAAAAACCACCAAGAATGAATGGGATCAAGTGTCAACGTGTATAGTTAACTAACACTAGACTGGAAGACCAGTGATCTTTTTTTCCATTTTTCCAGGGCTTTTCAATGTGAACTGTTTCAAAGTGGATTAGATTATCATAATTTTTCTGAAGACTAGGCCCTATTAAGGTGATTGAGGTTAAGAATTCCAAATGAAAATTAAAGGAAAAATAATTAAAGGTAGTTAGAAGCATTACTTTCACCCACAAGTTATTTAACTTTTTCAAATAATTCCTGAAGATTTTACTGACGGCAAGAGTATGGAGACTTCAATAACAACCATTTCTACAGTAAAAAACCTAACCTTAAAATAATGCTAGAAGACCCAAGATAAATAAAAGGATTTTTAAAATGAGTACATGTGCAGCACCTGACACTTGGCCTTGTTGAACTTCATGAAGTTTGCATGGACTCACTTTCTAAGCTTGCCAAGGTCCATCTGGATGGCTTCCCCTTCCTCCAGTGTATCAGTTGCACAACAATCATGGTGTCATTGTCAAACTTGCTGAGGATGCACTGAATCCCACTGTCCATGTCACCAATAAATATTTTAAACAATGCTGGTCCCAATACTGACCCCTGAGGAACACCACTCATCACTCTCCACTTGGACATTGAGCTGCTGACTGCAGTTCTTTGTGTGTGACAAACCAGCTTGTTCTTTCTGCACCAAGATGTCAGTCCATCAAATCCATGTCCCTCCAGTTTAGAGTCAAGGATGTTAAAATGTATAATAGTTGTGGAAAGGAGGAGGGATTATTTTAATGTGAAAATATTTACGTCTATTTTTGTAATTTTGAATAATCATTTTACAGAAATTGCCTCAGGGCTCCCACAGTGTTATGCCTGTCTGTGCAGAAAGTGAAAAAAAAGTCTTTAAAACACAGGGACTACACTCAAAATAATTATAAATTCCAAATCACCACATTTACCTTGAGTCTTTTTCTTAAGACAGCATGTAAGGGGAAAACTCTACTTCCTTCACCAATTGCTACCAAAGAAAACATCAGTGATGTTATTATTAGAGAAACTCAGGGGGGAAAAAACCCTAAAAAATAACTACTATTTTGCTACATAAGGGTGATTCAGAAAGAAAATTAGGAAACAGTTATTTGAACCAAGAAAAATTAGAAATGAGGAATTTAATGAATTTCAGTGCTACTTTATGGAAAATGAACTTTGGAAACAAAACTTGTGTCATTTGGAAACATTCTTAGTGTTAGGATTCCTTCTTAACTTTTCCCTAAAGGTCTTTAAATCTTTTGAAAAATACCATCTCCCATCCATAATTCAGTTTCAAAGCAAGGTCTTAAAAAAGCACACGTTGTGTTTTGAAAGCTAAGCAGATAGACAGCTCGTTGGGACACTGACAGTCATCATCTTCTGTACACCAAGAGCAGCTGCAGATACACTGCCAGTCACAGCGGACTAATAAGTGTACCATAACATGTCCTACTGTGCTGCCCAGGGAACAAACTGCACTAGCAGAACCTGGGAGCACCCTCCTTCCCTAGTATCACTATAATTTAATAATAACAGTGTGACTTTGACCCTTAACAAGACCAAGTCCAAAGAGATAAGGAAAAGAAATTCTCACTTAAAACACATGAATTCCTAAAATAAAAACCAAGTTCTGATTCTGTGTCTCCAGCAGTTAATGCCATGTGAGCTTAAGAATCTGAAAGGCTGTTAAAAAAAAAAAAAAAAAAGGCACTTAAGGGAATTAAAACCTTAAAAGGTTACATGCATCTTGGAGACTTTTTAGGGAAGCTGTATTATAAGCACAGAACAAATCTATACTACTCATAAAAGTCCTGATAAAAGAAGCAAGCCTGGTTAAAAGATAGGGGCAAGGGGAGTTATTTGAAAGCAGTTTTCAAAGAACTGGGATCATGTTGAAACGAAGAAAATAGAAGAAAAGTAATATCTGGAAAGTTAAAAAACTCCATAAACCTGAGTGAAGAGCTTGAGGTAGAACAAGCAAAATTCATAAAAATTAATAAATCTTTCTTCAAACACATCAGGAGGAAGAACTCTGAGAGGCTTCAAATCCCACAGATTATCGAGCTATAAAAGAAGCCTTCAGGAAAAATAAAGTCACAGAAGAAAGCTGAAGAGACACAGTGGCTGTGTTCACTGTTGAAGAACATGTACAAATTTTTCCTCCAGAACACCACACCCACCCTTTTTTTTTTTTTTTTTTCATAGGGAAAAGATTTCAAAGATGTGTTTTAAATTGTGCTCCCCCAGGAGAAGTTTCAGGAAAAAAAAAGACAGTAATGAGAGACCAGAAGCAGATAATTTTCATCCAAGGCCTTAGAGATTTGATGGTAAAACAGATGAACAAGATGAGATCTAAAATCTCTCCCTCAAAACCCACGAGTTACATGAGAAGCTGAAGGGCAGTGCAGGGACTTATTTAACCACGAATGCTTGCAGGCTCACAGTATTCAAAGGAGGTACTATTCTTGTTTCCCCTGTTATTATAGTCTTTTCTATGCATCTGCTTTTGATGGTAACACCAGATGAGCATTACCAAAATGTGAATAAAGCACCTAAATGCCATGCTAATGTACCCCTTAACACTTGCCACAACAGCAAATAAAATGCAGTATCCAGTTGGCTTTTTTGTTGCAGCAGTACCCTGTTCACTAACATTGAACTTGTCCACTGGGAACCCCAGGACCCATTCCACTGGGCTGCTCCCTGGATTGGTGGATCCCAATTCTCCAGCCAATGCAGAGGCCACTTGTCTAGACTGTCACATATCTGTTTCTCTATATCAGGCTGTGTGAACCCTGAAAGCTTTGTAGAAATGTACTGAAATCCTTGGAGAAATTCAGGTAGGCAATGTCCACTGCTCACTCCTTAGAGAATCTCCAGTTTCTATAGGTCAAATAAAATTAGAAAGTTACCTTTAGATGTGAGGAGCTACCTTTGTCATGCAACTCTGAAACACATATTTAAGATACCAGAAGGGACAGAGAAATCTCTCATCCTACTAAATCCAAGATGTGATTATCCAAGTTTCCTCTTAACTGTTACCTCGTAAGGAAAGAAATTAGGAGCCTGTGAGCACTTGAATCACTGAAATCTCAGATCCTAGTTGCAAGCTTAAAAATGTAAAAAATTTTTAAATAAAAAATGTGGATCTTTAAGTTTAGCAGCATCTACATCAGGTCACTTCCTAGGCCCTTATGTTCCAGAAGCATTTGATATGGTGTGAACATTTTCAATAAACATACCACCAATCCCTTTACTACATAAATATATAATGTTAGCAGGCAAAAATTGCATAAGCAGCATAGGGCAAATATCAGAGCAACACCTACAGAACTGCATTTGTAATGTGATAACTCCTTACATACACCATATAAATAGATGGTGTTTTAGTTAAAGTAACTCTTAAATGCACATTATGTGGTTTTGAACTTAATAAGCAGAAGAAACCTGAAATGAGGACTCTCATGTCTTAGATGAACCAAATGAGATCCAAAAGTCTGCCGAAAAGAACAGCTTTGGTAACTCAGCATTAAATTGAACAGTTTATAAAGCACTCTCTACCATTTTGTTTTGCTGAATATGGGAAACTCTGCCAGATGACTGAAATGTTTACATGTTTGCTACTCTGCAGAGTTCTTTCCTAAACTAGAGCAGTTTTCAAGCAACATAAGAATTACACATACACATGCATAGATATATATTATATGAATATATGTTTACAATTGGCTGTGTGGAAACAAGTATAATGAGAATCCCACAAGAGCTTGGAACCCGAAAAGAGAAGGAAGAATATTACCAAACCCTAAACAATATAATACAATGTAAAATCCAGCATAATCTGAAAACGGACCGTGGACTTTATTTTTTATGACACTAACAACAAAAAGTAACTACAGTTTTGTAAGCACATACATTATAAAATCAACTCTGTGCTAAATTTTATAGATCTGTATACATACAGAAAGTTATTCACAGCTCCAGATGTTGCAACTACTGACAAGATGTGATCCCCCTGCTTCTGAGTGTGGTTTGTCTTTCATAGTTTATACAGTTGTGGCTCTTTTTTCAGCTCTGCATGTGGTTAGAGTGCATTCACAGATGCCTGTGGTATGCCATGTAGAAATAGCCAGGTGAATTCCTTTAACTAACCTTTTGTAATATGCTGAGACATATATATGTGTGTGTGTGTGTGTGTGTGTGTGTGTGTAGTAGGGAATACACTGGACATGTGTTGACCCAGCCAGATAATTAAAAACTATAGCCAATGGATATTTTATTTTTATAGAGATACTTATTTATTTATTTTTATGTCAGTGTCTATCCCTTCTCCTCCTTTTTTCTCCCCTCTCACAAAGGTTTTATTTCATATTCCTTGAGAAAAATTCTGAAAATCAGTCCTAGCCACCTCTGTATTTTAATATTCTCTCAAGGATTTGCCTCTAGGATGAGAGCTGAGTCTATGCCTCTAGGAGGTGACAAAGAGAGGTTGTGAAGTCTCCATCCTTTGAGACGTTCAAAAGCCATGTAGATGTGACCCTGGGTAGCAGGCTTCTGTTTGAACAGAGAGGCTAGACCAGGAGAGGTCCTCTTCAGCCTCATCCATCCTGTAATTCTGTGTTTACTAACTTTGCCAAAAGTCTTCTGTTATGATTCTGACTTACTCAATGCCTTTTAAGAAAAGCTGGATGCATATAGAAATCAGCAGCATTTATTTCTCATATTGTATCACTTTGTATGTGGTAACAGAACAGATAGCAGCAGGAAATGAACACGTGTAAATTCTTAATAAATTATTGATATCTCAATTTACTTGTCTCAGACAGTCTTGACTTCATCTGTGATGCTCTTTTAAAAGTGTTTTTTCTGCTCCTAACTTGTCACTATTTAGAAATACATTTCATTGCAATACTCTTTCACATGCTTATAAGCCTCTGCTATAGTGTCAGAACTCTTCTTTCTTTTTCCCTACACTGCTAGTGATAGAAATTAAACTTGGTATGAAACGTGCTCAAAACCCAGAGTAGATACCCTTCGTAATAGAAATTGTGATTGAGAATCTTTTTATTCTGGTTCATTTATGTGTCAAAATGTGCTGCAGAGAGATTCCCATCAGAATTACACTGGTAATTGTATTAAAGTTGTAATGCGTCATCCTTCATGATTAGTGTTCATTCTCATCATTAGAAAGAATCACATAATCATAATTAAGTTTTCTTTCTGTTAGGGTGTAAGCCAGTGTCAGAGCTACACAGAGAGAAAGGAAGGACCAGATCTCATTGCAAGTCCCACTGCGGTTGGAAAATGCCCCCAAATCCAGATTCTGAGTGGATCGTTAATAATCCATTTGACCTCTATCCTGGATAAATTAAAAGGGTTGCAGGCTCTGGGAGCAGAGCAGTGTGTAGCACCACTCACTAACATTCCTTTGCAGGAATCCCTCTCCAGGAATAATAAATAGCTTAAAGACAGAAAATAGCTTTATTTACTAAGTGGAGACTTTGTGTGTTAATGTGGTATAATAGGTTCAAATCTCCATTGTGGAGATGTAAATCGAGAAATTTAAAAGGAATGTCCTGATCAGATAACAGTTGAAAGGCTTGAGGTAGAAAAAATAGGCTCTTTGCTGCAATACACAGCTCTTTATTACTTAAACCTCTTCTGAGCATTCTCCACTTCTCTGATTCCCTGATGAATGCAACAGTGAGAGCACCAGATGAAAGTAATTTCTGACAGAGACAGCTTGTATCTAAAAATATTTTATGTCTTGAGTATGATAAGTGACAGAATGAACAAAAGGATGACTTGAAAATTGTTTATCGATAGTTCTTTAACAGAGACAGCTTGTATTTATAAATATTTAGCATCCTCATTGAAATATAAACATGAATGGAAATCAAGAGTTGGACACACAGTATCTGGAAATAAACTAATTACATTTGTAATCAATTATATGACTGAACTACACTGGTTTTTCAATAGACATTAGCTAAATGGGTTTTGAGAAGTGATTTGCTGAATTTGTTAGAGGAAAACATTTAGTTTATTATTTTCATCTGGACAAAATAACAGCACCTTTTTTTCTCCTATGACTCCTTCAAATGTTGAAATGCTTCCGTTTCTTTCTAAATGCAAACATATGAATACTTAAGTGAAAGAAATACTACCAAAGCTAACTGGAAGTTTACAGGATTAATGTAAAATAAACTGGAGACATTTTTCTAAAAATGCTGCCAGCTGTTTTCTCCAAGTACAGAAATCCACACCAACCTTGCAACAACTTTGTCCATTTGAAGTTTAATTTACACCTACTTAAACTTCCATGCCAATGAAGAAAACTGGTCATGCTTCCAGTAATGGTAATGGTTCCAGTAAGAAGACATTTTTCTGACGAGAAATACACAAATTCTAAACCAAAGTCATCTGGAGAGGAGGTTCCGTGTATGCTGTGGAACTGTTGGGAGTCCACCCCTACGAGACAACGGCTGTACACAACATGCCATAAGCAGCTCAATGTTTCGTACATATTCCTTAACATAATGTATCTGCTCTCCTCAGAAAGGGATTTGGTTTTTATTCCTTTAATTTTTCTTGATAAGAAGTTTTTGGTTATGTACGCACAGAAAATTTTGATGTATACCAGATGTTTGGGAATCTTGGTTGACATTCTGTGACTGAGCTTACTGAGTGGTCTTTTCTAGATTTCAGATAAATCATCCAATGATCAAAGTAATAGCAACATTCTCCAAATGCACCTAAAATACTCAGTTGTGTTCTCCACGATGTTTAGAAGGAGAGTTAATACAAGTCACTATGTGAGCTCACATGGCACAACCCACGAGATAAGACCCAGAGGAACTAAAAGTACTGAGAAAGTCTCTTTGTCGTTGGACCTAAGAATACTGCTCTCAAACACAACTTACTCCTCAACTTAATTATTTGGTTGTCTTTTACAGGGTTCGAGATAGTTCACTGATGTTAACAACATGTTATTTGGATATTAAATAATTTGTCACAGATTTTCATAAATCATAAATGAGACACTACAGGTGTTGCCTCAGGTTGTTTACTATCTCCCTGAATTTCAGAATAATCTAAGAAGAGCTCTGTGTGCAATGATACACACAAATTTAAGTTAGAATTTACAACCCCCAATTAGATACTTGAATTATCTCACAACATGGATGAAAAGAATTAAGTGTTCACTATTACTATTTTAGTTCCCTGACTGGATAGACTGTAGAGGATGGTATTCTTATGCTGTATCTGCACCTAGAGTATACTTGGTGAAGCTAAAGCAAAAGAATTCTGTGAGCATGTAAAAGAGTACAAAACCTCTTCCCAGAATAAAAAACCTTCCATTTTTTCTCTGAACACAGATGGCTGCTTTTTTCAGTGTATTTCAAAGAATCTCTTTTATAAGAAATCACTCAGCTCCAACTGGAAGGAAAGAAGAATCTATTGCCCTTGCACAACCCACAGCCAGATATGACGAGTAGTCTTGGAAATGAATGTTGGGCTGTAGGTGGATAATAGGGGAAGGAAATTCATACACGAATCCTACAGAAGTTCTTGGGTGAATGAAATGCCTCTTCCTTTTCTCCTCTGAATTTCAGTGAAAGCTTCTTTTTAAAATGGAACAAAAAGGGAAAGAATGAAGGCTAGCTCAAAATGTTTGCCAAAGTAGCAGAAAACTGGATTCAGCTCTCACCTTTTCTTCCATCACAGGATATAACATGTCTGAATCAATAAGGGAAAGACTAATTTGAAGAGAAAAAGTGGTCCCAAAACTCCTGTTTTGTTTTCTCAGACTTGGAGAGATCCCTCTTCTTCTAAAGAATCAACTATTAACTATTAATTATTTAAATACTAATTGAACTTAAAAGAGATCCAATCCTTGAGTACAGCCCATAACTGGAAGTCAACACTGCTAGGATTGAAAGCTTGTGTCAAGAAATACTTAACATATAGAAGTAACATATGTGATACAGGACCTGAAGCCTTTTTCATTTATTTGTGAAGCATTGAGTTTCACTCTACTGAGTTTGCATGTCAAGCCTCTTGGTAGGGGGAGGACTTCTCTGAGAAGCTGACAGAATCTTCTCTCATGTTGAACAGAGTCAGTGTCAGATGGCTCCAAGACGGATCTGCCACTGGCCAAGCCCAAGCACATCAGTGACAGTGGTAACACCTCTGGGATAATGGATTTAAGAAGAAGAAAAAAAACCCTTGTGCAACAGCAACTGCAGCCAGAGACAGGAGTGAAGAAAATATGAGAAAAACAGCCCTGCATACGCCAAGGTCAGTGAAGAGAGAGGGGCAGGAGGTGCTCCAGGAGCCAGAGCAGAGATTCCCCTGCAGCCCGTGGTGCAGACGATGGTGAGGCAGCTGTGCCCCTGCAACCCATGGAGATCCACACTGGAGCAGGGATCCACCTGCAGCCTGTGAAGGACCCCATGCTGGAGCAGGTGAATGCCCAGAAGAAGGCTATGACTTTGTGGCAAACCCAGGCTGCAACAGGATCCTGGCAGGACCTGAGGCACCATGGAGAGAGAAGCCTGCACTGGAGCAGGTTTGCTGGCAGGACTTGGGACCCCATGAAGGACCCACACTGGAGCAGTTCATGAAGAACTGCAGCCCATGGAAAGGACTTGCGTTGGAGAAGTTGGTGGAGGACTGTCTCCCGTGGGAAAGACCCTCTCTCTGAAGCAAGGGAAGAGTAAGAGGAGTCCTGCCTCTGAGGAGAAAGGAGCAGCAGAGGCAACATGTGGTGAACTGACAGGAGCCCCCATTCCCAATCCCCCTGCAGCACTTTTGGGGAAGGAGGTAGAGAAAATTGAGAGTGAAGTTCAGCTTAGGGAGAAGGGACCTGAGAATGGAAGGAGAGCTTTTTAAGATTTGGCTTTGTTTCTCATTATCCTACTCTGATTTGATTGGTAATAAATTAGGTTATTTACACATCTGTTATTGAAAGACAGGCAGTGGCAAGATGGAAAAAAACCAGAACCCAAACATTCTCCATGACATGACAATAAATCTTCCAACACCTAAACACATTAACGCTAGAAGATCACTTTTTGTCATAGATGATCATAACGATGTAAAAAAACCTGTTTTACAGAAGGAAAGGGAGTGGGATTAATGAATTTTTTTCCTAGAATATCTACAGACCTCCTTAGACCATTAATTTTTGATCCTTCTTGCACTTTATATTTGTCCTATGGTGCACCTTTACTTAGTATTATCTACTTTATCAGTCATTTTGCTGTGTTGAAACTCTGAATATGAAAGTTCTACATCCTTTTGAAAGAGAATAATTGTGACTTCAAACAACAAAGGGGTTACTGCAGAGCCAACCTCAGTAAAACCTTTTTTCAGCTGGTGAAGAACATTCCCATTTACTGAATCCCTGGAAATAACATTGTTCTCATATTTAAACATAGCCAAAATACTTTTTTTTTTTCCAAACTGAAGAAAACTAAAATTAAGGTCAAGATCCAATCTATTCAATACAGACTACAATGAGAAAGTGTCACAGCCTTTTTCTCCATAAGAAGAGGTCACAGGAGTTTCATCTTTGCCTTTATTCTGTCGCAATTCTTTTCTGTAATTCCAGGGGCTACCTGCCCTTCACACAGCTCATTACACAGCTCCTGGCTGCCTGCCAGCCATTACCAGGCCAAGAAAGTTGCAAAAGGCTGCTTTGGAAGTGGTGGGCATGGATACTTTGACCATCTCTACTGTCTTGCATCTAAATATTTTAGAATGCTTGAACATTAAAAAA
>WEKY01000071.1:224358-250142 GCA_013390045.1 Picathartes gymnocephalus | reverse complement strand
GGAAGGGAAGGGAAGGGAAATGAGAACTCTTAGCCGTGGAGGCCTGGAGGGAGAATTAAAACACTCAGTAATAACCTTTCTGGAAGACATTTGGGGGTCAGCCAAATTTGAGCAGAAGGGATTTCTTGAGGGTGGTGAATATTTCCTTTAAAATAACCTGCTTCTGTTAACTTCTATAAGTTTATCAGCCATGCATTTCTTCCATTTCTTCTCAGAAGATAAAACAGGGAAGATCGATTGCCTTGATAGGTGATTGCTCTCTTCACTTAGAGTAAGGAATCACACAACTTCTTGTACTTCTCAGCCCTAAATCCTGTTTAAGAGTTTTGTGGGTGTGTCATGAAGCTCTGTGGGTATAGGCAGTCGGCACATATTTCAGATGTTCTGCAGTCCTCAAGAAATCACTTTACAAGGTATTGCAAAGGTGTCCAGGGCTCAGGGAAGGAGCTCTAACTGCAAGGATGACACAGAATGGGACAGGCTGACATTTTCCCTGCCAATCAGTCCCTGGCCACTAGAATGGTGAGCTGAAATTCCCATCCTGTCAGCATCATCTCCTGTTGCAATACCACCCCTGTGCATTCAGGCCACCTGCTGAACATATTGTCAGGGCTACATTCATTCCTTTTGAATCCTTCTGATTGTAGGAGTCCTGGGGAAAACATCATGGCCAAAATTTGGTGGTAGCAGTGAAATCCTCTGATGGCAACAGGACCATTCTCTTTGACATGGGAGCCACAAGAGTTCTTGGAAGTGGGGACAGCATAAGAGTTTCCTAGAAATGCCTGGGTAGTGCATGAGAGATGGTTTTCAGGAAGTGGAAAATGGTAGGATTAAAATTAATTTGAAATGGGTAGATGAGTCTCTGAATTTAATACACCAAGGGTAAGGACAAAAGTGAAATACTGATGTGCTGAGCTGCCGCCCTAAGGAAAAGAAGGTGAGACGTGGGGGCAGGTGGATTTGGTAACCAGAATGGAAGCTGAAGGTCATGAAAGATTTTGTTGAGGATGGTAATGAATCTAAACCGTCTGTGCGAGTGCTTGAGCTGGAGCACTAAGGAAAAATAAAACAGACATGTTAGTGCTTCAGAAAGGAACCCAAAAATCACAACATTCCTCTTGTATAAAAATTTCCAAATGCCCTAGTCAGTCTTCCCTGGAATGAGAGGCAGAAGGGCAGGTAGGACTGGAAAGAAAGAATTTTCTTAAATCAATATGACAGTATAAGGGCCAATTTCTTCCCTAACTGCAGAAAAATAACTCGACAATGTGGAGAAGGAAATTGGTCAGCTATCCAGAGGTACTCACCCATCCTTATTTCTTCTCTCTGCTCTTCTGTATTTTCTGAGCAGCAGTATATGAAATGGCTCATGTAAATAAAGTGCAAGCACTTAACTGAAACAGCCTCCAAGTCTAGTTAGTGTCACTCCTGATATGTGGCAGTGAGTTTGGCAGAAACTCAGATCATTAACAAAATTTAACCCCCATACAGAAAGCCTTAGGGCTCTTGGCAGCCATCGCCATCCAATGCTGGCTGGCTGCCTGTCAATAATTAAAATGCAATCTAAGAAATTATGGGACATTACTACTTCTGGATGCTTTTCTGATAGCTGAGCACCAGTTGCCTTGTCCTGAGCCGTAGGAGATTTCAGACAGCTGCTACCTTTGAGTGAGGAACTGGAAAAGAGCTGCAGACTGCTCCTCTGGACAGGTTTTTCTTTCAACCTGATGGTCTCCGAAGTTTTCCTGAGGTTTGGTAGCTTGGTAACCCATTTCACTGGCTAAGTGGCTCCTCAGGGCCAAGTGTTTGTGTTCCAGTGCCCCAGTGAGCAGTGTTGGATTAGAACACTCAGGTAACCTCAGCAGCTACACCTCAAACCTAACCTGAGATACAGGTAACAGGAGGGCAGGTGATGTGCAGCACATCATCGACTGAGGGCATTTCTTCTGAGCCTCTGGAGAAATGGGAAGGGAGTTTTGCTGACTCCCAGGAGAGTGAATCCCTCTTCATCCCGCCTGGGTGTGGCTGGGAGTGATTGATTTCCCTCCAGGGAGGAGGGATAAGGCACAGTTGCAGAGGGGTGGGAATCTCAGCAGCAGCCATGTCTGCAGAAGGGGTTGAGTTTTGTCTTCATTAATGCACAGACTGCCTTGTAGTGAGGATGTGTGTAAAGCCCTTGCTCACAGCATCCTTCTGTTATGTTAAATGACACCTCTTCCTTTTCATCTGTATTTACACTGCTCTAATGTCAGCCTGTCACAGAGACAAACTGTGCACATTTGGTGCTTAGCTTTTCTTCATAAATCCTGCTCTACAGCCCTTATTATTATCTGTGCTTGAATTCTATCCTGTCCATCAGTGTGTCTCAGTTATGACCTGCCCAGGAAGACCAGAAGATTAAAGGCACACCAGCTTAGGCAGAGTGAAGTCACTGCCTCTTCATCCCATTGCTCCAAGCCACGACACCCATGATTGGACTCCCAGCCTTCCTACAACTCCTCATGCACTTGATTCTTCCACTGAATCTGGAGCTTGTGCAGAGTTTTTCTTCTTTAAATTGCCTTTCATCTAATTTTGCAACCTCCCCAGTTTTCAGTTTCAAAATTTTTGTACAGAGTTATAGAATCATAGAACAGTTTGGGTTGGAAGTGACCTTTAAAGGTCATTTAGTCCAATGTGCCTGCCACAGGTAGGGACACCTCCCCCTAGACCAGATGGCTCAGAGCCCCACCCAACCTGGCCTTGAACGTTTCCAGGAATGGGGGATCTACCAGGAGTCAACCTGTGCCAGTGTTTCACCACCCTCACTGTAAAAAAATTTATTTCTTATATCCAGTCTGAATCCACCCTCTTTCACTTCAAAACAATTCCCCCTCATCCTGTCACAAGAAGCCTTCCTAAAAAGTTTGTCCCCGTCTTTCTTACAGGCCTCCTTTAAGTACTGAAAGGCCACTGAAAGGTGTCCTGGGAGCACACAGCACTAACCTGCCTCTCTTGTGACTCTCTGGCACCCAAATTTCGTGCCATTAGGCACCATAAAAGCTATGGTGAACATTTTGATGGGAAGGAGGAAGGTCAACATGACTTGTTTGGGTTATTCCTACTCTAAGACACCTTGCCCTGCTGCTGCTACAGTGCCAGTGCCTGGTTTCATTAGGTGCAAGCACTTTAAAAATCCACATTAAACTCCTACTGGAGACTTACTTAACACATGATTAAGGAAGTAAAATGAAACTGCTGCAACAAGCATTTTTTTCCACTAAAACCTCTATATAGAAAAAATTGATAAGATGTCAAGTTTTTCCTTTAACCGATTTATCTTCCCTGCAGAGTTAATAGTAAGATCATCTTGAATAACTAATCCACAGCGCTAAAGCAGAAGCTATCATTTATTTTAGCATTTGCATTTAAACAAAATGATATTACAATTCAGCAGGACATGATATGTAATCCAATAACCTGAGGTAATATAATTCTCGTCCATGTAGCAATTATTCCCACAAATAATCTGACCATACATGGCCAGCACAATTTATAGCAAGTCTTTTTGTATTTACTGCTATAATATGACCAAATTCAGTAATGAAAAGAATAAATGTTCTTGACTTTAAAGAACTGATTAATTGAACCTCAAGCATTCACTGGTAAAAATTTCATTTGCTTCAGTACATCAGCTTTGTTGTACCATCAAGGCTTCTGATTTTTACTGAAATACCAATATGAATCTTTGACAGCTATCTGAGGGAATTCACTACCAAGGTCTATTTGTTAGTGAAATATAATCCCAGGACTATCTTTACTCTTACAGAATGTCAAATCAGTATCTCAATTCCCAGAGAGCCAGTCAATGCTATCTGGTGTTTAAACTACCAAGATCTCCAGTCCTGGACTCTTCCAGCAGACAGGGCTTTGGATCAGCAGCTCTGCTATAACCTGCATTACTGACCTCAGTCTGATGAGAGCACCAGGCACTTTTACACAAATCTATAGCATGGCTACTGACTTCAGGATTATGATCTGTGTTTGTGAAGGCAAAAGAATACATCATAAAAGAAAAAGAAGTATACGTATAAGAAATCCATAGAGTGCTGGTGGTAAAGGGGGTATATTGTCTGCTTGCTCTTCTGTTCTGCATTTACCTTCTGCCATGTTGTTGGCTGTGCCAAACACAGGCTTGGATGGACTTTTGATCTCACCTTGTATGGTCATTCTCGTGTTCTCATGAATTGTTCATTCAGTAGAAATTGTTTCACCCCCCTTCAGACTGACAGCATGGCTTTCCTCCTACTACATGGACATGTTAACAAACCAAAGAGGTATAAATGATTTTTTTTCCCCCACAAAGCCCTTCTGTAAATAAGGCAGACACTTACACATGAAATGATGGAGTTGTTGGGTAAACTCTCCAGGGACCTTCACCTAGTATAGGACAGAGTGAAGTCTGCAAGACACTGACAATATTTCAGAAGTTTTTCAATCACCTGCCATAAAACACTTTTCATCAAAAGACTGCCACTGGCTGAGTGGAGTTTGGATAGCATCAGTATAAGTGAAAGGTTTCAAAGTTCCGCATTAATTACTAGGGGAAAAGACATTAAATTCCTCTTTCCCTAGAAATGTAAATACTGCACACACAGCCTCTGGAATGATGTGCTTGGACCCTTTGGACCAATGAGGAAAATTAGCACATTAGTAAGAAAGCTGAAGGCAATCCCAAAGGCTGAATACAACCGGCCTTGGCTGCTCCAAGGGGACCCCACAGCCAGCCTGATGTCACATTCCCAGGCTTGAGCTGGGCATGGCTGAGAGAGAAGCTGACGGAGACAAAAATTATCAATCCCATCCTCCCCGAACTGTCCATCCAAGGAAGTTTCTCTCTAACTCGTTATGTCCAGCAAAATTTTGCCAAGCTAATATGACAGTTTTGTAGTGAGACTTGGCAAGCAGCCCCAGTGACAGGAGTGTCACCTGTGGATACTGCAGGAGCTGCTGCCTACGCTGAACACGTGATGGCGGCACCACCTGCCTGAAAAAACTGGTGTGTGCTCCCTCCCTCAGCTCACCAGGCCAGACTGGCTCAGCTGTGATGTCAAACTGTCACCACAATGCAGCCTTTTCCTTGTGACCATTATTTCAATGAATTGTCTCAATGTGGTGAGCTCCACGACAGCCCAGGGCAATGCATTTCACAAGTTCAGTGTTCATCAAATTCACTCAGCCTTCAGGTTCACATTTGCTACCTCTGAGCTTTCCTCCGTCCTCTTTTGAAAAATGGAGAAAGAACCCAATTATTTCATGAACAGGACAGGCTATTGCTGGTCTCATTCTGTAGTTTGCAGAAGCTCCAGAGGTCTCAAGGTTATCCAAGGGAATAATGGCACTCAGATCACTGCTGATATTAAAGGATTGTCACAGATTTTGCTCCTAAACCTTAACCTCTTCAAATAATAAATTACTTTCCTTCTGCTTTATTAGCTATTTCTCCCAGCCTCAGATTCTTTACCTCAGAGCAATAATTCCTCATAAACTTTCTGTTGAACTTGCATTTGTTCCTGCACTTTGCATTTTATTCCTTGTCTATCAAGCTCTCTCTTCCCTTCCTGACTTGTATGACTTACACTTTACATCTGTAAGTGCTTTGCAATTAATCTGCACTGCAATAATTTTTCATCCCTGTTACTTTGTTCTTTTTATTGGTTACACCTTTTAATGTCGCCCCCCTCCCGATCTGGTATTATTTGCCTGCAAAAATGCCTGTCCAACTCTTGATGTGACAATGTAATAGCAATAATTTTCCAGGGAGCTGAGAATACAACTTCCCAATCAGTTCCTGGGAACTGCCATGATTTAGTGAGTCTGAAAAGTATCTAGGAGTGTGTCTACATGGCACCAGGATGAACAGAGCAGAAATGCCAGAGCACGTGATGGCCACTCAGGGTCCAGAGCAGCACAGCCCCACCTCTGAGGGCATCAGTTTTGCTAAGAGGCAGAGATTACCAGAGTGGGTTTACTGCTGTGTAAGAGTGATGAAGAACTGTTGGGGTCCGATGTAGTATCAGCCTCATGACTCAGTAGCCCCCATGATCTGTGTCTCTATCAGAAAACCCCACATTATCTCGCTGATGCTTGCAGTGAAATCAGCTGCAAGGTGTAGATGGGACTAAAGGCAGGATAGATCAAGTGATGGTCTCCTTGTGCAGCTGTGCAAAACAAGCACAGGAGACATCAGTCCTCTACTGGAAACCTAACCTAGATACCTGTGCCCCTGGCCCACGGATTGTCACTTAGCAGTGCGAGTGAAGGGGCTGCTGTCACACAAACCTGCATTGCAGAGGTGTCCCAAATGTGGCACTCAGCTCACAGCCCTGGGGACATGGGGCTGCCTGGGCATGATGCCTTCATTGCACTGCTGAAAGTCCTGATAGAAGCTTCATGTGCCACAATGTCCAGCAGCAGCTTGGCTACTGAAGCCAACTAACAGGCAAGCAAGTCTGCAGAAAGCACAGAACTGGGAGGAGTGGGTGGTGCACCAGAGGCTGTGCTGCCATCCATAGGGACCTCAATAGACTGGAGAAATGGGCCAACAGGAACGTCATGAAGCTCAGCAAAGGCAAGTGCCAGGTCCTGCAGCTGGGGAGGAGCATTCCCAGGCACCAGGATAATCTGGGGGCTGACTGACTGGAAAGCAGCTTGGGAGAAGAGGCCCTGGGAGTTCTGGTGGACACCAAGCTGAGCACAAGTCATTTCAATGGCAACGTGCCCCTGTAGCCAAGAAGGAAAATGGTATCCTGGGCTGCCTTGTGAGAAGCATTGACAGCAGGGGATGGCAGAGTGCTAAACATGGGTAACGTTGGTGTGAATTGTTGCTGGAATGGGGGAGAACCACACCAGCTTACTCTGTGGCCACACAAACAGCCTTCTTCCACTACAAGCCCTAAGTATGCCCCTCTGCAAGAATGCATTCCCCCCTCTTACCCTTCCCAAATCCTCGTGCAGAGCCAGCAAGGCACTGGCTGTAGCAGACCTTTGCAGAAGCAAGGCTGTCCAGGAGTGGCAGGGAAAGGTGTATTTTTGCAAAGAAAGTTTATTTGCAATTCCTGTCACTGAGAAGAAGCCAAAGGTCAGTCCTCATCTCTGCCTGTCTCCCAGCACAGCACAATCTCTCTCCCCAAGATATGACCCAGATAGCTTTCTCCACTTAAGAATGCAGCAGCTGCACCACGGCTGCCCTTCAGTCATGTGTTTCTTAGGTTCACAGATTTGTAATGCCAGGAGGGAACATTAGGATCAGCGAGTATGACAGCACCGTAATACAGGGTGTAACATTTCACCTGGTAATTCATGCATAATTTCTGCTTGAACTGAGTAAAGCTTACCAAGAGAAATCCAGCAGTGATGCAGAATCCACAAAATCATTAGATGGAGTATTACCAGGCCAGCTAGCTTGTAAAAAGTTTTGTGTCATTACCCTGAATATATTCAGATTGAAGTTCTGGCACAGGATCTCACCATGTCTTTGCCTGCTCATTTCCCCAGCCCTCTGCCTTCAGTAATTTTCTGTCCCACATAGGTTCTTACAGTCTGTAAGTAAGACACATATTTATTTCTGAGTAACCTTTCTCTTCTAATTAGGCTTTTTGCCTAAACTTAGATAATTTTTTTTAAAATGTAAGTGTTTATTCTTGTAGTAAGGACTTTCATTCAGACTTCAAGATAATTTCTGGTCATTTAACACATTACAGCAGCAAACAGCAGTAATATCACTTTCTTTCTTTTGTTCCATTTTCCCGTGGATTTACATCTGGGGCTCCCATTAGATCTCTGAGCCACACAATTCTATCAGACAACCACTGCATGTTGTTTATTGACCATGATTTCCCATCCCCACCCAAAGTCGATGCCTTCCAAGAGGCAGCCCCACATCCTGCCAGCTCCAGGCACAACTCCACTTCCCAGGGGCACAAGTTGGCATTTGGGTACATTAAAAGTGCTGTTCTTTAAATCATCCCGCATCACAGAACCCTGTATAAGTGCCCTTTCCTCACCATTATGCACTGCCAGCTGCTGCTCCAAACCACAAACCTTGCTAGCAATGAGCCCATCTTTTCCTTTGTATCATTAATAAATGCATTGCATTGAGCTACACCCTGTGTGTAACTACTCATCGAGTTCTCCTGGTAAGTCAGCCCTTTAAGATATTTCACATGGTTCAGATGATTCAGTATGCCATTTACTGTGGGGCTTAATAAATGGTTTAATGGTCATTTAATATCACCAAGCACAATTGCTGTAATCCTCCCACCAAAGTCATTGTTCCTGGCTCATGTCATCCCTCGGGGCAGATAAACCAGGATTACTTTGGCCCACTGGCATTTTGAGAGATGCACACCTCTTTTGGGAGCCCTGAGCTATCCTGTAAACATCAATGTCATTTAAATCTAACGCCAAAGAGAGCAAAGGCTCCGTGTGTGTGCCCATACACCCCTCTATGCCCATCCATAAACACCCGGGCCATGTGCCTTGGCCAGGGGTGTGGGTTTGCAATCTCCAGCCCTGTCTCTGGGCAGATCTATTGCACCAACACATCACAGGCAGAGCAGCACTCTGATTAGGACTTGAGGTGATGGATGACCAGAGCCTGGCACTGGGACTGTGAACAGCTCACAGGACTGCAGCAGATGTGTACAAGGTACCCTGCGTTACGAGAGGGATGGTCAGCAGTGGGACAGGAGGAGCTGAGGAGCCCTCAGCAATCTGTACTTAAAATATGCACTTAAATCTCCAGCCCTGTCTGGTATGATTACACTGACAATTTATCGATATTTGTTAAAATATCCCATATTTTCAGACTGCATCAGGATCACAATCCATGTTAAGGATATGTTCAGTTTCTAAAAGGTCAATGTTACAGATGTGGCTGTTCAGTGCTATGACCTCCAATAACACTTATTTGGCTTTTCTGTTTCTTTCTGACGTTTGAAAGCCCTTGGTAAGATACAACTTCATTGACTGCATTGTGGTGCTCTCAGCTGAGCTCTCCACCTTAGACTCAGCTTTATATTCTGTGGTAACACCCCTTCTTGGCAGGGTCAGGTGAAAACTTCAAAAGCCCACTGATGTCTCCACAGCAGGAGGCTCCATGAGTTACAACTTGAATTTTGTGGACTTTAACAGGGCTTCTCCTCCTAAATAATTTTGATGCTTTGGAAAAGCTGTTATTTCCAGCTGCCTTTTGTTTAGCAGCAGGATCCCCAGTCCCTGCAGAGGTTCTGTTTTGGTTGCTGCTGTTACAGTGCTAGTGAATATGGTGGGAAGGAATAAACAGTTGATCTGTTTATTTTGATGACTCCACTCGATGCATCTGGATTGAAAGATACAGAGAATTATTGTCTGATTATGTACTCTTTGGCATTAATCTCAGTAGCAGAAATGAAATACTGGGCTATTATGAAGTGTGAATGAGCTTCTAATGTGATTGGGAAGGTTAAGATTTGAGCAGTGGCTTGGTTTTCTCATGCATCTTCAGCATGCCAGATGGTGTGTCATCGGGCTTTTATTGGTTCTTTATCAATTTTATTAGCCATATGATTTGATTGATCTTATTTTGCCTGAGCAAAAAAATCAATTCAAAAGGTATAACTTACAAGAGCAGCTCCCTACCTTAAAGAAATAGAAGAGCCTAACAAGCATTTAAAAAGTGTTGAAGATCAGTGTGCTTAGAGGGGTTCCAAAACACATCCGCACAAGAACAGGTGTTGTCAACAGGAGATGAGGCCACCGGGAGAGGGGAGAAAATGGATGTTCTTCATCAGATTGGAGGAGACTGATGGCTCCTGGAGATGCAGCTGAGAAGAGGCATCAAGGCACAGTGATCCTGCAGAAACGGCAGCACAGCATCTTCACTGCTGTCTGCAATTCATTGCTCAGGCAGCAGACAGCCATGACCTTTGGAAGCATCAAGAAGGAAGAAAGAAGTATTTCCAAGCTTGGGGTCACTTCAATAGCATTTCTGGAAGGGGTCTCTTTCAGATAAGGAGTCTGGAGAAGACAATTTTCAAGGTCCATGCCATCCCTTGGGACAGACATCACAGCAGCCTTGACATCCAGCACTGTCACCTCCAGGCACATCTGGCCCGTGTCTACATGGAGACATCTGTAGGTGACCTCCCATTACATCTCAGAGAGAGCCAGCCTGTCCAGGCAGTGAAATCTAGGAAGTATTAACCTCATCCTACATTTATGCAGAGCTGAAAAATTCTCTGCAATCTGCTCTCTCCATCAATAGGTTCTTCACGGAATAAAATGTCAGTCTGGGCACCTGGCTCACACACAGCCATCTCAGTCTGAGAGTTTACCAATCCCTAAATTTGAATCTGCATCTCACCTGTGTTTCTGAAATCAGGACTAGAATGAATCCTTTTCAAAGATAAACTACTATTCCATTCAGCACTGGAATATAGTTGAGGCAAATTTTTATAATGGAGACGTCCTAAACTAGGGGATACAAACACCATTCCCACTGATGGCCATGGCTTTTCTACAGTAGAAAATGGGCCCAAACAGGTGCAAACAGCACTGTGCTGCAACAGCAACCCCAAACCTAAAGGCAACATGGGGATTTATAAACCTCATTCAGTTCCAGGAGCAAGCCAGTGCTCAGCTACGGGGTTTTATGCCTCCCACCCTGCCAGAGTAGTGCCACTGAGATGGAAGTTTAGGGATGGAGCAGCTTCTTCCACACCCTAAGAGGCAAGGGCTCAGAACATATATCTTATGCACAGCCATATGCTCCTGCAGCATCCCTGCCCTTGTGAAACCCCATCTAACAGCTTCCTGATAAGAAAGTCCTTCAAAGTCAAGGTTAAAGTGGAAAATCAAAAAAGAGCACTGCCCCCCTCCCCACAGTCCAAATGGAACAGGGAGAGACACAAATAAAATGTCCAGTCAAGAGGAGAGGGAAATGCTGATGAAGAGAGTGTGAGTGAACATTATGAATCCCATTACACTTCTATCTCACGGAGCAGATTGCTGCTGGCAGGAATTTCTGACGTACAGTCTAACTTGCTCTACAGTCTTATCACATATAAAATTGCAGTAATCATAATGCCAAGGAATGAGACAATGACAAATGAAAAAGCTTTCAGAAGTTAATGTTCACAACACACTGCCAGCAAAACACACAATCTATTTAATTAGTAAAATGCCATGAGATACTGTTCAATTCTCCATTCAGAGAGACTATGAGTAAATATGCAAGAGTGTTATAATCCAAAGAGATGGCTGCATTAAAGATTGAAATATATGTGGCTAGTGAGATGCAGACACTGCACATTAAAATAAACACACTGCCTCATAAATTTAACACACTTGACATCATAATGGGCAATGAAAACGATGTCACCTATGAAAACAGCTGCAGATCCTTTACAACCATTGTCACTGACTGCTGCACACTCATATCAGCCTGCCCTGTCTCTGGTCTTGCTACTCAGGTGTTCTGCCACCAGAACAGCCATGAGTGTAAGAGCCAATGGCTCTTTGTTGGGATGGAGGGACTCAATGATTCACCCATGCCATGGTGTCAGTTCACAGCTCCTTTCTCCATTTTCCTGGCTCTTCACTTGGCTCTTTGCCTCAGTTTAGATAGCAAATTCCACACGCTAAATCAGATGCAATCTCACCAGCCTCCGCCTTTCCTAAATGCTCTTCCCCCTTCTTCCTCTCATGCCTGGGGACAATCATGTCCCTTGGTCTGTTCACACATTACACTCCAAGCCAGGAATGGGCAGGTATTCTGAGCTCCTATTTGGCCACTGACTCCTTCTATCATCCCCAAAGCCACCTCCATCGATAAAAATGTTCTTAAAATGGCATTCACACTTCCCAGGAGGCTCTGGAAAACAGCCTCAGCCATCATGAGCTTCTCCAACCTACACAGATGCCAAAGAATAACTTTTATTCTGGGTAAACTCACCTGTGCCGACATGGAAATCCCAAGTCCCTTTGTTGTGCTGGGCCCAAATGGGTGTGGAGGGCTCACCCCAGCACAGCCGAGATTCCCTGGAAATGGATGCATTAGGATGAGGGAGTGAGGAAAAGGACACGATGGCACTGTCATCAATTCAGGTCCCTGTGTGTATTTTAGACCATTCTGTTGCACTTCTCACATGCAGCATGGAATATTTAATATTCATGGGACTCCATGTGGTCCTCAGGATATCTATCCAGCAAACTATAAATTCTGCTCCATAAGCAGTAACTTTGATTTAACATTGCTGGTGTCTATTCCTAAATCAGCTTCGATGTCTCCAAGTCCACGCCACCGTATGTCTGTTTCAGCAAGTGATGCAATGATTCACAGTGAGCAATCTGGTTCATCAAATAATTTATTCCCTCACCTCAGTAATTATTTTTAATTGGTGATTTATGGTTTTATGAGCAAAGCAGATTAAAAGCCTAGCACAGCATATTTCAGAGTGTGGCGCATAGTTAGAACTTCTAGGATGTGGGTTTGAGCACATATATCTTTCTCAAGTCCAGGATTGACTGACACATCACAAAATGTCACTTCATTAGGAGACAAGCAGAAATAATCCAAGCAGAACAATTTTTATTGATACAGTGGAGCAGAGAAATATCAGGGTCACTTATCATTTTGTATGTGGGGAAGAGGCAATGAAATCTTTATCAGAAAATTCTCTCTGACAGGAATGCACTTAATCTTGTCAGAGATAACACAGCCACAGTAATATAGTGCTTGATATTTATAATAGCTACAGTAGATAGCCCTACCCAAACATGCTGTTTCAGCAGTTCACAAGGCTTAAACTACTTTATGTCAAATGCCTTTGAAGATTTCATTTCTCCCTACTTTTTGCCAGAAAAATCCAGTATCGAAGCATTTATAATGTGTTTATTGCAATTTCTCAGCCTTAATCTAAAGCACAAAAGGTGCCATGTGCTAGAGCACACAGGTTTTGCTATAGGACTCTTGCACCTTCAGAAGCTGCTTCTGCAGGACATGCAGAAGGTTGATTTTGATTTTGAGAGGTTGAAAATGGTGGATAGGAGTCCTTTAACAGGCAAAATGCTTGCAGAAATGCTCATACCACTTGTTTTACAAGTAGCTTAAGCCTTTGAAAACAAAACTGCCTTTGAATTGCTCCAGAAAGACTTATTTGTTCTTGCTGCCACATTAGTGACTCCTCAGGAAAGTCAGCAACCTCCACATGGGGACCACCCCAGTCTGGTGACATCCTCAATTCCAGGGCAGGACATGTTTCTGTAAACAAAGCCATGATTTGTGTAGTGTTTTATACACTATCTTTCAATTACACTACAACAGTAAAGAGACCTTATCTTTCAGTTACTTGACTGTAAGGAATCCAAACCACCCTCCTCTGTCAGATATTTTTTGACAAATACCTCAAATGTTCACAGCTCTACATCCTTCTCAGTGAATCTCTCTTCAGTGTTTCATTACCAAGTTTTTTGTGATGTCGATTTTAAATTCTCCTTGTTGCAACCAAAATCTATCATTTCTCATCACATTCTCCAGTAACTTGAAAAACAAGTTATTCTTGGCAGCAGTCCTCAGTGTTTTTGAAGACTAGCAGTACTCTTTCTCAGTCTTTTCATATGTAGGCTGAGCAAGTCTTGATCTCAATCTCTCCAGGTTATATTTTCTTTTAAGTTACAGTAGAATTCAGCTCCAGAGAACGAACCTCTATATAAGTGCCTACCTGTAACTCTACACATGGAATCCAGGTGTCTAAGATCCCAATATAGTAAACAGTCAATCAACAAGAATTTAGAGAATTATTTTATTCAGCTTAAAGCAGATATCTCCAGTGACTATTTTGCCTTAATCTTCATCAGCTGTAAGAGCTTAGACATCTGCTTTGCCTGCAGATGCTTACTCTGTAGCCACAAAATCTCAGGAATCTAAGCCAGATATCAAATGATGCCCATATAATTTTCATTGTTTTCCACTGAACTGGTGGACTCAAACTTCTGGGGCAGCTTCAAGCCCTCACCACTTGGCTTGTACCTCTCAACAATTGCATTCTAAGAGTCTTCCCCAAAATTAGTGATTTACACCATCTATATATATAACTTCTTTATAGCTCAGACAAACAATTCAGAAGATTCCTGGCCTGGCCTGAAAACATGATATTGGCAGGAACTTTTCAGCCAGGGACGTTTTAATGGCAGATATCCCAGGCCTAGGAATTTTTAAAAATATTATATCTGGGGCTGGGGAGCAGTTTCAATGCTCCACCAGCCTGCAAACAATTACAGTGATATTGGCAATCCTCCTGACCTTTCCACAGGGCCAGATGCGTCGTCATACAAGCAGGAGAACCATACAGCTACATAGCTGTGTCCTTATCAGGGAATGTGGCAATGTGTGTCAGCATCTGGTGCTGATCCAGGTGGATCTTAGCCTGTGTCTGTAAATCTTATCCCCAGACAAAGCTCTGAGGGATGCCATCACACCCGCTCTCTCCTGGGGAAGGGTTTTATGTGGACACTGCCACCCACACAACCTGAGCAGCCTCCAGACTGCTGCCATCACTTCCCGTGCTGCAGAAATGCAGAGCCCTGCACAAACACACACTGAGGGGCACACCCTGGGCAGGCACTTACGGGCAAAACAGACTCAGCAGCAACAAACAAACAGAGAAAAGTCTTGCCGGGTTCAGGGTCCCCAGTCTGGGATGAGATGTATATGTAAAAAGCATTCCTGCATCTCCTCACACCTTTCTTGTTCTATACACACGTTACCTTGCAGGCTCCGAGGCCACGTTACCCACTGGGACCGGTCCCAGCTCCTGGCAGCTGCATCTGTAATGGGAAGAAAAGCAAGCCAGTGCATGTTAACTGGCAGCATATTTCTGCAAGATGAGATTGGAAGTGACTTCAGCAACAGCTGCCAACTGAAGCATCCTTGACTGTAGATAAGAAAATTTCATTTTCCTCTGTGCTCCCCTGCAGACCAAAGCGCTTGATTGATGTTCCTAAAGAGCACCTAGAAATCAGGTCCTGCTGCAGTCCCCTGTGGGACAGGAAAGGGTAAACCACACCTTGCCTCTGCAGGTTGTTCAGAGCAAATATTTCAAACTGTGATTTGGATTCTCAGAGCTGAGGTTCAGCATCCCCTGCTTCAAACTGAAGCTCCCCTGAAAACTGGGATGGGGAGCAGAATGAACCCCCCGATAATCCAAGGGGAAAAGCTCAGGGACCTGGTACACCACTAAAGACACACACAACTCTATGGGGCTGGATGGGATCCACCCACAGATACTGAGGGAGCTGCTGGAAGTTCTCACTGAGACACTTTCCATCATTTACCAGCAGTCCTGGCTAACTGGGGAGGTCCCAGTTGACTGGAAGTCAGCAAATGTGATGCTTATCTACAAGAAGGTCCAGAAGGAGGATCCAGGGAACTACAGGCCTGACAGCCTGACTCAGTGCCAGGGAAGGTCATGGAGAAGATCATCTTGTGTGCCATCACAAAGCACACAAGGACAAACAGGAGATCAGGCTCAGCTAGTAGGGGTTCAGGAAAGGCAGGTCCTGCCTGGCCAATCTTATCTCCTTCTGTGACACTTGGTGGGAGAGGGACAAGCTGTGGATGTCTACCTGGACTATAGTAAAGCCCTTGACACTGTCTCCCACAGCATTGTCCTGGAGAAACTGGCTTCCCATGGCATGGACGGGTGTACTGTTCACTGGATAAAAACCTGTCTGGATGGCCAGGCCCAGGGAGTGGTGGTGAATGGAGTTTATTTGAAACATCCTGGAATGGAAAAATAAAGCAGTTTTCAAGGGCTCCAAAGTATTTTTTAAATTTTTTTTTCTTTTTTTTTTCCCCCTTATATTTCACCCTGACTGTATTTATTTTGAGATGGGAACCTAGAAATTATGTTTTGTCCTGCCCAGAACAAATTGTTCCCTGGGAAAGAAAGGTCATGGCAATGGTGAAGTTACACAGGCAGTTCTTCCTGACCCTCCAGGTACAAAAGCAGATACTTGACCTAACCCTCTGCCTGTGAAAGTCTTCCCAGCATCACCAGCTTCCTGCACAGACAGACCTGGCTGGGACACCACGTGTGGCAGCTGGAGCTGAAAGAGCCATTGATTTCATCTGCACTGAAAAGGACTCCATGCTCCACTTGATTTTAGTGCTGCCTTTGTGCAGGAATCTTTTAGACTTGTTCTCCATTATCTCCACACATAAAAACATATCCTGCCTTGAATTACAAATGCCAATAGTCCAAGTTCAAGAGATAACTTTTTGGTATCCAGGTACCAGCTCCCTGTAAAAGATGTACAGGTATGAATCCATCACACCCAGCTGAGATATTTCACTACTGCTCTGGCTCAACACACTGGACACTGAGGTATGGGGCAGTCAGGGAGTTTGAATTTCATGGAGGCACTGATATTCAGAAATAAAACAGCAAAATTCTTGACCAGAGGGGAAAGGGGTTGCAAGTTTAGTCCTGACACATGTGTAAACATCTAAAAGCCTGCAAACCCTATAATCCAAGCCAGACAGCAAAGGCAGGAACACAGGAAGGTTTGGGGGCTCAGTGGCTTTGCCACAGAAATCCCATGTTTCCATGGACAGTTGGCTCACAGTGCACCTCAGTTCTTCCACCTGTAAACTGAGCAAAGCAGCACTGCTGGGCTTGTGAGATGCTGCAGGGTTTATTTCACTAAGTATTGAAAGGTAATCTGAGTATGGAAAAGTGATACTTCAAGATTGACAAAGCATCAACACCTTTTTACCCAGACGTGAGAGCAGGGATGAGCTCTGATAAGAGAAAACCTACAGAGTCTTCACAAACTTTTCAAGACAACAGACACAGAATTCTTTCTGTGTGAAACCACTGCTCCAGCAAGAAATAATTGGGGTCAAACTGTTGAAGTCAATGAGTGTCATCCCATAGGCAGCAAAGAGCTTTGGGTTAGTCTGTTAAGGAGCAGGCACTTGAGCATAGGATCATCCCACGAGCAAATGTGCTTCTCACTGGAAAACACCCCTCACATACAGCTCTGCCAACTTCAGAATTAAAAATAAGATTTTTTTTTAAGCAGATATTTGCCTTTCCACTGTAGCAGGAATTCATTGTAAGGGAAGCTGAAATATTCCTCTATCAGGGTGCCCAAACTCTTTTTGGAGATCGGACAGGCAAACGAGCTCAACAAAACCCAATTTCTTACACAGAAAACCTATTCCAAGTCTTTAAATGTTGTCATAAGTTTAGAAAACAATAGTCATGACAGGTTGGTGACATTAAAATTACTGTTTTGAAGAGAAAAAGCAGGCTGAAATAGCACATATCTTTGTCTAAGAGCTCCCTCTAGCTCATCAAATAGTGTTCAGTATCACAGAATTATTTCTTGCACCACAGAGCAATGGTGCATGTAGCCAAGATGGATTTACAGAAAAGTATTGCAGTACAGAGTGTATGCAGTATGAAAATACTCTTCTCATCACTCCCACAGGATTGAGAACAACAAATATGAACGAGTAAGACATTAAGTTCAGTTTCCCAAAACTTTTGAATTTATTTTCCTTAATGTTAAATCCAACCTGGCTTTAAAAGAGTTTTTGCCCCTTCTTGAAACTCTCTCAACATCTTACCAAAAAAAAAAAAAATCTCAGCTCTCAATATTTTTGTGTCAGTCTGTGTGACTCAGCTGATACTCACTCTGCAGGTTCACCAGGAGGACATGGCAGAGCAGAAACTGTTCCATTTCCTTCAACTGCTCCATTGCAGGCAGGACCTCTTGAAATGCTCCTGGCAACACCTGAGTTACTGAGTTACTGTCTCTGGTTCTCCAACCCCCACGTGCCCAGCAGCAACACCCCTGCAGTGTGTTAGGCAGCAGCAGCCATCCCACCTTCCTTCTCCCTGTCCTCGGGCAGGAGTTCCTTACCACAGAGTGGTTGCAGTGGCTGGAGGGACAGGGGAGGTGAGGGAGGAGATGAAAAAAGCTGATTTTCCAGAGGGCAAAGGAGGTTACACCCCTGGAGATCATGGGGATGGGGCCACACTCCGCACACGCAGCACGTGGAAAGGTTGGACCGTGCTGCTGCAGATGCTGAAGGCTCATGCTGGGCTTTATTTCACTGCCAAGGACCTCGGCATAGTTTATGCAGAAAATAAAGTACAGCTACCCTGCATTGCTTTATTGAGCAACAGAGAAACTGGTTTCTCAGTCAGCTGCATCTGTCTGGGGGTGATGACTGAACAGAAAGCTGGGTCTGAATATCTGTCAGAGCTGGACAGAGCTGTGATAACAACTGGGAAGGGTCCAACAATGGGAGCAGGCAGCCCCTTCCTCCTTCTGCATCATGGAGCACAGGTAGCACCATGTGAGGCCATGATGGGGAGCGACCGGGGGTCTCTAACACCATAAACCCACATTTAGACAGTCCCAGGTACTCCAGTCTCTGCCAGTTCTCACCCTTTGCTGAGCTTCCCTAAACAGACACTGTTTCACAGAAAATCATCATGGTTGTTCCTGATTTATAAACCTTAAATGAAGGACTCAAAAAGAATGTAAATGGAAGTAAGGCTTGGAGTAAATGTCTTAAGACAGATCTGTTCCTGCCTCCTCCCAACCCCCCACCAGCCTCAATTCAGTATTTCTCTTCATTAGGGCAATGTAATTGGAAGCACCATAAAACTTTCAATTTTCACTTTATACAACTTTCCCTCAGAAATGAGTCCTACCTAAACAGAAGAAAGAAGAAGAAAAGCTAAATTTGTTAATCATCCCAAGCTGGATCAAGACACTTATGACACTAATTTTTGGTTAATAGCTCATCCTGTGTGTGAACATGCCCAGTGCCCACACTCAGGCCTTGCCTCCAAACAAAATCCTGGTTAAACACCTACTCCCAGCCAAGGACAGCTTTTTGTACAGAATAGCTGTCAGACTTAAAGATTAACTGCAAAGAAGCTTCCTTCATCTAAACTTAATTAATGTGCATCCTTATCAGGTTTTAGAAAATTGCTGATAAATCACAAACTCTGTACAAAAAAAGTTTCTAGAAGTAGAAAGGTCTAGGGTTTCCTTTCTGGTAGAAAAAAGATAAAAAATTGCGTTCCTATATAATCTATAATTGTCCAATAAATTGCAACTATCTGATTTTCTGTTAAAGGCCAAAAGGCAAGAATTCAAATGGAAATGTCCTCTATCACTATGTTCTGTACATAAAGTAATGTATCAATGCAATGAGGAAGTTAATTGGTTTCATGTTGCTTAGAGTGCACACGAAAAAAGAATTCAAAGGACCCAATTGCTATCTCTAATTAGACTTTCTGAGGAGCAACATTGTAGAGACGGATTCTCAGCTTCCTCAGGCATTTCCTACTCATGCTAGTCAAATTTATGCACTCCATTTCCAATTAGTACCTTAATTCCCTTTCCATAACTAACAAACTAGGCTGATTCACACAGTCGCAGAGATCTACCAGTGAGCATCTGGGCAACTGGGTAAATCCCCATCTTGTAGTGATGGCTAAACACTCCTACATGAAGTATTTCCATTATAAAATTAAACCCATTACAATTGTCATCTAGGACAGTAGTTTTAGAGGAGACAAGAAGTAGGTAAAAACCAGAAAAAATATTTTGAAAACAACATGGCTCATTCAAATACACGAGAAGGCTTTCATTAATATCCCTGCTTTACTCATAGGGTCTTCTGGAAATCTGGCTGGATCTGGTTATTCTGTACAGTCTCCTTTTACTGCATTGAATCCCAACAGGAGGCTGTCAATTCAACCACCACAGAAGGGCAAACTGATCTATGGAAGATGACCCTACCCATTGCAGGGGGCTTGGATTAAATGACCTTTAAAGGTGCCAAGCCAAACCATCCTATGATTCTACGATCAGGTGTCCTTCCTGAGTACCCAAATATGAAAAAGGCAAACCTACAAAAAGAACGAAATTGGAAACTAGGATATAGAAACTCATACCCACTGTGTTTTTTCCTTCCTCCCACTCCTTCCCTGCACAGCCCAGCAAAGCAAATGGGAAACTCCTGCCACTCAGCAGCTTTCCCAAAGTTAACTGCTTTTATTGAAAGCCAGAGGGGTTCCCAGAAGGGGCAGTGCAATTCTGATGGTAATGGAGACCCACTGGGACAGAAGGCCCCTTGGCCTGGGATCTGGATGCTAATGAGGTGTTAGGGAAGTGTGGTTTGTGGGGTGACAGGTAGCACAGGGTGACTGTAAGCACACAACAACAGAGAGGCCGTTCAACACAGGTGATGGCACGTTCTGTTTGTGGCAAAGCTGACAGACTCCGGGGCAGGAGTCAGTAAGAGCTGCTGGCTGGTACATGCAGGCAGAAGTAAAACATGTTCTTTTACAGATGTATTGAGCTATTTCTCCCTGCTCATTTGGTGCTGCTCACTGCAAAATGTCTTGGCCTTGGAATTTGGAATTTTTCTAAACTCAGTTCTCTGCAAAAAGCACAACACACCACTCTGCTACCTCTAACCATTTACTGAAGGGTTTTTTTTACTAGATATGTTCTAACCAAAGGCATAAATGTTAATTATAGAAGACAACAACGATGCAGTCATTCCTGTGGCTGGGAAAAGCTGCAGAAGGCTATGTGCTCTGTAGCATTTCTATACATAGAGTGTTATTGTATATGTGACCTAAATGGGATGTGAATGGTAGCTATGCATCAAACACTGGGTTGTGTTCCAGCTCCTCCTGATTACACTGGCCAGAAGTTGCTAATTAACACCTGCCAGGTTCAGGATTCTACACAGGCAGCGGAGAAGAACTGAGACCACTCTTTCTCAGACAACCTGTAAGATCCCCTTGGATATTGAATCCTTCTATCCCACCACGGCTCCTAAACCATGCTCTTGAAAATGACAAAATTAGAAGATGAGGACCAAGCAGCCCTCCCAGACCCGGCTGAAATCACTACTGAACATTATATTCTGTATCTGATCTCAAATGGGACAGCGAGCACTGGGCAATGGCAGGTGGAATCATTACTGATAGCTGGGGATCCTGCTAGGACTGATGAGAGACATATTTTTACTGTATAAAGGCATATAAAAATGGCAACATCTGTCCATCAGATTCCCAGTTATCGACATGCCTGAAAGCTCTGCTCTGCTGATTCCCACTCACTTCTGTAATGGAGACAGCAAACCAAATCCAGGACTTTGGGCTGCCTCCACACTTTCACCAAGTGCCCCAGATAAATTTCAGCAAAGATCACTGAGGTGTATGACAGCTTTTTTTTTTTACCATCTTCAAAATCCCTGAAAAAGTGTACCTATTAATACCTGGACATTTCACTACTCTGAGAAGTATTATTAAGGTATCCTTTCAAAAGAAATTATTACAGAATACAGGGATTCCTAATTCAACTAAGGCAGAGCTATAGCAAATTAAGCACTATGATACATTAAATAGAAATGACCTTGCGAAAAAAATGGTTGGCAATATACCAGAAGCACTTTACTTACACAAAAATTAGAGTAATGAAGGAAATTGCTGTTCAGTATCTATGACTTTGCACCTTGTAGGCTAACCACAGTGGTGCAATTTCGTTTGCTTATACAAATGTTAGGAGAGGAATAATAAATTTGCATCAGTTAACACTTCATGCAATGAACTGGCCAAAAGCTTGGAATTTTTTTAAACTATCAAGTGTAATGACAGGATCCTAACACCACAAGTAGCATTTAAAACTGACTAGAAAGCAGGAGCCAACAGGTTAATGCAGACTGTTAATGTGTTCCAGTTGTAGATGGCTGTTGGGAAATTCTCCATACAAATTTTTTTCACCAAAATTAGGAAAACCAAATTTTCACATTCTTATCCAAGTTAAGCACAACAATGAGTAAATCAGCTTTTTAAAAGCATTTGAACTTTTAGCAGGTCCCCTAGAGAAAATTACAGAGCAATAAACATACTTCCCCTATGGATCACACAGGATAAATCAGTTTATCTTCTCCCACATTATGAACCTGCACAGCAGCTCAGGTTCTTGCTGAGGACCACCAGAAGCACTGCAGTAATCAGCAGGACACAAGGTAGTGCTATGATAAACCTAGCAATCTCCAGAAGATGATGGGCACAGAATTTGACTCAGCAGGCACAGAGAACCTCCACAGAGACCCGTGGAGCAAAGGTATGCAAAGAAAACAGCATCAGGTGCCCATGGGGTTTAGATTAAATGTCACTACAAGCCTCCTCCCCATCCCTCTGTGCCCCACAACCCTTTGTGTCCAAAAGTCAACACAATCCAGACTACTGCAGCCATTTGGAGCAAATTAACACTGATTTTTACTCCCTAAGAAAGCTCTTACAGTTACACATGACTATTATAACAGCTCGACTAACAGAATTGCACTGTGCTCCCAAGCAAGAGGATAAACTGAAACACTCTCCCCAGTACCAGTGAAGGGCAGGACATCCTGTTTTCAGCCACTGTTGTTGCTCTTCTAATTTTAGGTTAGAGAAAACAATTTGCTTGATCCTGGCTGCTGCCTTCTCCCCAGTGTGTGACTCCTTCCCAAACATCCCAGGTCTTGATTGTCAAGACCCTTCCCAGCCACGGAGGTAAGAGACATTTGCATCTGCATGCAGGCTGGTGTCTCACAAACTTTGCTCTAAAGCTGCCAACAAATAAACAAATAAATGAACATTATTCAGGAGCAGTCACTCATGAAATATTAGTCTGCTTCAACCACTGACATCCCATAGCCACTGCACACATTCACAAGACACCATTAGAGCACATGGGAAATCCATGTGATGGATTTCCAGATGTAGAAAATGGTTCTGTCCTGAAAAGCAACAGTATAAGTTCAAAAGGACCAACAGTTGAGCTGTTCATGTTGCTTCTGTCAGTGATTCAGGAAAGGTCAGCACAGACTGAGCTGCTGCATTTTCCCTGGTGTGTTCACAGGGAAAATTTTCCTGCAAAGAACCTAAAGGCCCTGTGATGTGCCCAGAACTCCCAGTCAATGCGGCAGAAAGCCGCTCTGTGGGTAGTCCAGCAAATCACCCATCTGTAAACAATTTAATTAGAAGGCTATCCCCAGAGTAATGTGCTAGGAAAACAGCAGCCCAGAGCAAGAGAATACTGACAGCCCTGTGTGTGAGCAGGGAAAATGCTCCAGTCTGGGACTGGAGAGGAACCTTTGATACTTTACCACCACCACTGACACTTTGTACTTCCTACAGTAAGTCATTTACTATCCTCTGCTTTCATTTCTCCATCTCTGAAGAGGCCATCAAAATTTAGTCACCTTGGACAGTTCTTGACTTTAAAAAGAAAACACACATTTAAGTGGAGGGTGTCATTCCTGTGACACAGAATTTGTTCTCTGCTATGAGCCTGCCCTTTTTAACCTTACAATTCACGAAGTGGCTTGAAGAGCAGGTAGAATGGTACAAATAATTGTAGGTAACAGCACCTGCCTTTTGCAGAGTCATTCTTAACGGGTTAACTTACTTTCACCAGTCGAATCACGACTTTTTGATGAGGGCCTTCGGGGGAACCTCAAAATTTCGAGGCAGTTGACACACAGTGTCTGATGTCAAAGGCAATCGCTGCTGTTCACTGCAGAGGAGCAAACCACTGAAACAACGGGACACTTGACAGTAATTTTCAGTGTGCAAGACAAATAGCAGGATACTGTGCAGCTGAATGGCTGGAATGATAGATAGGCACTGTATAATAACAGCCATCACACAGCAGCTGAGAGCAGGGAACAGAAGCACCGGGTTCGGTTTTACAGCACCAATGAAAAAACACTACCAAGCTGGACTTGTCCAAATGTCCTGAACAGCAAGTGCTAGACTGGCCACAGCGTTGCTTCAGACTCCCATCTTAACATCCATTTAGCAAATACTGATGGCACAGGCTCCACTGGCTGCTTTCCTTCTCCCCAAGGAGTGGTCAGGATTTAGTCCCAATCTTCTTTCAGTGTGCCCACAGTTTAACTGCTCTCCTCCTCATCTGTCTGCTGCTTCTTAGAAGCTCTAATTCATGGTTTGGAAAAGGTTGAAGCAATCCCAAATGATACGGTATGAATTCATAAAGCTATTTAAGAGTTTGTTCTTTGCTTTCAGTGCAAGAAATACAGACCCAGAAATAGGAATTACAGTCACTGATGAACTAACAGTTGCCTTTAGGATAAGAAGGCTGAATCCCTGTGTCTGAACTCCCTATTATTGAACTCCAAAGCTATAATAAATGCCTTGATGTCCCCAGCCCTCGATAAATCACAATATAGCAAGTCATTGCAGCCCCGTTTGTTAGAAGGAAGAGATGCTGACAGCTCAGTGATGATAAGAAGCAAAATGAAATTAAAAACAGGTTCATGAAACACAAATACAGAAGGACCCAAGAATAGCTACAGTCCAGGAGTAAAATGATTTCAAAGACATCAAAAGATCTTTAAACATAAGCAGTACTGTCACAAACAGCAAGAATGTGAAATGAACCTTCTCAGTTCTGACACTGCACATCAACCCCATGCCTTTGAAAAGATGTAATACTCACACTCACACAAATTACATCGGGCAGCCAAAGTACAGTATCACAAAGAACCACTGAATAATGAGGAAAGGATGTATGGAAAGGAGAAACGCTCACAGTTTATCTGATCATGACGGTTACACTCAATTTAGTGCTACTACCAGCTGATAATTGGTAAATGGATGTCTGAATCGACTCAA
The DNA here is from genome assembly GCA_013390045.1 of Picathartes gymnocephalus. NCBI lineage: Eukaryota > Metazoa > Chordata > Aves > Passeriformes > Picathartidae > Picathartes > Picathartes gymnocephalus. Next base: position 225,387 of record WEKY01000071.1, on the reverse strand, counting down.
AATTCAGGGCAGCATGAAAAAATTACCAGAAATTTTATTAGGAAATGCAGGTTCTTTCCCTGCTCGTAGAAGTAAACAGCTTTTTTCAGCCTTTCAGAGATTTTAGTCCTAACCTGATCCTCTCAGGACTCAGAAAAAGCCTGTTGTTTCTGAAGAAGGGTTAGCAAATGTCTGTCCTTGTCAGGGACTGGATACACCACCAGAAAATTTAAGCCTGAGCTTGTGGCACAGCTTTGAGCTGAAGAAAACTCTTCTCACCCAGTTTCAGCTGCATGTCTTGATCTCATGGCATGGAAAGAAACAGGCAGGGCCATGGAGTTGTTCCCCTGACCTATTTCAGACCCGTGTGAATCGCACTCAGCAGCACACACTTCCTCCTTGGATTACAAAGGGAGCCAAAACTGATGAGCTCAGGTTCAGGTATCTGAGAATCATAAAGTGGAACAGATTAATTCTGTCCTAAAACACAGCATGTCATCTCAGCATTATAACCCTGTCCTCTCAGCACACAACAGTCAGTTACCTGAATATCCACTAAGGAATCAGGAATATCAAATGTGAAGAATACCTTCCTCACAGAAGAGCTGACATCTTCAGGAGGAGGAAAAATTCTAAACTTTTCATAATACCCCCTGCTTCCAGGAGGATTTGCTCACATCTAGCTCCACTCTGCTATCCTTCACAGAGCTGAAAAACCTGACAGAATGGTCAACAAGACCAAAAACCAGAGAGATCTAGAGCATGAGATGCTCACATTGAGCAGTTGTGCCAGGCTGCCATATGTTTGCCTTCCTACTCAGCACTCACCATTCCCATGATGCTATCAGAGATCATCTAGATTGAAGAAAATTAATATCTGTTGTTAATTACTGCCATGGAGGCCTGATAAAATGCTGAGTGCATCTCTGGCAGTACACAGAATTGGTCAAAACACTAGATTTACTGGAGCTCACAAAACCAAAACAGCACAGCACTTTGGCCAAACTTTCAAGAGGATTCAAATGAAATGAAAACTTACTAAAAAAAAAA
>WEKY01000071.1:189083-224316 GCA_013390045.1 Picathartes gymnocephalus | reverse complement strand
AAAAAGGTAGAGAAACCCTGAAAGCACTTGCCTGTAGTCCAAAAGGAAAGGAAAATTCATAGCAAAAGTGCAGCTTCATCGTCACATGATGTGTAGTACTTTTATTAGCATCATTTGGAAACGAACAATTTTAGTTTGGGGACTCAAATACTTTTATTTTCCTCACAAAGAAATGCTTGTCACAAAAAAATGCTTTATCAAAACTGGTTTTTGGACTAACCTACTTTGGCTGAGGAAATGCTTAGCAACCCATCATGAATCCTTCGTTTAAACAAAAAACCCAAACAAAACAAAAAAGACCCAATCAAACAAACAAAAAAACAACAAAAATATTAGTACTTAACTTTGGGTGTCTGGTTCAAGTGACAGCTACCTTCAGAAGCTACAGATCATCCCTCTGATGGGGGAGCAATCCTGAACAAGGAGCACCAACCCCCAGAACATGGTCAGAAAGTACCTGAATGGTCTCAGGGAGCTGCTGATCTGCATGATGATTTCTGGTGGTGGCTGGAACAACTGGCTGCAAAGAGGCAGCTCCTCCTCCATATAATTTATTATTCAAGTGTAAAAGTTTAACGTACTTATTTGAACAATTAAAGTGTGCTCTCTGGAGCAGAATTTTGTTTTTGTCTCTGAAGACACAATGCCTCATGAATCACTAAGTGCTACAGCCAGGACCCAAACATACATTTCATCACAAGTTGCTTGTTGCTCTGTACACATCCAGGAGCAAGAAATAGCTTTACTATTATAATAGACACAATTAAAGAAAGAAAAAATCAGGAACCTCACACAAAACTCACCGGGCTTCTGGGACAAATCTGCTCACAGCTAGATGCCTAATATGTTTAAGGCTGGCTGATCTTTAATACAATTTTTATAAGATTTTTGCAGTGCTGCTACAAATGCCTGTGGCACAAATCATGATTGGAACAAGCAGACCTTCCCTTCAGAAAAAAATGAGTTGGCTGTGCTGCAGTTTCCTTCCTTTAATGTCTCAGGTGTTTATATCTTTGCACTTTAACTGATGGCTGTACCGAGTTGTTGACCAGTTACATTCAGCACCAGCAGAGGAAAGTGGAATTAATTTCACTGTTACCTTCAGTTATTAAGACTTTGGAGTACTCATGACCTAGGGTCTCTAACTCACTGGATGGATTTAAATTACTATTCTGTGAAAGACTTGCTTTCTTTGGGTTTTATTGTGAGCATACAGCCTAACCTGTGAAAAAGAAAGCAATGCTTAGCTTTAAAAAGAATGACACCACTAAACTTGTCATCTCCTGATACTAACAATTTGTTTTTCACTGCTCTTCTGCTGCTATGCAAAGCACAATGGCAACTGCATCTAGCAGTGTTATTTAACTCTGCTTTACTACTTCATTAAGTTGGACCCATTTGAGAAGGCATAGGTTCAAAAAAGACTGCATCTTACCAAATACTGAGAATTGTATTCCCTGTTCTCAAAAATTACTATTTGTAGCAGAGTCACCCAAAAAGTCTCCCCCTTTCCACTGAAAAGTCACATTTTGTCACAGCCAGTCTTTTTTGTTAATTTAATCATTTAATCCAAACATCCATGCCAGCTTCTTAGGACCAAGACAGTAGAAAGCTATGGCAGAGGGAACAGGAAAAATACCATACAGACACAAAAGGATGAAGGAGAACTTTTACTACAGTTTCAAAGCAGTTTCTGCTTGAAGAGAAAGACAGAAGAGCTTTAATGTTCATGCCCTGCACACAGCAGGCTGGCTCCAGCTGCCAGGCCTTATTTGTGGCAATACTCCAGAACAAATTGTTCTATTGATAGTTCCATACAGGCAGCGGGAGAAATGTGGAAGTCGGGCAGGGTGGTTCTTCCATTCTCACATGTTCCTATCAGGAGGAAAGTCTCAAAGACAAATTAGCTGCTTTATACATCTCTGTAGTGAGAGCTTTACTGAGGTTACACCATTGTAACTCATGCAAAACAGTGAAATGAAAAGATGAAGGAAAAAATCCTGTTAACCATGAAAAACTGCAAAAGCTACAAAAAGTGAGGAATATAAACTGACCTCTATTGTTACGTATGTACAACTTACACATTTAAATCTTATTCTGACATTAAGAACAATGTCTTAAAGACTATTTTTTTTATTAAAACAAACTGGAGAGTCTTTTTTCATCACTGTTATCTGACAGTCCAAGGTTCACATTTCTACAGAAACTATAGTAAAAGCACTCTACTAGAACATAAATCAGGTTCATGTAAAAACCAACATGACAAAGATACAGGGTCTTAAGAAAATAAAACATCCTGTTTGAAATATTTAGCATCACTCTGCTACTCAAAAGACACAGGTTTGATTTATGCTGGTAAATTAAACAGTGCCAAGGAACATTCCCAGGTGCTGGAGTGCCATCAAATAGGCTGTTAAATTTTAATCATGATCCACAGCAGCATTTTGGCCATGGCCAGCTGTCTATGAGCCAAGTAATGGCAGAGCACAGCTCAGAAATTAACACAGTGCAGAGACCTGCCCATAAAGCATCCCAGATGTGGTTACTTCGTTGCACAGCCCGGGGAGTCGAGTAGGAACAGGCTGTTTCATCCAAGTGGGTCCCAGTGCCAAAGAAGGGCTTTGAGCACATTTAGTTTACAAGCATTGCTTCAACCACTCAGAACTGCCGTGGGAAACAAGATGATGCATTTCAAAATTAATCTAAGGTTTCATACTACCCTTCAGGAGAGTCATCCCAGTTCACAAAGTTAAATGGCATTTAGTTTATGTGCTGTAATTTGGCAGAAAGTAGATTAAGCTTTCCAACCAACAGTTCAGCACTCTTCTGCTGGTCCAAAGACAGTCCCTTGGTTACATTCTCATCCATTTCAAATAGCACCAGGACCAGTTTATCTTTATTACAACTAAACAACAGCAATTCTTCAGAGAAGCACTGATTGCAGAGGTTCTTGGAGTACATAATTTCCAGATATACAGAAATAAAATGTTTATATTCTACTACGTGGGTAATATGTAACAATATATGATGAAAGCTCCCACCTCCATTCCACAGCAATGGAGAATCCACAGCTTTTTGCTGAGGTGTGAAGGAAGAGTGCAAAAGAGGAGCGAGTTTAACAGTGCAGGGTTGGCTGCTGAAGCTTATCTGCTTTCACTTCCTTAATACTTCAATTGCAGGGTTGTCTACTCAAGATCTGAGCTGCTCTGACCACCCCCTGCATGATAAACTCAGGGTGAGGGAAGGAAACAAGCATAACATAACACAAAACATTCTACAGGACTGTATCCTTTACTAACACTCCCCATGAGAGGTCACCAGCTCCTTAAAGCCAGTGAGTTGTGAACAGCATATCCATGAACTGCATGTTATGGGAAAACAGTCTGTAATCCCCCTACTAATCCTTGGCACCAGGGCACACACAGTGTAATTATGGACTGCAGAAGAATAATTTAAAAACTTTATTCCACAGGGCCATAATTAGATCCTGGCTGTAATCCTTTAATTGCCAAATCATCTAATGCATTACAGACATACAACACAACTACACGAGCAAACGTGCTGAGCAGTTGTGCAAGAGCCACAGCAAAAGCAACAGCAGAGCCAGGGATGCAGCCTGTTAAATAAGGAACAATTAATAAACATCAGAATATACAACCTAGAAACACCAGGATTTCTGCTCTCATTCTGCAGATTTGTTGCATCAGTAGCTGGTGTCCAAAAGCACCTGACGGCATGCACAAGTCAGGACTATTGAAAAAATCTGTCATAAATTGCCACTCATGTCCCTTGATCACCAAGAAAAGGGCAGAAATAGATCTCTGGCAATTCTTTGGAAAGAAGTTATGAGGATTTACACTGCAGTAGATGCTGACCCAGTCCAAAATGGAGTGAAATTACAACAGACCATACACACAAGACAGCACACACCCAGCTTTCAGTTCTGTGCTCTTCTGTGGGTCAGGGAGGTGCCCACCACCTCAGCAGCACATCTTCAACCATGGTTTTTAACTAATTCTTATTGGGACTAACCCAACTACACCCTGCACCCAACTGCAGATCACCAGCAGCAATTGAATTACAAGCAATACAGGTTTACATTAAAAATATATTTCTCCTTCATACTACTTGTCAAAGGCAGTGAACAATTTTCCTCTGTAAAAGTGGCTGCAACTCCTGTCATTACCCTACAGGGTGCTGGAAAGAACAATAGCACAGCAAACTGCTGAAAAATTGCTTGAGAGGAACACAGCCTCCCACTTAAACCACTCTGCTCCTTCACTTACTGATAGGAACACACATAACAAGGCACCACTTCTTAAGTGCATCACAAACTCCAGACTTATGGTGGCAATCATGCCCATAAATACCCTCGGCTTACTGACTTTTCAAATCCACATCCACTCACCGAGTTTCCTATGCAGTGTTAAACAACTCCCCTAACTGGCAGCTCTGTCACTTCATTGCCCTATTTAAACTGAAGATATATTGAAAATGAAAGGGAAATTCATTCATGGTTCTCCATATATTCACTAATAACACAAAATGTTTGTTGGGAAAAGCAAAGTCTTTAATTTTAGAATAGTCTAAGCAATTTGGAAGCTGTATGAGGTACCTGGGATCAAAAGCAAAGCAGCACCCAAACTCAAACTAGGCCTAAGTAAGAAACAACTACTACTAATATAACCTAGTTACATTCACCAGCTGAACTCAAGAGGACTTAAAGGGAAATAGCACTAGAAAAGCAGAAGAGAGGACAGGAAGCTTGTTTATTTACAGGTACCTCTATGAACCCCATGACTCTCGCCAGTATGACAGACTTTTATTGTAATATATTGGTAAAAAATTAAAATCTCATTTAAACACCTAAAAGAGTTATAAAATTCTCCTTCTTCTTCCCAATTTCACATGATAGAAAGTTGAAAAATAATCCAAATGTCCTGATTTAACTTGACCTCTACTTCAACAATAGCTGAAGGCAGCAGATGGATCCTCAGGCTCCTCCAGAGCCTTTCACCTGCCCAGCAGTAGAGAGCTGCAAGGCACAAATGCCACTCCTACAAGCACTGCTTGGAGTGGACAAAAGCTCATCCTTGAACAATGTGACAAGTGCTGCTACAGCTGAGAGAGCTGCTGAGAGCTCTGTGCTGTGAGATCACACCATGGCAGCTCCGTGTGTCCCCGGCACACGGGAACAGCTGTGCCAGCTCGGCCTGGCTTTGCACCACAGAAAGCTCCAGGTTAACAGGAATTAATCTTTCAGAAAAACAGGCAGGAAGTGTAACTAACACGCAACAGGTTGGCAAAGCAAGACCCAAGCTGTGAACACACAAGCAGGACCACACAAGGTTCATTTAAAGATCAAGGTAAAAATCCTCAGGTTGTTTGGAAGCCAAAGCAGCAGAACAGCATCCTTCAGGATTTTCTTTGGGTGTAGTGCAGGGAACTGCGGAAGCCCCTCCTCAGCTCCCTCAGCCACATTGCCTCAGTATTCTACCCACAGTGCCCAGAGACCAAAATCAGGGTGGGATTTTTTTTTTCCCCCCTCAAACATTGAGCCTTTAAGAATTAGATGCAACATCTGTGCACCGTATCATAGAATTTTATTAACTGAATGGAAAAAGCACTGTCAAAAGATGAGTGAAGCAAATTCTTTTAGATGCATACATGCTAGGATTAGATGATTTGTTCTCAGAATGTAATTACACTACCTTTGAAGCCAAAGTGACCATGTCAGACATCTGCACCTACGGGTTTGCCACTTATGTCAGAGCAGACACACTGGGTGCTAAGGTAGTGTCTAAGAGGCAGTTCCCAGGCAAAGGTCAGGAAAAAGCACACAGGAATGAAGTGACCTGCCCAGAGTGATGCAGCATGGGCAAGACATGGCAAGTGGCTGTAATAAATGGAAAAGAATACAGAATAGTACCAATATCAATACATGATCAATAATGCCAAAGAGAAATCTTTTTCACTGACTTTGGATCAGGCCTTGAATATTGACAGAGGAATTATCAAAGGTGAAACAGCAAGAACAAGAGTGACCATAAAACCAAGTCATGAATACATACCCTTTTGATTCCTTCTTCCATCACATGTTTAGCTTGCAGAAAAGAAACCTAAGAAGCTGGGAATTTGTACAGACACTCCCCTTCACTATTTTGCTCTGCTTTACCCTTTGCAAAAATGCTCTTGCTAGAGACCAGTGTATGAAAGTGAGGTAAGTGGCTATTTCACAGTTTTATGTGAGCTTTTATTCTCTGTAACTATTTGAAGGCACCACACAGCACTGCTTAATATCATGCAACACACTTTCCAATTAGACTGGAGGCTGCGTATCTCTGCTCAGTATCCCTGGTGGTTTTTAATAAGGTTTTTGCTTGATCCATCTCCAACACTTGCTTGACACAACAGCAATTTTTCCAGACGACAGAGAACCCAGCAATCATAATGAATTATTTACAGAAAGATCAGTATTCCAGTACACGTCAAGACTTTTCTAATTGTAGTTAATTGAAAGCACCACACAACATATGCACAATGCTCTTCAGGTTCATAAAAGCTCCAGTGTTTTTAAATACCACAGAAAAAAAGGCAAAGGCTCAGAAGAAACAATACCTTCCAGTTCTAGAGCACTGACTCAAGTCAAAATTAATCAAAGGTAGAACACACCACCTGCTAACTGGTTGAGGGGGGAGGTAGTCCCTTTTTCTAATGGTCACCCAGTATCAAACCTTCAACAAAGCCAAAAGTCCCAATTACAGCTGAGGCTGAACTTCTTGTTGCAGTTTAGCTTACATGTGCTCTGCCTCCATGTAGTCCCTCCACCTAAGCCATGCTGTTGATCTAGACCTTCAGAGAGCTTTTCAACAGATTTTCAAGGCATTCTACAAGACAATTTAAAAAACCCAAACAAACAAACCAGAAGAACCAACTTCACAAGACTCACTTGGAAAGCAGCAGCAAAGCTCAAGACCAGTTTAGGTCCAGGTTCACTGTTGTGTGCATAAACTCGCAGTTTCACCAAGCATGGGGAAGCAATCTGACAGATCACTGTGCTAAGGAAAACAGGGGTGGGGTGGAGCTGCCTGCAAGGTTTACACTGCAAATCATCTCACAGAAGTGTCCTGTGATCACCAGGGACAAAACAGGATCACAATCCCCTCAACAACAGCTATAAGAGCAGCAAACCTTTATCCTCCCCAGGATCCAGGAATGCATTATATTTAGAGAGAGCACTCCTTAGGAGACCATGCTGGTGTGTAAGTGCCTGGAACTGCACTAGGTACCTGCTGGCACTGCTTGTTTACGAGTCTTGCGTTCAATTCCTTCCTCTGTCCAAAAGGATTCAAAGACAATCCATATGCTCCTTCTTAGGTCAGCGCCCAAAACACAAGGTGAGGGGATCATGTTCAGTGTCACTGTGCGAGTTCATTAACTATTTGCAACAAATCCATAAAATGTAACTGAAAAGGCAAGCTTACTTGCCCTTCAGCTCAAGTTACCCCAACAGCAGAAAGATAGAAAGGGCTAGTAACTCACATGGCATTGCTCCCCTGACAACTCTCACCTTCGATTTTTTTCCAGCTTAACAACCATCTTAATCTCACGTGGTCTGTAGCATGGTAGATGTGTAGCACGTTAAGTCAGCCTTCCAAAAAGTTGAAGAACAGGGAAATTCAGCTTCAGATCAAACATCCTCAACATTCTTACTATCTGTATCTTCTCATGAAGAGCGAACATGAGCACATTTCCTCATTTGTTTTCAATGCAAGTCTTATTCACTTTCTGAGTGAGCAAGGTCTCTGAAACTCTTTTTTTTCCCCCCAAAACAAAATAGATGCCCATACCTTATGTCAGAAGCTTTCAGCGAAAATTACCCACCTCCTGCAAATTTCAAGATGCCTTAATGCCTGGATAGAGCTGTTTGTAAGCCACATGTAACTTCCCATGCTACCTGCCCAGCATTCCCTATTTTGTAGCATGATGTGAGTGTGCTGGTGCCTCAGCAACCACTTTCTCAGTGCACCAAATGTGTGACTGTTCCTCTGAAGCCAGACTCCAGTCATGCTGTGCTCATGGCTCTGGATTCTGCTGTACTGGCCAAAATCCCAAGTAGGCAGCAGTGCAGAGACAAGCTTGAAATGCAGATTTAAACACAGACAAGCTGATGTAGCAGTGGAACAAGCTGAAACAATACACATTGTAAGAGAATATACCCATTTCTTAGTGAGAAGACTGAGCAAATTATGTTTCAATGTTTCTCCCCTGAAGCTTTAAGTTCAAAAGCATTCAGAAGCAGGCTTGAGTCCTGCAGTCCCATTTTGTTTAATTTCTAATTTATGGTGAAGAAGTAATTACTTGGTCTCAATTGCTCTGTGCCAGCTAAAATCAAATTGATTTGTCTTACAAAATTCTCATTGGGCTACACAAACCGTACAAAACCTCTGCTGACAAAGACAGGATAAGTATTGGCACGGACAGGGCAAGCAGGATTTCCTACTCTGTTAGATTTAAACCATAAAAGAACAGAAGCTCTGTCCATATCATAGAAACATGTACCCATAGCAGAGTAGTTATGCCCTTGAACAGCTTGCCCAGGTGCTCAGGAACCTCCATTCACAAAAACTTGACTGGCCCTGAGCAAACAGGTGATTTTGAAGTGAGCCCTGCACTAAACAAGAGTGTGGACCAGAAATCTCCAGAGGTCCCTTCACATTCAGTTTATGTGATCCCACATACAGTGACACACAAATGCAAAGGCAGCCTCGTGAGATGAAGTGGGGGAGTAAATCAGGACTACCACAAACATTCATAAAGATGTTAACAGCTTTTATTTCACTGGTGCAAGGCCCGTGTGTCATCCACCACTCACCAACAGCAAAACAAAACATCATCTCCTAAAAAACAGTTTCAGAAAATTCAAAACAAAGGAACAGTGGCTATAATAAACTTCGTACAATACTGTAAATCACTTTGTATCATCCAAACATGAACAGATCAGTTTCTATCATACATGGCTTATTTTTTCCCCCAAAAATATACCAGCACAACTGCAATACATGCCTCACACCTGGAAATGCATAACACCACTCCATGACATTGATAGCTGTTCGTGCTTAGAACTAGTCATCAATTCACCCTATCAACATCATAAAATACAAAATTATATGAAAACCTACATTTACAAAGTACTGTCCCAATCCTGCAATCTATTCCATTTGGGTAGGTACCTGTATCCATTCCAACTCCCCTAAAGGCAATGTGGTATTTAGTGCTCCATTGCTAAAGGTTTGATTGCAAACTCAGGGCTCAAGTGGGAAAGGTTTAGATCTCTCCAAAAGCAGTAGAACACTGCCTTATTCTTCAAGATTCAGTTTCAGTAGTATTTGCACAACCTTCTAAACCGAGACTTACCTATTTTCAATTACCTCACATGTAGGAAGAAAGAAGGAAAGGCTCTGAGTAGTCAGCAGAGAAATGGCTCGTACTGAAATGACTTGGGGCTGTAAGCTGTGCTTTAGTGCACAGTGGTGATCCAAATGCCTCAGAGTTAACCACATCTTGCTTCAGTATTTACAGTATCTGCTGCCTTCCTCTGCACTGCATGGGTTTCTTCACCAGCACAGTATCAGAGATCTCATTTCCATTGGATGAGCATTATGACATGACTCCAAAAACAGGATTATGACGACAAATACTAGGGCCATACTCTTCATAGTCCTTCTTGGTGTGACATACTTGGAAAAACTCTGGCTATAAAAATATAAAACAAATCCCCCCCAACGGCATAAGAACATATCAAATAGAAAAAAACCAACAAATAAAAGAATGTCTTAGCATTTCTGTAGATTGCAGCTTTATGACATGGTTATTTTATTTTTGAAATATAATAAAATGAGAAATATTAGCATATGAATACAACTAAGCAAGAGAAGTCTTTCTGGTTGTAAGACTGCTTTTAGACACAGCAGTAAGAAATCCCACTTGGCAGACGGCAATTGCTCCCTTTTTCCTGTATTTACTTCTCTTTTGCATTTAAGACCATTGATTTGGATGCTATATTCCTGAAGTCCTAACTAATCTCTAGTGCTGACTTCAGGAATAAAGGCATTATATTGGAACTATCATATCAAAACTACTTCAGAATTATGTCAACTAAGGATATCCTTACTCAAGCAAAGCTCCCATTTGCCCTGTACAAATTTTACTGAGATAAAACTTGGGTAAAGATTCCAGAACATGACACAGTTTAGGCTGTCACAGTGAAAAAGTTTAAAACTTAGTACTCAGATCATATACACCCAGAATTCAACATGCAATAAAAATTAAGAACAACTTTGATGAAGACTTACTGTTGAAGCCAGCATGGAACCTCCAAACCAAACTGCATAACGCTGCATGTGATGTGTTATCACTTGAACTTCCACTGGTTTGGGCTAAGGAAAACAGTTCATACTTAGCTTGTTTTCAAACTTAACATGTTGAGAACCAGACACCTTCAGCCCTCTATTCACATCACTACCACACGTACTACTCAGATATGTTCCCCCTAGGAGACGAAGTCATAAAACTCTTCATGATAACTGTGATGAAGGACACAAAGTTAAATCCCTCTTGCCTATTGCTCACACATCTCCTAGGAGAAAACCAGAACTGTTCACAGTAATTTTAAGATTCCCATGAAGAGATGTCTTACACTGCAAGGCTACCAGTGCATTTAACAACACACAAACATATCCTACTGACTTTACAGTGTATTTTCATTAGCGAGGTGAAAATCTTGAACTTGATTTCTGTCACTGGTCATGTAATTAATGCACTTGAAACGCTCACTTACTTTGATCCGACCACCACTGAGTTCCTCACTAAGCCGCAATCTCGCATCCACCACTCTCTTCAAATCCCTTTGCAGTCGTCGTCCAAAGTCCCTGAACATCGTGGATCCTCCTGAGAGGACCACATTCTGTGCAGATATTAAAGACACATTCTGTAAATCCATCTTCAAGCACGTTTCCCAACAGTCAACACTGCAGAGGTGACTATTTGCATCTCAGCATCAGTAGGAAGCTGCCAAGGTAGGCAGAACACCTTAAGGACCCCCCAGTTCACAGGAGGTTCATGGCTCCCCTACTCTTCTCCTTTAAGTACGTTTATGTAGAATGTGTTATTACAGAAGATAATTCCATTAAAACCATGAGCTAGTACCCTGCAAGTGCAGGGCAGCAGAAATAACACACTACATCAAGAAGTTTCTCTGGGGATGTTCACAGCAAGGAGCTTTAGCCCTGACACTAAAAAGGCGCAAGTCTCATCATATTACAAAAGCTACAAAATTATCTAGAACTCGTTTTTTTTTTTTTTTTTAATTTCCAGAGGTCTTCAAAAAGGGACCACACCTGCACAGAGAACTGCAGCACAGAGGAAGGTATGATGCCTGTTCCCATGCTTGTCTGGTATTACTTAGTTTTCAGAGCAGAACCAAATGCCTCTCAGCCTTGACTTGTACTTGGATTCTAAACAGACATTTCAGAATTTCCCATCACTAACTCTGGTAAAGTTGCAGGAACACAGACTAACGCAGTCATTTCAAAGGTGGGGGATTCAAAACAGGACCAATAGAACACAACATTGGTGGCAGGAAAAATGCAATTCATGATCAGAAAAAAGAACTCAATGTGACAAAACTGCCCATGTGCCTTTGCACAATGCTAAAACCACTCACGTGCCTTTGACAGATGTCCACAAGGAACTTGGATCAGGAGTTCATCATACATAAGTCTAAGGATTATCTGTCAGTAACATTTTTTGACATTGCAGTCCAAGACTGTACATGTAACAAAAGAATCTCTGACCCACTGTTTTCAACCTGCACATGGATCTGAAGAGCCACAGATATGCATAGCAAGAGTTCACACTTGCAAGGTGCAGAAGTGCTTGGATTTTAAGCAACAGATAACCAGGGATATCTTGTTTGTATCTTGTAAAGTGAGAAGAAAGCTATTTGTTTATTCATGAGAAAAAAAATCCCTGCACATCATAAAAACCATTACAGTAGGAAAAACTCATTTCTTCACAGCTTCAGATTATCTACAGTATAAAACAATGCATAACAAGACAGGTGTGCTTTAAAGAAAAAAGCACAAGTCCCCATAATGTTACTGAAACATTTCCAAAAGGAAAAGAGGAGGACAGAGAAGAGGAAAGGAGCCAGAAATCACAGCTGGTCCTAAAGTTAAAGGAGGAGGGAGGATTCCCCCTAGTCTCCCCATATACAAGAACATCTCTTCCCCTGCATCAAAGTGGTCATGCACTCCACTTGGGAAAAGGAAATTGCTAATGGGCAAAAAAAGACGACAACCAACCTGAGTGATGAAATAGCAATTAAAAAGATGCCATCAGAAAATATTACCTGAAGATAATGAAGTTGGCGAAGAATATGAAAGCAATAATTCTATTCAAAGCAAATTAAACTTCATGCGTACTCCATAAAGTGGACAATGCTACCACTAAAAACAGATTCCAGAATAAACCCGAGAATAATTTTTCGAAAACATCCAAGACCAATTCACGTATGTACAGAGTTAGCAGTGTCATTGGGAGGATCTTTCCACTCAGTCACCATTCCAGGGTTAGAGGCTAGGAAGTTGCATCTTCTTCAAATTATGATTATTCAAGTACTTCTACACACTGAAATCAGTTCAACAACAACACTGCCCAAGGAAAACTGAAGAACCAAGGTACAAATGTTGAGAAGATGAGTCACCTCACTATCACATATCTGGACCAGCCAGGCTAAGCAAATTCTGGATCTAAGCAACTAGGTGACATCAACTGCCTTTAGAAGATGGCTAATTATACAGTTACAGCTCCCCTGCTCCCTGAACTTCTTGTCAGTGCCAGACCAAATCCATGCTAACTCTTTAGCAGAAGACTTTTGACATACAAACTTTCAGCAAGTTCTCAACTCAGCAAGTCAGGTCAGAAGCCAGCTACTCCTCATTTACAATGAAAGCAGAATCCATACCCAATACAAACCCCTCAAACACCACACCCACCACTTACAAAGGACACAATAGAGGTGAGAAAATACAGTCAGAATAAAAAAAAAAAACAAAAACAAACCCCAAAAAACGACCAAGGGCGCACCACCCACCTCCCTCCATCCTGACCTCTCAGATATCTTCTCTAAAATAAATCTGAGTAATTCCAATAACTACTTAACAAAAAACATAAAAATGAAGCATGCTAAATACATCTATAGAGCAAGCTTACTACTGATATTTGGGTTTTCAGCCTATCAGGGAATACTCTGGCCTCCCAGAAAAAGACATCAAAGAAGTTAGGCTTTAAGTATCTGTTTCCAGCTGATTCCTTTAAAGAAGACTGCTTCTGATCTTACTCTGCTCAAACACACTTCAGCTGGTTTAACAGCTCCAAGCAGCCCCCATGTTTCTCAGCTAACACCCATTATCATACCTGCTGATGGAAAGAACCTCCAGCTGGTTTTCACTTTCATAGCTAACTAGCTGAACATTTAAGTTGTTTCAAAATAATGTGTTCCCTTAGCAGAGAAATGAAGCTCTTCCACACACCTGAAAATGTTAACCACAACAAGCAAAAGCAGGCTATTTCTGGAAGGAAACCAGGGCAGTGGATACCAACCACAGAATCATTCAGGGTAGAAAAGACCTGTAAGACCATTGAGATCACCTCAGAGGGCTGGCAAGAAACTTCTCCCTTATCTGTACTTTTTGCTTCTCTTATGAACTCTGTGGTACTGAGTTTCTCATCCTACCATTTCTGGTATTATGCCTGTGCAACGTAACACTGCAGAAATATTAAATTACCCAACAAAGCAACCCAGCTCCTGCAACAGGAACCCCTGACTAAATCAAGCTTACATAAAAATTCCAAAGAGTGAAATTAGCTCCTGAAGAACTCAGCACTACCAAGCACAAGGTGCTGAACTGGTGTGTGCATCTTCACACTGCACTGTGGTGTGAGCACACTCTAGATGGACACATCAGACTTTGCAGCACCAAACTGAAAAGCAGCTCCTGATTTTCTGGCAAGTAAGAACAGCACATCCTGTTTTCCCTTCTTTCCATCTGACAGCCTAAATTAAAGTTAACGTGATGTGACCAGACCACCAGAGGCATGTAATGAGATCAATATATGACTGTTAATAAAAATTATAATGGCTAAAACCAAGAAGGTTCCTAAGCTGAAGCCAAGCACATCATTAGTAAGTGAATCAATTAAGCTGCATGTCTCTGTTAATTTGGTTAAAACTGGGCACTATTTGCCAACACAGTATGAAAAGTATAAGGATAAATACCGTTCATACTAAACAACAAACACAGTACAAAGAAGTAAATTTATTGTGAGAAACACTATTTTTAAAATACATTTGCTTCTAATAATAAAATACATTTGCATTCCTTTTTCCTTAAAATCATGATTTTAACATTCATTTCACATTTCAATTAATAGCAAGAGATTTCAGCGTGACGTATGGTTGTGCTTTTCTGCAGAAATATGCCTCAGACTCAAAAGGAACCAGAAAATCCTGCAAATGCACTGAGCCACTGTTAAACCAACTAGCAGGAGTAATCTTATAAATTTATTTACAGCTGTGATAGGAGTAAGCAGGGCTTTTCTTCAGTACTCATCTGCTACACTGACAGAGTTAATCCATTACGGCTTCCACTCAAATACTTGCAGGAATACAGCAGTATTCAGCAGGAATGCTGTTCCTTTCCCATGTCCTGTCATGGTGCCAGCAGATCCCATGGCCCGGCAGTCTCTCCACCCTTCCCTAACCCCCACAGCCGCCCCACTCTGCTCTGGGCCAGTAAGATGGAATTTCCGTGGTGCTGGAGCACAGATCAGCAAAGCCAGTCCAACAGTGCCATCTACCCACCATGCCGTGCAGCTGGAGCTGCTCTCACACCAAGTGTTTCTATTTACCAGCAACTGAACTCAAAAGTGGTGTCAGAGGCTTTCTACCACCCCGTTAGCCCCTGCACCCAGTGTTCGAGGATGGGCTCTTGTAAGCTGGGCAGTTTTAACTTGCTGAGTGAACACTGACACAAGTGCAGTCCAAGCCTTAGTTGTAGCAATAAGCTTGACTTTACTATTTCACGAAGTTTTCATTTTGAGAGAGACTAATCTGAGTCCACAGCAGCTGCACACCCAGCTAAGAAGTCACGTTCTCTAAGGAAAAGAGCCAATTTGTCAGAATCTTCACTCCATGCACCCGTGTTTCCACAGAAAACCTGGATAATTCATCATCAATATAACACCACACTTGCCAATATCATATAGTCCCCACCTCATGCAGAATCTTCAACCTGAGAAGTTGGCTTAAAAGGCTGAGGTCAAGGATGTTGTCATTTGATTCAGCATGGTCTGAATCACGAGTACTTAAACATGCTTGGCTAGGATCTTTCAGAGGTATTTCTGAGAGAATTTACCTGGCTTCGGATGTCACTTATATTCTTTCATTCACGTATATGTGGCAAAGACACAGCAGAGAAAAGTTGAAAGAAATCAATTGCTGGGACAGTCAGTGATCCTACTCTTCTATCCTTTGTACTGGGAGAAGACAAGGACTTCAGAACTGTTAATACTGTTCTCATCTTAAGTACCTAGGGAGAGACTCTGGATAAGGAAAAAGAAAGATGAAGCAGAGTGTGGAATAAAAGTGATAGTTTCTGAACCTGTTACTAACAAAAAATACTGTTTATTAGGATAGTAAGCAGTTTTTAAAACTCTTCAAAGCCCTTTGTCCACCTCTGAAGTTAGTGTAACTACATTCACTTAGGAGACTGGTTTTTGACACTAAGTGCCAAAAACTTCTGTCCTAACTGACAAATGTTCGGACAGGTTTCAGAGCATTTCCAGATTGAGAAGAGACCTTTAAATACCAACTAGTGCTGAAAACATTCCACACTAGCATCTCCTGTGGCCTCAGGAGCAGATGTTCATCATTGATGCAAGCTGGGTGTGCAGCAGTTATACAGAATTCACTGGCGTGCTCACAGGAACCTGAAAGCTGGGGAAGGCTCCCATTTTTGTGCAGATCCCAGCCCCCATCACGCTACTGCACTCTCCTTGCAATTTTTCTGCATTTCTGATATATCAGTTATGCCATGCATTTATATAATTATGAGTTAAGTACAAGGAAAGGTTGTGGAACAATGATTTAAGAAAAAAGAAGATAAGAAATTCTCAAAAAAAAATAGAACTGGATGAACTATACACCATTCTTCCCAGAGAATGCCAAGGGTGATGGAATGTTTCACTGAGCCCCACAAATGCAGCATTTTTAGCTGCATGCAGGATGGGTCATTTTTCAATGGAATTCAACACACAGGAACAGGCAACATAGCCAGGATGCCAAATTGTTTCAGCCACGTGGTAGGATCCAAAATTATTTTCTCTCATTCCTCATTTCATTTGAGCACTCACTTTAAATTTCACTCTGCTTCCTGAAGCTTTGGGTTTGCTAAAAAAAAATAAAATAATAAACCCACCAAAACCCACCTTATTTCTTCAAATTTCAATGCACGTCCCCTGGTTTCAAACCCATACCTATCTCCTTCTATTTTAGTAAAAAGCAACTCATCTCAAGCAATCCAGATCTCTCAGCTCTGTGTTAGAGAATATGAATCAGTTTTTCCATGCAATCACATTAAGATGATGTAATCATGGGAATTTGAGAGCACATTGCTGGCAATCATTATACAATTAAAAAAGGCTTCATCCTGTGTGAAAGGATGTTTGTGCTTGGTATTGAGTGCCTGCAGGTTATGGGATCTTGTGGAAGCACAGAGAAGTTGACTTCAGTTGTAGGATGGATTTTTGGGGGTGCATCCCCTTGACCCCAAGCCCCAATGGGATCTGAGAAATGCTCATTAGGCCTCAGCCCTGACAAACTGCACTTGGACTAAGCCCTTTTTGAGCTTAACAGAAACACTGTCTGTTCCCCGAACTAACAGGTGTTTAGTGAGAACCTGTCTTTTTAACAAACAGCCTTGGAAACTTTTCTTGCCCAAATAACAACTCAAGTGAAATAATATTTCTGTTACTGAACTTTCAAAGAATCTTACCAATTCAAATTGTGGCCAGGATGGAAAATGAGTATGATTAGAGCCCACTGTCTACTGATCCTGTGAACAGCAGTCCAAACAGAGATCCTTTTGAGCTCTCAATTCCCTCAAAGTAAGAGGCTCATGTCTCAAACACCAATAACCAGATGGCTGTGGAACCAAACAAGGACTGTTGGTAATAATAGACAAGAATTGCTAGTAATAACCAGGGACTTTTGGTATTAACACATTGTGAGGTAGAAGAGGATTTGGCTGGAGAAGAGGGGCCAGGCAGATGTAGGGCATTTGTCCGTGAGAAAGAACCACAACGCAGTACAAGGAACAAGATGGAGGAAGTGGGCATGGACTGTAGGGTGGGATTACCACCCCAAAGCCCTCCAACACATCTCCAGAAAAGCCTGAAAAAATTTGGGGCATAGAAACCTCTCCATAAAAAAGTACCCACACCCCATGCCTGGGGGGTGCCCCCAGGACCCTGGACATGCCACTGGCCGGACTGATGCAGCTGGATTGATGCTGAAACCAAGACTGTTGCTCTCTTTTGCTTTCTTCAATTCATCTGCCCCTCTTTCATTCCTCTCTTCCCTTTCATCCTACCCCGTTACCCACAACCTACTGCTATGGCGTAGATAGTGGGTCAGACACTAACAGACCAACTTCCATGCCAACTGTGTAAATGATTAATAAAACTTTCACGCCCTCTGATTTTTGTCATTCTTTTTGACAAATGAGCATTTATGGATCCTAGGTGCTTTCCTCCCCTTTATGGTGGGGTTGTCACAGATCTGGCTAAAGAAGTCTTATCAAGGTTCTGCTGGTCCAAACATCAACATGAGGTAAGACAACTGGCCTTGCAAAAGGAATGATCAGATTAGGAAACAGGGATACTGGCAATAAAACTCAGAAATACCACAGGACATCAAAAGATGGGTTGTGGAACAATGACTCAAAAGCTACATACCACATAAAATCTGCAAGAATGGTATTAGGCACTTAAGTATTTTCTGCAGGAACACAGAGTAAGAATCCAAATACATTTGACGGAAACTCATCTCCGAAGCACAGGGCCTTGGCAGGCTACCACTGAGCACCATGGGCAAGTGAAACTCATAAACCTCAGAGAGAAAGTATGAGTGGAGTATTTCTGCATCCATACACTGTTTTAAACAATGAGAACAAGAGATGCTCATCCCTTTGAAGTAGTGACCTTGCTTAAAGAAGATAGCAACTATTATCATTAATAGCTCCTGTCATCTGTCTCTACATTCAACAGGGAATTGGGAAACATTTTTTTAATTAAGCAAGTATAATGAAAAACAGAAAAATGAAAAACAAAGTCTCAATCCAAGGAAAGGTTATTTGTCTGCTGATTATGATGAGGCAAAAGTAACTTGAACTCAAATTTTAAACACCACTTTCTAAGTCAGTACATCTTGCACTAGATTACAGAAGATGTTTACCAGGCAAGAAGAGACTGCATTTTGATAGTTACAAACTCATGCTCATTCTAACAGGTGAGGAACTTTTACCACCTTTTACAGGAGCAGACAAATCTCTGCGTGCTATAGCTTTATGCTGTTATTTCCAAAATGGTACTGCTACTGCACAAGCAGAAAACCAGGAACCATGGGATGTGGGATGTGCTGCCAATACAGAGTTGCCATGACTATGCATGTCAGTACCTCACTTTTCGCTCCTTAAAGAACCAGGAACAAAAAGTACTCTCTGGACCACAGCCTGGGTTTAAGCTGCCCTAACTGTTGTCTCCTGAACTATTTTCAGTTTTCTTGTACTTTATAGTGATTCAATGCTGACTAAAACTGCAGGTATTGGGCAGGTACAAGACAAGACTATGAAAAAAAAATTGAAACCACTACTTAATAAAGCAGGGGAAGGAGGGGACAGAGAGGTAAGACCACAGTATATCCCTTAAAATGGGCAAAACCAGAAGTCCTTCATGCACAAGAATTCACATTACGAATGTCAGATACAAATAACATCCCTCTGCCTCAGTTCCTCAGTGACAATACTTACCTACGTATTGAGCCTTTACAGAAACTTTTCTTTCAAAACTAAAAAGCAGCAAATATCTAGTGGCATTCAGAAGTGGTACTTGGTTTGATGTCTATTCAAAGTTCACATTTCTCATTGTGGAGGAAGTGGTAGCCATGATGCTGGTATTTAGTCTTTAAATAAATTACATGAATCTTACAAGAGAAAGGCCATACCTTATATAATGGACGCCGCACATCAATGGGACAGTTCTGTATAACTTCATCAACTACATCCGAAATGGATTCCATGAAATCAGGGTTAGCAAACTGAAATGAAACAGAACAGGCATTCGATTTTTCATCCAAAGAACAGAGAAATAAAAAGGCAGAAATAAGGCTGTGGAGATATTTTATAATAGGGGGACAAGTGGGAGTTTCAAGTCTTGCTCACCACTTACTCTACATTAAAACAAACACTTCTCTACTAGGGAAATGAGAATTTCTTTTTCTGCTGAGAAACTCAGATTCTCTTCCTTGGTCAGAAATTCATTGTTTGCAATTTATGCACTATGGGCTTTTTATTGCCTGCAAGACTCCTGCAATATTAAACACACCGCTACCATGCACTGTGGTCCTGCCTTTCAAGTGAGATAAAAAATACCAGTGTGCAAATCAGAATGTTTCCCTGTACAAAAATTGAATGCTACTGAAATACTTCAATTAAATTCCCACCAAAAAGTCAGATTTTTTTTCCCCAAGCCCAGGAAGTATCTTATGTTCCAAAAAGGATAAATAGTCTAAGGTTTTGAGTGAAAGCCACCATCAAAGCAAATATCAACACCGTGCTGATGTACATTTTTGCATTTATAGAACTAGAGACTCAAGAGTTCCTAATACTAGAAAACAGTCTGGTGGCAATTTCCCACTTAAAACTTAACATAACCTTTAAAGAAAAGACCTGGTAATAGCCCAGGTTTTTTTTCCTTTCAGAGGTTAAACTCTGAAAAATTAATTACCAATACATGGTAATACATTATTCTAGATATATTATAAGCTTATCCAAAGGTGTAGAAGTAAGTGGGATTAACATTCAAAGCAAGATGAGGTATCTACCTGAATGAACAAATAAATAAAAACAGTCAAACAAACATAACAAGTACACACTGAACTTAGAGAAAATTAGCAAAGGAAGTTGGCTTGGCGTTCTGGAGCCCTAAGAACGATGGAGGCACTCCCCAAGAATTCAAGTTAACTTCCACAGTAAGAATTAATCATGCAAGAAACAAAAACATGAAGCCACATAAATCAAAAGAGAAGAAAGCAGCCATACTGCTGCACACAGTTTTCATCTGAATGAATTCTGAAAACTCCTGAGCTCTCCATATAGATATTGATAAAACAGCTGGGGAAAAGGAGTAAGAAGAAATGAAATGTAGGGTATAACATCATCTCAGAACAGGGACAAGAAAACTGAATATAAAATTGCACTCTGCTAGCCAGTATGATATGGCTGGAGAACAGTAAATAAAGTATGTAATTTAGAAGGTAGAGAAATAATCTGGATAGCCACAAACCCCAAGACCTAACGCCAAGAATATTAAAGACTTCAGAATAAATTCTGTAAACTGAAAATAGGAAAAGATTACAGGACAGGTTCACCAAAGGCAGCTTTTACCTAGCTAACTTGATACCCTTTCAAGTGAGGAATTAATGAAACACAACAAGAAATTCTCTTGGGATGCAGTACACATCATCTACTTTGTTCTTCTTGTCTAGGAAGTCAGTTCAGGTTTGGGTGTTTTTTCCAATAGAGTCAAGAAAACATGAAGAAATAAAAAAAAAAAAAAGGAAATTGGTCCTTTATCCTGTTCCCAAAAGAGGCTATGGAATGAGGAGCTCTTAAAATGATGTCTGACATGGGATTCAATGCTTCTCTGTTAAATCACACTGTTAAACAGTAGGGAAGAAAAACTATTTAGCCCAGACATTTAATGCTGGCAGAAGATCAGATGGCTACAAATTGACCACAGGAGATTAAAGCTGGAATTTAGACAAAAGGTGATGAAGAGAAGATTTTTAATATTCTTCCAAGGAGGAGGACAGAACAAGGAAAACTTCACCAGCATAATGTGACGTTTAATAAAAGTTTTTAAACAGTGTTACAGACTGTGGGTGCCTGCATAAATACAATCAAGTGTGCAGGAATGGAGAGGACCTGTACTAAAACCTGACTCCTTCCTGTCCACAGTATCCTGAAAGTCACTCAAACTGAACCACCAAAAATCGGACAGATGAGGTACAGTTATCTTTCCCAGAATTGTACATACTACTTATGACACCAGAGATTCCAGTGGACTTCCTTCAAGGACAAATCTATCATCCATGCCTTGTAAATTGACTCAGTATCAAAAGTCTGCATCCAATATTTAGAATATCATGAATGCAACGCCGGGTAGTGTCCCAAGGGGTTGGCAGCATACAAAGTATAAAGGCAGATTTGTTTAAACTGATGCTGAAAGAAAGAGGAAAATACTACATAAAAACTGTGAACTCAATTTCTTCTCATGTTTAGACTGCCTTTAAATGAACAGAATGAGATGTTTCAAACACTAGACTGGACGTCAGTAAAACACCTGTCTGCTGTGCTGAAGGTACCTGAGTGCACCTGGCTTGTGTTCAGGAGACTCAGTGGCCCCTCACTGCCACGGGATGGCGCCCAGGCACCGGGAATGGCACAACTTAGCACGGCTATTCCCTGTTCTCACCTCGGGATGGAAGAAGATTTCGGGCCCGAGGAACCTCTCGTAACCAACATCTATAACAAACTTGGATTTGTTGATGGCATTGATGCCCGTGTATTGTTTGATCCACTTGCGAGAGTCTCCGTCATACTTGGCAAATTCCTTTACTATGTCGGGGCAAATGTAACAGTATTTCTCCTGAAAGAAGCATCAAGCATTAAAAACAGCTGAAATAATGAGTACATCACTGAACTAAAGTGCAACAAAATCAGAAAAGAAAAACGTGAGCATTTTTACAGGTGGAGCTGCTCAAGGGGCTTTCTCACCCAAATCACCACTGGAGCCCCAACCCCACAAGACACAGCACGAGGCCCATTTGCCTGACTCAGCTACACTGGCCTCTCTCAAAATGAAAAAATCACCAACAGTAGGTCTGTGACAATAAAGAAGTTCAAGGGCAAGCTTCCACTGCAAGATCAGGCCCACACAATCACCCTACTTTCTTTTTTTTTATTGTATTGCAAAGCAAATTTTAAGCAACTCCGAGGTTTAAACGCTGATTTAATCTGCCGAACATACTCCAAACAGTCTAGCGTGAATATTTTATTCCTCTTTCTCTTTCCCCCACTCTTGACTGGATAAACCACCAGACATTCGTGTAACTGTAATACACTGCCTATATTTGTACTTTTAAGAGAGCCACTGGCAACTTGCTAGAGCCAAAAAATTAGCTCATTGAGATTTATTACGTATTTATTAAGAGATAAAGGAGGGTGTACCTTTATGGCTTTTGCTGTCTCCAGAGATTGTTCAGGAGGAATTCCTACCTCCCTTTCCCTTAGAAGCTGTTGAATAAAGTAAGTAATATCTCTACCTGCAATAGGAATATGTTTGATGCAACTTCCAATTACATAGCCTTCTGCCTATGTAGGAGGAGAGGAAAAAAACATATTTAAGAGGAAAACATACTGTGTATCAATAATTAACACTCATTTTTAAAATATTCTGATTTTCTATTAAAAGTAAAATCTTGAAACTGTAAAATCACTCTAAAAATGTGCACCCCACTGTAAAGTGAGTATGATTTTTGTTTAAAGGCTCAATTACCACATATAAACAGATATTGACTAACAGATACACAAGTGATAAACAGTCTTGTACACATTAGTCAGATCAGATGGTTCCTTTAAGGCATCATCATAAAAGCAAATGTAATATAAATAAACTACCTGTGTTCTGTTTGAGAGTGAAAACCTACTAGAAAAAGGTATAACATGTATTAAATTTCTCAGACAAGAAAAATAGGAATAGAAAAACCAAACAGAAGTAGAAGCTAACAATAAGCACAACAAAAATAAAGAAATCTATCTGCTGAATTTTTTTTTTAGGATGCATTTACTGAAAACACTGGTATTACTGAGCCACATTATTTCTTCCTTTACTTTTTTTACACTTTTCAGAGTTTCACACAGTAAATGCTGTTTGTTCACAGCGTTGCCCATGCGACAAAATACTGAGAAGACCAGGTTAACATCCAAATGCAAGATGAAGTTAAAGGGAATCAAATTTCCATTTCTAAAATACCTGATCATTCAAGAACACTGTATGGTTCAAAAACACAGAAAATGACATCAACAGATGTCAGCATGCACAGGTAACTGTATTTTTAACATCCTCACATAATTAAACTGATGGGATTGATCATGTGTAAGAACAGGTACTTATATAAATTTGTAGTTGTTTCCACACAAGCAGAGCGGAAACAATAAAATACAATAAAATCATATAGAAAGTAACCACTACCAGATATATTAAACAGTCAAAACGCTGGATGTCAAAAAAGTTAGGACATTTCTTGTCAGACACTGATGGCATGCAGAAGACATACTCATGATAATCACTGATATTGAAGAGAACTGAGGCATCACAGTAATGGAAGGTAAGGTTTTACACAGAAATAGCTTTTTAAAAGCTGGATTGATGGTTCCTTACTGTGACCTTCCTGTAATCTGCAAACCAAATTAATTACACAATTAAGTTCACATATTGAAACACATACTTTTTCAAGGAAAGAAGTTCCAAACAAGACTAAAAATTGAAAAATAAGGTTTCATTTGACGCTTATTTAAATTTATAGTAAACAAACCCTGTTCTTGTTCAAACCGCTGCTGATTTCAACGTGCATCCTGCTACTCACCACAGGGATTACGTGGGTCACTCCATCACCACTATCGATGACAATTCCAGTCAGAGTCCGCTCCCCGACCTGCCGTGACGTCCAGGAGGCAGCCAAGGCCAGCACTGCCTACGGCACAGAGTTTATATTTAGAAGCAGGCACAGTGGGGTAATTTACACTCTCAAAAAATACTGCTTCAAACATTTTAGACACGTGCCTACAAAAGACCAAAACACTGCAGTTATATTGTACTTTAGAAGAACACGTTCACTTTGTTCACCTGCACAGCAATGTAAAGTCCCGGGATGTTAAATGATTCAAACATGATTTCTGCAAGATACTCTCTGTTTTCTGGTGTATTCAGTGGAGGCTCTGTCTGCAAAAACAAAGAGTTTTGAAAAAGCACCTCAATAGGATCCTGCCTTGATTAGCTTGGTATGGTAATCAAACTTTTAAAATCCTCATTGAACTCAAAATAGAAAATTTCGAACAGAATTTAAACAGTGTTTGAAGCTTTTCAAAAGCAATACCTACCCTGCAGTAGCCTGCATCACAAAATTAACAGAATACAGTTACAATGCAGTTTTAAAGATTAATTTTTTCCTCCCAACCCAAACCCAGTCATTGCTAAAGAAATAAGACATATAGAGAAAAATCCTCCAGCAGAGCTACTTGTGTTTGGAATGGTATTTGGTTTTCCTCTAACAAAACAATTTCTTTACCAGACCTCTTATACTCACCATTAAAAAATAGTGATCCTCAGGCTCAGCTCGAAGGTACTTAAAAATGACCTGCTCCATGAACCTCTCCATGAGGTCCCAGTCTTCAACAATTCCATGTCGGATAGGCCACTGCAACAGCAAAATTGTCAGCACTGATCATGCAAGGACAAATAAACCCGGGACAGGAACAGTCTAACACCTCATCTCACAGGTATCTCATCAAACCCTCCATCTTGACTTTAATTCAGAGGCACAGTTCAAAATTACCTCCTGCTCCCAGGTACTTCCAAGCCCAATTCTACCTTGAAGGACTAGCAGCCAGAATCCAGACTCTATTCCCATTAGTCTGTTGCAGAACTGTGTTTTAACCTCTTCTTGCATAAATTTTGTCACTTACAAAGTTGAGAATCATACTTGGCTTCAATATGCCTTTCCATATTATAAAAAGAAATAAAGACAATATAGGCTATATATTTATCAACAAAAATTTCTGGCAGGGGTTGATGTTTACATTTAGTTCAATGTTAAGAACACAGCTGACATTTAAGTAACACAGAAGGAAGTATAAAATATGATTTTTTCCACATAGTTCATAGGCTAGTAACGCTTTGTAAGTACAAGAAGTCCCTTACTAGGGTATGGAAAATATGATTCACAGAAAAGCTGCATTGAAGACAGCCCTTCACAAAACAATTGTGACATTCCCTGAAGCAAAAGTATCCAACGCATTTCCGAGTTCATATGCCATGTTAGAAGGGTACACTTTTAGCAAGAATTTAAATATTCAGCGTATATGACTATTTTAATAGCTTAGAATTTTGAAAACTGAACAGCTGCACTGTATCAATGAATATTTACACAAACACCAACCACACAAGACAGCATTAGAAAAACAGATATCTAAAAAAGGGTAAAGTCATGAACCAAATCACGCAGTTTTTAAAAAGCAATAAAAATTCTTTACAAAATAAGCAAATGTGTTTTGAATGGCTATCCAGAAGTCCTAGAACATTTTATTATAAAAATGTGAGACTTGGGAAAGGCTGTCTAGGTGTCCTGAATGCTCACCTTTGTAGCATAGGTAGGTTTATCTATGGCTTCATCTCCTATGAAAAAGTCCAGATCATCAACACCTTTCATTACCCTCCTCTGAGCCTGGTCTCCCACTTTGGCTGACTCTCGGATTGCAATACCTTAAAACAAATCAAAAGAAAATTAAAACAGCTAAATACCAAGTGATGAATATTTATTTACTTAAGGATTTTTTTCCAGAAATAAAAATTGGGACATAAAAGTAGAAATTATGCAAGCGATCTACCGACAAGCCAATAGAGCCAAGTTCATTCTTACTGCATCTTGCAGGATTCTGGTCACCCATCTCTCATTAATGTACGTAATAATTCACAGAAAATATTGACAATGCATTCTGTGACAGACTACAGCAGTCATTAAACCTGTACAAGTGCAGCATTCCAGCAAGCAACATGATTTTCTGAATTTTAACTCTAGAATAAAGAGAAAAAGCACAGGAGAATAAAATAAACTGTGTATTCAAAAATAAGTATTGGAGTCATTATCCTGGTTAGTGAGAAAGAGGAAAGAGGGAGCAGAGAAATCAATTTGCAGTGCTACAGAGAAATCTTTGGAGACACTTATGCTTCCCATTAGCAGCCTGCTACTATCACTAAAATTATTAGATAATGGCTGCTGTAGGCAAGAAGATGAGACAGCAAAAATCAAATCTGGGGCAAGTTAAAAATAAAAATGGAATGAAGTACTGCTAAAACCTAACCTTATTTATATAGTTTTCTTTTAATAGGTCATAATCAGGATCTAAATAACATACAGCAGAAAATGCAGAGTATGCAGGCATCATCCACAAACACACCAAATACTACGAGCACCCAAATGACTCACAGACAAACAATTCTTTTGGGAAAACATCCACACCCCGACAGGTTTATGGTTGTATAAAACAGGATTTATAGCAAATTCACAGGAAATCCCTGCTATCCCACTTCTTTAACATAAGACATTTAAATCTTTACCCGTGGTTTAGGTCTGAAATTTTACAATACTTAAAATAGTGAGACTGTAAGCAGTACTGCAGCTACATCTAGTAAAGAACATGTGTCCCCTCCACTTCTTTGGCCACCTATTACCTTTATAATTTCCTTATCTTTATACTTCTACCATGAGTAGCTACAAGGTAGTCTAGATGCACTAATAAGCGGTTAATTGGCAAAGTTTACAAAAAGTAAAAAAGCAGTGTTTAACATAAATGGAGGTAACAGATGCCATTACAGATGTAAATACATAGTCAGTGCTACTATTTATAAATATATATAGTATTCATAGAAACTATTAAGATGTCAATGAAAATCAAGAACACCAGGAAAGTATAACATTCTAAACAAGTTTAACACACACAAAAATTAAAGAGTAAATCTGTTCAACAAAAGCATCTTAAATGTGCAAGAACATTTTCATTGGTAAATACACACCCAAAAGGAACAGCTTCTAATAGGAACAACTTTCTTGACTATTAAACTCTCTACAGTCCCAGACAATGTAAATAAGGCAGACACCACCTGCACTTTAGTACTTAATTTGATTGGGAGGGAGCCTTCCCCAGATTATCCAGGCTGTAACCATGGTGTCAGGTAGACAGGAGGCAAATTGCATTCTGTCTACTCAAGAGTCCTGGCAGAAAAATAATGGAGATAAAAAGGAAATTGGACTGGAATTCTCTTCATCTTTGTCATAGCAACCAAGAGCTGGTTTAATGAGCAGCAGTCGTAGCTAACTGCAAACAAGGAGCTCTGTTTAGCTACACTCCAGCCAGAGATGCTAACACGATGAGTATCACTTCCCAGATGGACACGGGACCACGATGGCTGACCTGGGAGTTGCAAGCACGTCATTTAATCCTGAAAGTGCTCAGTGACAGCAGTGTATATTACAATTTGGAGGGACAAAAAAATAACTCACATGATGGGATAATGAACTGAGGTTCTGTATTTCCTGCATAGCCAAGCTTCGTATACCTAGAAAAAAAAGAAAATGATCACCAGGTTATTAGATGCACTTAGATTCAAAAACATGTAGAAAAAAATACTTTGAATTCACTCCACTTCTTAAAGTGAAGGTGAAACATGCATCACATGCCATGTCCACTTTTTCTGGGTTATGCTTTCAAGTATCATCTTGCTGAGAAGAAAGCTCAGAAGTGGTAAATATTTTACGTGTTAATTTATTTTTCAGACAATTTCAGCTTACAAATTTTGCTAGTGTTATTCTGAACTATCAAATCTGAAAACTCAACTCTTTCCATCTTCTCAACCAGCTATGACAAAGGACAGGCAAGTCACATTCCACCCTTTGGTAAAAATAGGGCTGTGCAGATTTTACCCTTCAGTTACCATGACCAAAGAGGGCCTTAGACTTTACATATTTAATACTCTCAAATACAGGGAAAAAAAAAAAAATAACACCGTGTCAAAAGTACAAACCACAGCTGAGAACTCTTGTTACAACCCTGATACAACTCCCTTTCAGGCCTTGAACAAACCACTCTCACAGGTATAGTATCTGTTTGTGATAAAAGACAAATACTACACCAAAGCAAGCCTGCACTGATGAAACGCATTAGAAATGGGCAGCAGATGGTACAAAAAATTTATCATTTCTTTCAATATACATATAGCATCTATTTTAACAAGTCAAGGATCAAGAGGAATAACGAAGGGGGAAGAAAAAAAGAAAGACATTTTCACATAAAACCTAAAAATTTCTACAGGTGTTAGTGGCTGCAAGCTACTCCAAGCCTTTAGCAACTAGAAATAATTAACATCCCAGACTATGAAAAACAGCTCTATTTCCTAGGGGAAAGAAAAAAAAGAAACCCACAATAACAACAAAACCCACATCAGAAAGAATGTAAAAAAAAATTACAAGAAACCTACTAAATTGATTGAATGCTTGCAGAGACTGATGTGATTCTTTAATATTGCCATTAGCTTGAAACAGAGGTGCAACAGCAGTATGATTTGAGGGAATCAGCATTTTTCACATAATTTTTACAGAAAAAACCTAAAGCCATAACATTCTTAAAAAAGACCAAGCCCAGTTTAGGTCCTAAAGTGAATATAAAGTCTTTATCTGCATCCTACATTCAATATTTGCAAACAATATTACGCCATGGCCAAAGCAGAGCGTTTACATCTTCATTAGCAGCTTGAAAAGTCAGTTCCTCTTTACAGAGTATTTGGTATAAAAATACTCATTAAGAATCACAGTTTTCGAAGATAAAGGAATTAAATCTAAATTGCATTATCAATGAGCTTGGAACTTAAATACATATATTTTCCACATCTCTTCAAAGCTCTAGCTTCAATAGACTTCAAACAATAGTTAAAAAGCCATTCTCCCCAAGGCTAAAAGGACAAGGACTGTGTTTTGGAGGCAAGGGTTTGTTGGGGTTTTAATCATCATTATAGACATATGCTTTCAGTCTAATCCAAATTGTTTATGCACACTTGCTGTGGCTCTCAGAAAAACATAATCAGGATGTTAAATTAGACTGACTGTAAAGAAGGCCATTACCAGTAAAAATTCTTTTTATGATTATTATTGCAGAGATTCTTCACATTTTAGAATGAGGCCTACCTAGGGAATATTGTTAAAACATAACAAGCAACAACAGGAGTTCCACTGGGATTTAAGACCACTACAGGCCATTTCCACTTATTTCTCTCTCTGAAATGAATCTTGACTAAATGAACATAAGGAAAACCAAGTAAAACATATTTTGGTTTAAAAGATCTAGTTTCAAGACTTAGCAATGACAATTAGGCAGAAATCTCATGAAAAGAGCCCTTCAAGCCTCAGTGACAAAAACTAAAGACAATATATATACACACATATAAGTAATATATGTACTTTTCATGCAATTTTTATATATCTGTGTGCATGGATAAATTAAAAGGTTCCTGCAATCTAACCAGAACTCATTTCATGAACTAAAGTCTGGCCAAGAGGTGAGTCTGCCATCTTTTCCCCCTCAACACACATGCTAAATTCACCCACTCACAGTACTAAAATAAGAAAGCACTCTCTAAAAGTCAGTTTGGGTTACCAGTCTGCAAGACTGGTACCCTCTCCAGAATGGATCAGATCCCCCTACTACAGTAACCTGCAAAGTTACCCAACCCCTACAGCTCAGTATTTTACAGATTCATTTTTAACCTGGGTTAATTCACCTAATGAAAAAACGACCAAATAAATTTATTTCTCAGTATAATGAAGAAAATTCTCTTCAAAGAACTCATCTCACACAAGGTAACATATGGAAAGATTTCTTTTGCATGCCATTAATCCATGAAAGACTAATACTAAAACTAAGAGAACAACTAAATTCTCAGTTCAATGGTGAAGCAAATAGGCAGAAAGAAAATTTGTTTAAAAAAAATCTACTTAGAATCAAAAAAGAGACAGACTGGAACAAGCAGCCACAGTTCAGGTGTTTTGACAAAACCAAATGGAAGGGAAATTCAAATTTCTCCCAAGACCACCGAGCAAGAGAAGGAAAATAGATTATGCAGTTGTGCTGCTCTTTGCTATCCAGGAGCCTCAGTACATGGCAGGCTTGGTCCCAGACTTCTGCTCTGCCCAGCAGGACCCAAACTCATTCCACCTCTCAAGGGTCCATTAAAGTGTTTGGGTGACCCACTTCCAAGACCTCCTACAGAAAATACTCCCCTTTCCTACATGATATTTAAATATTCACTGACCAGAAAGGCTCTGGACTTAAACAGTTACAGAGGTTACCTGGCCTCCAGTCCCTTCTCCAATGAATATTTAAGCATCTAAAACGCGGTTTTCTTTCTCCTGGGTTACAGCATAGCAGACAAGTGCTAATGCAACATCTTGTGCTCTGTAAATTACAGAGACAGCTGTAATGGAATGTGTAGATAATCAGTATTCCAACTTAATTTCATTAAAAGCAGCAATTTGTTGCCAGTGAGATAGAATCCTACTGGAAACTGGCCAAAATATAGGATACTGCACTAAAAATTAGCAGAAAAGTGATCCAATAGACTAAGGCTACTTCATGCAAGGAGATTTGGAGGACTACTCTTTTTTTTTTCTTTTTTGTATCTCTGGAAATTACCTACTGTTGAAACAAGTAATTTCTAAAAATAGTCTTGTCTCTTCCATACTGTTTTGCCTGGTATATGAGTTGGTACACAAGCCAGTTTCACAAACTTTTGCATGAAGATTGGCCATCCTAACCCTGTTCTCTTCTGAGGTCCCACCAAGATGGAAAGATGGAAAAACTTACATCAAGAAGTTACTCCAAACATACAGATGGACTGCACTTGGAAGCAGATGCTGCACCCTTAACCACTTTGAAGAGAAGAGATATATTTTGGAAAATTCTTCCCTAAGCATGAGAACAAATCACAAACTCAGGCAGTTGCTTTACCCATCTGAAAACAAGACATCCAATTTTTCTCTGTGCAAGTATGCAAAAACAAAAGCCCAAATGGGACTATTTTAACATTTGAGCACTCTCTATTGCTAATTTGGTCCACATCTTTAAAACAATGTGTTACATGCACACAAAAAACACTCTGAAAAGAGAGCTAAGATGTGATTAAAAATAGCAGAATGCTTTGAGAAAGTCCTGTAAACAAACAAATAGCCTCTCTAAATAGAACACTTTCTCTGACAGCTAAGAGGCTGAATAACCAGGCTACTGCTGCCAGAACACCTGTGATGCCAGGCTGCCATAGCAGACTCTATTATCATTATTACAAATATGTCTGTGGAACTTGCAATACAAGCTCTTCATGAAGATTTGGAAAAGCACTTTTGAAACTGAGGAATGGGAATGAAGAAGAGATGAAGGAGAAAATATCAACTAGGAAAAAAAAAAAATCTATTATGTCTGCACAATTTACCCAAGAGCACCAGCAGCCACTATAAGAATAAAGAGTACATTAGAGCCATTGGGCTTCTTGAGGAAGTCTAGCACTTTACAGGACTGAAGCCTGTGATTATAAACAACAGTTAATTAACTCAAGCTCCTTAAACCCAGAACAGCAATTACAATAATGCCTGTTCACAAGTCTCACATGTGAAGAGCAGAGGTAAAGCAACTCATTAGGCATCAGAAATATAGTAAGAGAGGGGAAACATAGCATGTTCTGAGGCTCCAGCTACCTTTAATAGCAACAACATCAAAAAACAACTTATACTTCAAGTTTTAAGACCCAGTCCAGCTCACTTCTCCCAGAAATCAAATATTTACCTCTAAACTCATCTGTAAGACTTTGCCAAAGTACTTTTTCTTTACTAAAAAGGAATGGCTTCAATAAAATACACCCAAACCAGAAGCACTCCTAAGCGTCTGCAAATACACTGAAGAGAGGTATTTTAAGATCTTTGTTTTGCCCACCCACCTACTACTATTCTGATGTCCCACAGCTAAATGCCAATTAATAAAACCAGTTATAAAGTTTAAAGCTGTTTAAAAGAGCAACACAGAAAGGCCTGGTAGTCCTAAGAAACTAAAAATAGCATGCCCTTCTCCACAAAAAGTGACAGCAATGTGTAAATCGATCACGAGGAGAACCTCATGCAGAGAAAATCAAGATGTAGTGCATCAAAACTGCACTACGTCATTTGCAAATGCTAAGGGAAAAGATTATAGCATATTATTAACTCTTTCTGCAAGATTTGTGAATAAAGAGGGAACAATTTATGGCAAAGGAAATTCAAGTTCTCTATCCAACAGATTAAAGGAACGTTGTCCTGTCCTGCTTTAACAACATGTTTCTCTCTGAAGGTCTGTACCTATTTTTATACACCTGTTCTTACTTTTTTAGAGGAATTCTGGCATTTTACAGGACTGAGGCCTGTGGCTGCAAGTAACAGTAAATTAAGCCAGCCTCCTTATGCACAAAACAACAAAACCATTATTTCAACAAACTTCTTAAAACCCCTTACATGAAAAAAAAGATGGATTAGCGGCTGGACAGAACACCTCATTCAGTACCAGAGATTTAAGTAGAAAAGTGTATTTTATATACACAATGTCCCACAGTGCATGCCTGCACAGACCTTTCCCTTTCTGCTATGCTCTTCCAAGTTTTTCATCTGAAAGCCCTTTCATGAATAATTTGAATGAATTGTTTGAAGCTTGTAACCCACAGTAGATTCATTCTAACAATAAGAAGGTTTTCAGCCCACACAGAGGAAAATTCCAGAGACTGCGTATCAATGAGTCAAGCTACTTCTTCTGGCTGCTTTTGTTCAGACTCATTTCATCCTGAATTCTGCAAGATAACTTATTTCACATTCAGTAGTCTCTTTGCTGAAAAGTCTTCCACATTTGAGTGCCCTACAGCAAAGTCAAGCACAAGTCCCACCAGCAGAGATACCATGTTGTCTCCTCTCTCCTATCAATTGAGAACACTTGGAGGCATTAAAAAACAAATGTGCATCATTTGGGGACTATCCAAACCCTTCCTGAAACAAAGCAATATACATGTCTGCCCCACAGAAACCCCATCAGCTTTACCCATGCAAGCACTAAAGAGATTTTAGAAATTCTACTTCAGTAACTATTTCTTTGAAAAGACACAATAAGCAATGTCCTATCCTTATTTATTTTGTATTACTGTTGGCCAGCAATACCTACTGCTAGGGTAACAGTGGAATTACTCCATAAACTGAAAGCCAAGGAGGTCTCCTGCAAAAGGCAGACTTGGCATTGATTATACTTTCTGGGTTTTATAGTTTATAGTGTACCTTTTTTAAAGAACCCACCTTGACCTCCCATTTCTCTCCAAAACTATCAAGTAGTAATGCAACAGATCTGTGATCTGAGAACAGATGCTTACATTATGTTCGGCAAATATATAGAAGAAATCTGGGAAACTACCGAGTATCTGAAGAACAAGCAGAATTACACACAAGGTAGAACCTGGTCTCTATTCTACTTCCAAAGTCTCCAGCTGTGAACTCCAGTATTCCCCACAGAGGGAACAGAGCTGGTGTCGGATAAGTTGTGGTATAAGCAAAAACAGGCAAAAACTTCTAAAACTTTCGTGACAGTTTAATATTGACATATTTCAAAATGTGACATACTTTTTCAGGAGAAGGAAACGTAGCACTACTACATTGGAAAATGCTTCCTGGGGTTACCTAGGGATTGGGGTTTCTTGATTTGGTTGGATTAGTTTGGGGCTTGGTTTTTCTAAAGGTAGTTCAGTTCAGGAAATTTTAAAGATAACGTTCCAAGTATTAAAAAAATTAAAACAGTGTTGCAAGTTTCCTGCAGAGGAAAGGCTAAATTAATGCAATCAGTGACACTGAGTCTGACAAGTAAAGCTACTGCATGAATAGTTACTCATGGACCGGTACTGCACTTCCTCTCCTCAGAGCTGTCTGTAACTGTTGGACCAAGGGAAAGGTATTAATTAGCAAGAACACATCACAGGTTCAGTATTACCTTCATTACAGCTCCCTCTGACACCTCCCCCACTAAGGCACAGCAGAACTGGAAACTGAATGTGTCTTCTCTAGCACACAGAGGTAGGACAGACCCGCTCCTGAAACGCCTCCCAAGCACAGCCTCTGCAGTTCAGAGTCACTCCTGCCCTCCAAGACTTGAGTTGCAGAACTTGTGGTTTGGTTAAGCGTGGAATAAATCTCACACTGCTCCGAGAAAAGTGAAGGGATGACCCAATAACCAAGTGCATAACTGGAGTAAGGCAGCCTGCTCCCACCTCAGCCGAAATTGCTACGACGGGGGACGGCTGGTTCCAGACGGGGAGAGGAGGCAGGAGCCCGCACTGAGAGCGGCCCGGGGGCAGGGGAGATGTGCTGGCTAGGCTTTGTGTCCGTGCACGGCACCGCACCGACAGGACTGCGCCCGGCTCGGGCATCTCCGTCAGCCTTGCCAGGGATCGTCTCCGGACCGCTCTCACTGCGGGCTCCTGGCGCCTCTCCCCGTCTGGAACCAGCCGTCCCCAATTTTAGCAATTGCATCATGCAATACTTCAAAGCCAGAGGACACAAACGAAAGCGGGTCCCGAGAGGCGAAAAGGGCACCCACGGCGGGGACACGGCAGGGCTGCCCCGCTCTGCGCTCCAGCGGGATGGAAGGGTAGGAGGGGGAGAAAAAGGAGAGCGATGGGCACCAGCACGCTGAAGGCCAGAGGGGAGAGAAACCCTCAGCAAGCCGGGAGAGCACCGGGACACACGGCAGGAGCGCTCCCCGGCAGCGGGAGGCGGCGGAGGGGCGCGGCGCGGAGACACCCCCCGTCCCCAGCACGGGGACCGGCAGCCGGTCCCTCTGCCCGCACTCACCCGGTGCCGCCGTCGATCACGCAGGGCGGCAGGCAGCTCGCCATGCTGCGGGGCCGGCAGTGCGGGCCCTACGCCACCATCCGGGCGGCCGCCGGCTCCCCC
>WEKY01000071.1:166844-189037 GCA_013390045.1 Picathartes gymnocephalus | reverse complement strand
GCTGCGGGCTGGGAGAGAAGCTGGTGAGGGGGTCTTGTCTGTGGCAGAGAGCCGTGCTCGGGGCTGGGTGATGAACTCGGAACCGCTGATTTAATTAGGGTGGAAAAGAGCTCGGACGTCCTCGAGTCCACCTAGCACGGCCTGACCACGTCCAGTCTTTCCTAAAACACCTCCAGGGATGGTGACTCCACCACCTGCCTGAGCTGCCCATTCCAAACTGAACTCCCGTTCCCCAAAATGGACATCTCTATATTAGGAACCCTCTGCTCACCACAAATCCCAACCAGCCACTAGACACTGAGAAGAAAATAACCTCAGCCAAAGCCAACGTGTTCCACTCCTTATTCCACTCCACTGACATCATGCACCGGTCCCACACTCGCCCTCCTGCTTGTGAGAACACTCCTTCACCCACATCAACAACAACCCCTGCTACGTGGCCTGACATGATGGATTTCATCAGCTTTAAAGCCGCTTAGGTTAGATATTTAAAAATTTCGGTTGGATATTAGGCAAATGTTCTTCACCCAGAGGGTGGTTGGGTGTTGCAACAGGGTCCCCAGGAAAGGGTCACAGCACCAGCTCAAGAAGTGTGTGGAAAATGCTCTCGGGCACATGGTGTGGCTCTTGGGAATGTCCTGTACAGGTTCGGGAGTTGGACTTGATGATTCTTATGGATCCCTTCCAACTCAGCATATTCTGTCATTCTTTCAAGCCATATATGATGGCAAAGGCTACAGTACGTGCTGCAGGGGTAATAAAAGGTTCACCATCCCCCAGCAAATGCTGCAGATGCTGCTGCCCCTCAGAGCAAGACCTGCTTCAGTTCACGTCTCAGTGAAGGTGGGGTTTGCCCCGGAAAAAACACCAACGTGGAACCAATCACTTGTAAAAACACAAAACGCTGTTTCTTTGGGTGCAGGTGGCTGCGCTACAGCCCACAGATCCTCCAGGTCAGCCCAGAATACCAAGTACTAGTACACTTGAGCACTTCAAACAAAAAAATATAGGCTGCAACAAACATCACCTGCAAAGTTGTTGACATCTAATTTGCATATGGGATAATGATGTGTGACTCAGCCCTGGTCACACTGCGAGTGCGTGGTGATGCCAGAAATAGCTCCTCCAGATGCCTTGGCCTGAGCATGAACTGTTTCCCATGAGGGGGCAGTTTCCTATCCCCCACTCCCAGCTCCATGTTGCTTTACCAGCAGCTTGTGCTGACTGAAGACCTGTGGAAGAACATTAATGAGATGCATCCTCTGGTCTTCGTACCGAGTGTCGGTGCGATGGCTATAGACTGTGCATATGTCCTGGGGGGGTTGTTCTGCCGTTTGCCACAAACTGAGCACACTTGCTCAACATATTTGTTCGCTCTGTTCCCCTTGGAGATTTTGGAAGATACAGAGCATGATGGAAGGCAGCCCAATTTGCTTGTTGGATGGGCTCCCTTATTGGTGGGTTGAAACAGCGAACGTTCAGACTCTAATAAATACCTCCAGGGCTGGGGATTGGAGTGTGATGGAAATCGTCTGCCCCCCCTCGTCTGGCCGGTGAAATCAAACAGCACATGGAAGGCACTGCTTTAGCATCCAACAGATAAAAGAAAGAATATGCTTTGACTTTGCTGGCCAAAATTTCCCCTCTCCCATGCTGTTGCACAATATGCTGCACTGGGCTCAGAGAATATCTGCTCGTATGCTATATGGGCACATCACCATAAACTTTCTTATAATTCTCAACTTTCATTTCTTTTTATTTTTTTAAGAAGTTGCTAGCTGTTACAGCTGAGGAGAGAGAACACCTCATCTGGAAATGGGTGTTGCAATAGCTCACGTGCAGCTTACAGGCTCTCTGTAGACATTCAATTTGCAAACAGCTGCAGAGGTTTGAAACATTTGTTGTTTGAATGGCCTCACCATTCTCTTTTCAAGCTGTGTATAGAATCCCTTGGGCATTGATTACTACCCGGGTAGCTCTCCCAGCTGTTTGAGTGCTCCCTAACCCACTTCAAGCAGAATCAGCTGAGTTCAAACAATTTAAATAGGAGCCATACATTAACTGTGTTGATTGTGCCTGAAGTGGGTTAGGGAGCACGCAAACAAGTTGCTTTGTTAGGAGAAGTGAGGGGAGGAGTAAGACATAGTAACATCTTAAGCTGTTCCAGAAGATGACATTTGTCTGTAGTCTAAATAACATAGAGACAAGTCCATGGAGTACCTGGAACAGAAATTGTGCCATGAAAGTATGGTGACATATACCAGCTGATGCTCTTAGAGCAATGGGAAATGTGAAAACATTCATTCATCCTGGTGCTATCTATATTAGAAACCCAGTACGTAACGATTATTTAAATGGAAATAACAATAACTAATTTCAAGTAGAAAAGGAAGAAGGAGACACCTGATCTAAGATAGAGGGAATGATAGATTCTTCCAAAACCATCATCATGCGGCATTTGGAGGATACTCTGGCCTCTCCCTCAGAACACAGCCCTTGTAATTGTCATTTCATGCTTTAAGCCCACAGGCATCACTATCTCCTGCTTTCAACACCGTTTAGGTCACCACACTTAAACTTGCTGAATTTAAGCTGTGCTGGAAAGAAAATGGACACCCAAGGAGGTCTCTATTTAGATGTCTGTAGCGCCTGCCATGAGTTACATAATGTAAGCTTTGTTGTCTTATGTTGGTTTGTCTACACCCCTTTTCACCACAGCATCCAAATGCCTTCCAGGAATGTGTTAAGTGATGTGGCTACATATCTGCCACTCTTTCATTTCAGGCTCAAAGGCAGAACTGTGTAGGCAGGAGAGGATTGGGGGTTTACTTTTTATTTTAGGGGTTTTATCTTAAAGTGTTGATGTTACTGTCTGTTTACAACAAAGAAAGTAATCTAAGGGAGTAGAAGATGGTGTAGCTTTGATAATCCTTTACTCCCATGAGAATTTATTCAACACTAACAGAGCAGTTCCCAACAAACTCTGATAACTTTGAAAATGCACATCTGCACTTAGCCATAGAAGCCAGTATGTGAGAACAGGGTGCTTGTGATGCTTTGTGTTACAATGAACTGCACGTTGTCTTCTAGATTGTGCATCTCCAGAGGTAATAGTGCCATACCCAGCTATATCATGTTGCTGTGTCAGGGAAGGGGTAATGGAAACCCAGCTTTGGTTACATCTGTAATCTGCCAGGAGGAGACAGGGGTTCTTAAACAAAAAAGATGCACAAGATTAGTGGCAGCTCAGAGTCCAGGGCCATCACCAAATGAATTAGCAGGTTAACCAACAGTGTTTGCATACCCTCAAAGAATTGAGACTACAAAAAGGTTTTCTCTGTTTACATAACCTCTCCCCTGCTTGAGATTGGCTTCAGTCAGCTTTTTCTCCTTGCTGAGCTGATCTGTAAAAGCACTCTGCTGTCTCACTGGTGCTGATAACACCTAAGATCTGTTGAAGGAGTGTTGCTGGCACTGTGGGTCTTCACATTGCTCAAACAACCTACCTGCAGACACATATTCATGGTAAATTCTAGTTAAAAAGATTAGTTGTCAGGGTGTACATCTTATTTAGTGGACACTCTCATAGAGGCCCTGAGAACATTCTCCTGCACTTCTACCTCCCCACAGAGAGGTCACCAATATCTTGAATCATGTAACTTGAGGATGAGGAAGCACTATCACATGTCCCCTGAAGTTTCTGTGCTGTCCAGCTATCATGCTTCATCTAAAATAATACGTTTTGGGTTTTTTTAAAAAATTACTTTCAAATCTAAAATGTCAATCTTTAGATACATGTCCAGTCAGCATTCTTTCTTTAAACTTTGATTTTTGGTGTGGAGAACTGCTATCATATCATATTCAGTGAATTACTTTTGAGTTAGATAAACTATCCCCTCTGATTTTGTTCATCTGACCAGCCAAAACCAGTGCTGACATCTCAGTCACAAATACATGATTGAATTCCCACCTTGTTTTCTAACTATCAGAAGCGATGACAACATAAAAAAGACTCACTTCGGAAGCTCAGAAAGTAGCAGCACAAAAGACAGGTCTTTAATCCCTTGATCATCGTAAACTTGAGGCTGGTTTAAGAGCAGCTGTTACACAGCTGTCATCGTATAATCATTTAGGAAAGGTCACCAAGTATTGATGTTCACACACCAGCAATCACAGAGTCAATCACTAGAAAGTAAATGGAATCAGAAGCTAAACCTTCCCCTTGGCTGCAAAGCCCCCCAAAAAGAGCAACAACACAATGTGAACTATTAATGCAAAGATATATCTGTGGAGCACACATTAGCTTATTGCATATTTATACCTGTGCACAGCTATTTCTAGGACCATTCTTCAGCAGGGTACTTCAGTCTACCTGCAATTTAAAGTACATGAGTACTCCCACTGAAAACAACAGAAACATCCATGTCCCTGAAGTTATATGCCCTTTAAATAAGTCTGCAAATCGAGGCCTTTAATTCCTGCCAAAGAGACCTTAATATACTGTGGCAAAAAACTACAAGCTGCTTATGCAAATGGTCTAAAAAAGTACTTGCTGTCTTTAAATTATATCAGGGTCTTATGATACAAGACAAGTTAAAGAGGGTTTGGTTGGCAGGGGACAGAGATGTATTTTGCAGAGAAGGTGTCTTATTTCTGAGCGTGTTTCCTAGTTGTGTATCCCACTGTTGTAGGGTCCCTTGCGTGCTTCATAGATTCATGGGGGAACATTGCCATTTCTGGCACCCATCTGTTCAAAAGAAGTTTTTGTTTCCCAGGTAAAAAATTTTCAGGGCTTCTCAGGTTTCTAAAACATCTCCTATGTCTGCTTTTTCTGTGCTAGGGTTGAACAGAATCAGAATCCAATACTCCTGTTGATACTGTATTACCAGCCATGATATAATCAACTACTTCCTACCTTCCTCCTCTATCAGCCACTCTAGATTTACTATTGGTGTGTATTTTCTTAAATTTTGCACAGCGACTTCCTACCTCTCCTTCCTGAATGGCCACCGTTAATTTAGATCCACTCAGAAACGTTTTGGATTCTATCTAATCTATTTTCTATTTATACCACATTCATCACCATGGTAGCTGAATGCCTTAGAAAGTGCCTTTGAGGTAGAGACTATACAAAGCTTATTTTAAACCACTCCGATTCTTTGCCTTTAAAATTGAATTCTCACAACTTCTTCTTAGCCCAGTTGAGAAACTGCCCTTTTGCACTTTGCAAGGAACTGTCTGTAATTTGTGGCCCTCCAGCATGACTTGGGACCCAGTGTTAGCTGAGAATATCAGCTGCAGCAACTCTGACACCTATGTAAATAATACACTTATATTTTGATAGTTCTCGTAGTCAAAGAGAAATATTATGATATAGAACATTCATAATTAATTAAGGCAGCAGTTCCTCAAATATGAGCAAAACCAGGAGACTTGCAGTAAACTCATGATCACTTTCACCTATGTTAACGTGCCCATCTACCTCAAAATCTGAGTATTGACTGCACAGTCTAAGTCTGCATATTGCGGTGTATATGTATATATAATGACATAACTGTGTCACATGGTTTTAAAACAGAACATCCAGTTTTGTTCCATATACTCAGTTCTTTGTGATGCTGCACTATGAAATTTGCAAAAAATTGCAGCTCTAATTTTAAAAAGAATACACCAGAAGCCATATTATACATCAGGGGATTTTACACCTGCATTTCTGAAGAATTCTGGCAAACAACAGAAGGTCTAGCCAGTACCTGGGGAAGGTCTGAACGACTCCATTCATCCTACCTTGCTCAACAACCCCAGCAATACACTAATGAATTGTAAATTTAAGGAAGAAAAAAGAAGTCTGCCCGTATTGAACATGGGAATAGCACAGAGTCAGCTGTATTTGTCAAGTTTTTATATTAATTGTAGTGTTCACTTTCAAATTCCTCCTTTGGGTTTTCAGTTTGGCATTCTTAGGAAAAAAGTTTATATTATCTGATAGTTTTTTCTCTCCCTCCAACAAACTCATTGGGCAATTTTAACCAAACATGAGTCAAGGGTAGAGACCTGAAAGATTTTCAGGAGTTATGTAAAGAAAATCACTGAGATTCTTACAGGGAAAAGTCAATATAACTCTCACAGAGAGACTGCAGTATCAGCACAGCTCTATTATTAGACAACAACAAATTAACAAATTAACATGGCAGAGGCAACCTCCCAGGTGCCACGATCTAAAGGAATATTTGCTTATTTTGCCTGAAATAGCTACAGAAACCCAGCAGAAAGGCACAGAACTCAGCAACACAGCGATGATTGTGTCACTGTTGGAGCATGTGTGGCCACCCAAATAAAAACCACCAAGACAGAGAGAGATTCAAGTTCCTGCAGGGGTACTCCAGGATGCAAACAATAACCCAGCTCCACACGATATAGAACCACCCCCGCGCTGAGGAGTGCGTCACCCATACGTGTGTGCTGAACCTCCTGTCCAATGGTTCCATCCTTAAATAAAATCGCCTGCAAACTGAACTAAGCCTCTATTACTCTAGACTGACAGCGGCACCTCTTGTCTCTTGTGCACTGAATGGCATATTTTTTCCTATTACTGGCTGAGTCATTAAAATACTATTCAGATAACTTTTATGCAATGTAGTTTTTACCAATACCAAACCCGCTCGAGTTTCGTGGTTTGGTGAGTTTCCCATGACATGCTGTTCATAAAGCGTAGATGTGTTTGTCACAGCGATGCCATATGAAACCTCCTCTGAGGCCCAGAAGACCTGATTGTAATAGAGAAGTGATTTCTGCATACAGACCATGAAGCAAATGAGATCTCAATAATCTGATGAGACGATCTTGACATCCTCCAGCCCAGCCTACCTCCGCAGACATGTCAGTAGACTCGTTTGGACAAGCAGTTTGTTGTTTGTTTTCTTTTCAAATACATCAAATGAGTAAACACATCAACAAAGCAACAACATATTTTTCCAATTACTAAATGCATTTATTAATCAGCCAAACCAGAGGTACAGTGAAGCCTCTTTGTGATGAAGTCTTTGGTTCTCCAAGTCACCGCAGCACTGTCCCACACAACACAAACATCATTTTGATCTAATCAGGCTTTAAGAAAACATTATTGTAGCTGAATACAGCTGGTCAAAAATCACAGACATCCAAACTGCATGTGACAGGATCAGCCCCAGAGGCACGAAACAGGGTCTGACCAAGTTTTGCTGCAGGAGTAGGGCACTAGCTGATCTGAAGCACCATTAAAAGCAACATGCCATTCGTCATCTCCTAAACCCCTACTATTTAGACCAAATATCTCTCTGAGTCTGTGTGTAACTTTCCTAAGCAGCAGAACTATTTTTAAAAAAGCTTTTGAGGAAAAACTTGTGAATTTTTCAGGTTGCAACAAGTCACACACCAGAAGGGCTCTGAGACTGGTACTGGCACACAGTACTGGGAGGTGGAAACCCAGCCTTCCACAGAGGCCAGGGGCTAATTCTCTTCAGTTACATGAAAATCCTGGGATATTCATTCTGCCAACAGTGGAATGGGCTGCTTCATCCTCCAAGGCTTTCCCACAAAAATATTCACAAGAACTTGAGCTAGACCTTACCTTTAACTCAAGCAAATGCATCTTTATTGGGCATTTGCATATTAAAACTCCCCAAAATCTCTAGTTGGACAACTCAGTGCAAGTATTCATCCATTCAGCAGTAAAAATGCTGAGCGTGAGGTATTGTTTTGACTCTAAGTTCACAGGTCCAACATCCAACAGCTGTCACCCACTGCCAAGTGCTCAGACCTGTGGTTGTTGTCCATTGATTTACACCTTCTTTTCCTTCTCTACCTCAAGCACCAGAACGGTTTATACCAGCCCCAGCATTTTAAAGCTATATAAGCTCAGTCACTTTCAAAACATATTATTTCCCTACATAATACATCAAGGAAAACCCACCTTCTCAAAGCAGGATTTTCATCTTCTGCTATACGGACAAAGATAATTTTCTCAAATACGTTGTGCTGCTTCTTCTCCCTTGGCTTCTGTGTCTCCATTCATACCTCCCTGAATCCAGCTCCACTTGTTTTGGGGCACTGAAATGTTTATCAACTAGCAGACAAACTAGGCTTTTTCCGCAAAGTACAGAATTTTGCCAATTAGTAATAAAATGTTTTGACACTACTGCCATACAGAGGTAACCCCCGCGTTCTGAGTCTCTCCGGTATCATGGCATCAGCGTCTGCGAAAACAAAGCCTTTCAAGTCTGTGGACACCTGGTTTCATACACCACCTTCATGTACACCTTAGTGCAACAGGTCCATTCTGCAACTGGAAATAAAAATACAATTGCAGCACCTGTAAACATATGCAAACCATTCCCAATCTTCGTATCTCAGCTACGGGCAGCAGTGACGGCACA
Source organism: Picathartes gymnocephalus (assembly GCA_013390045.1). NCBI lineage: Eukaryota > Metazoa > Chordata > Aves > Passeriformes > Picathartidae > Picathartes > Picathartes gymnocephalus. The sequence goes on along the minus strand of WEKY01000071.1, from coordinate 180,623 downwards.
GCCGTGCGGAGCGGGCTGGGGGTGATTAACCGAGTGGGTGGCGCTTCCATTGATCTCTTCACCCTGCTTGTTGCCCAAGCAAAGTAGATCAAAGTTAAATTAAACGGACTTACCCACACTACAAGCAGACCCCCAGCTGAGGCAGACATGCACGGCCACTATGCTGTAAATCCTTGCATATCAGATTTCCTCTTGCCTATACTCCCACTCTGAGAAAGGCTTGTAGCAACTCCTTGGAGCAGCTAAGTAAGAAGTACTTCTCTTGGACTTGTGTGGGTGCCATGCCTTTCCTCAGCTGGTTTTGTTTTGTTGTTTCTGGGTTTGTTTTTTTTTTTGCATAGAGTCAGCTGTCATTACAGCAGCTCAGGCTATCACACCATGAGGTTCAAAGTAAGAAAGACTATGAGCAAATGCGAGAAGTGAGGTGAAGATTCAGTACTAATAATCTCAAAGCCTGACAAGAGGAAAGTGGGAATCACACTGGCAAAACAAGCAGATGCAATCAAGCAGCTGTCCCCTTTACAATAGAGCAAGTTTTTATCTTATCTATTTATTGTAGACGCACTATTACTTTTCCACTTAGCCAGGCACTCTGGATCCCTCAGGAAAGGCATGGAATTGGCCTGAAAAAAACAGGAAAGAAAAATGTTCATACTGTTTGAAAAATGTATCTGCTTCACAACTTTGTAGATGAAATATGAGATTCTAATGTAATTCAGGAGCTGAGAGTTCCATAGAATGAGGCAATAAAGATAATCCAGTAGGCACAGCCTGCTGAGCACACTGCAGGGACACAGTCACTGCATCATCACTTTGTGAACCCTTACTTGCTTTCTAATGACAATGTCATGGGCCATCTCTGTGCACCACACCCCTGACACCAGCATTCTTGCTGGAATTTGTAAAAAGCTAAATACAACGGGCTTGTTCTATATTGACTTCTCTAATACAACTCAGTTTCAAAAGAAACAACAAAAAAAAAGCCTGCTGATTTAAAGCCAGAAGGTCAGATCCTTTCCATTTACATTACCAGCTGGTAAAATCATCCAGTTTGGGGAAGTCAAAATAGTGATTCTGACCACTTATTGCAGTACCAAATGACTCCCAGAGGAACATACTGTATACATATACGTGTATGTGTGTGCATGTATGTATGTATATACATCAATATCAGCTTTTGTCATCACTTTGGAATAAACCTTACCTGAGGTCTGACAAAGAAGACCATATGCCTAAACACTGCTTCCTAATTTTGCTTTCTGCAAAGCTCCCGGAAAAAGTAAAATAAAACATGATCTTAGTATATCCAAGTGAGCCTTAGACAGGAGTTCACTGCAGAACACGGGTGGAGATGACAGTGGTAGCCTTTTGATGATAACTCAATCTCTGCAGCACACTCCCAGGGTGTTAAAGACCCAGATTCTTCTTCCCCACAGCTCCCACTTCTCTAGCAAGATCTTCCAGCCTTTGGAATATAAACTGCTTAGTCCCACTCCTGTGCATCTCCTATGACAGCTGGCTCACTGAGCTGCAGAGAGGACAACATTCAATGGGCCAGTGAGAAGCTAAGCATCAATCTGACTTCTTAATTATGAGCACCTCCAGAAGGCAGGAATCTGGCTCCCACTCAGTGACTGCTTGTATTTTTCCATTTAAGAGCCCACCTATTATTACCTACCTTCCTAGAGCTCAGTATTCTTGATCTGCAAGGGACAAGGACACCCCCAGGCAGTTCCAAGTCAGGCACCTGGTCTCAGACACATCATCATCTCATCAGCTATCCCAGGAGCTTCTTCCTCAGCCCACAGGCTTCATCATCTTGTACATTACAAACAAAAGGAGAGGTATTGCCTCCAGCACACTGACATGGCCTCTGAGCTATCTGTCTTCACTTGGAATCACCGCCTGATGGTCAGGACTTAGTTTTGAAGCACTATTTCACTTGAACCTAATGCCTGAAGCTACTGGGTATACCAAGTCCTTGGTCATGTTTTCAAAAGCACTTGTGCAACCTCAGATCCCCAGAGTCACTTTCAAACTAACTCATTGAAAACACTCTCTACAGCCTCCAGTTATCTCCAGCGCACAAGAGGTGAGTAAGATTGAAAAACAAGGGAGGTAAGAAGATACATATAAATATATCTGTGTACAAAATGATAACATTTAACATCACAAGAAAAGTTCATAGAAAGATATTTTACAAATTACATAAACCATTAAGTTCCAGAGTACAAATGAAAAACTCCTTGATATAAACCAAGGATACATTTCCCTTTCAGGAGAGGATTCTCTAATGGTCCAGTGGTTTCTCTTATCGGTGCTTTGAACTAAATGGTAGTTCCTCTGTTTGGAGGTAATGAGGTTCAAACCATGGAGAGCTTCACCTAGTTAAAAACTTTTATTTTAAACTGAACTATATGTCAAAGTAGAATGTAGATCTTTACTGTCACTTGACAGTTTCTTCTGAATCCCCCTTTGATGCTGAGTTTGGAACCCACACATGTGAGCAGGTTATTTCCTCCCCACCCTCACCAAGCAAACTGCAACAGGGCTGTCTTGTCCCCTTGCAGGTGGCAGGAAGAAGTCATCACAAAAAGGAAATCCTATCATAGCCTAATGAGCATTATTTTGAGCAGCTTTGTCTGCTAAACGAGTCCCTGCTCCTACCTTGTTCCTCCTTGTACCTCCTAGGTTACTGCAAATAAATTAGAGCAGGGAGCTGAGCTAGCTAACCCCCCACCTCTTCTTTTTCAGCCAGTTTTTTAAGTCAGATTAGCTCTCCCTTTGCACTCCACCACATGCCCAAATGCTTGTGCCAGAGTAGCAGAAGGAGGAGTAAAAGAGTGGGAAGAAGTGGCTGGAAGTAGGAGGAGGTGAGGGAGCAGAAGGGACTTCTTCAGCTCTGAGGCCTGCAGCCTAAAAAACCAACTCCCTCACTGGGATCAAGTACTCCTGGGGTGCCCTTGTGAGGATGGATGTGCTCACTCCCTGAAATGTTCCACTGGATGAATCTTCATGTTCTGGCAAATACCTAATTTGCTGTACTGGAAATCTGCTGCTGAATGCATCATTTTCCAGTGGGGACATTACCTGTAACAGACAGAGGGATTGAGGCAACCCCTGCCAACATCTCCCTCAGTGTTTTGCCCTTTGGGCTTTTGTATGTCTCCAACCTTGTCTTAGGGCACTAAACAGATTCTCACCTAAAGCAACACTGTAAGCAGGCGTTGTGATGCCTCAGATTTCACACAGCCCACAGCACAATCACAGAACCTGCAAGCAGCTCGGCTATATTTAGAATCCCACATTGTCATTACTTTCATCCTTCAAAACGGAGGTGGGGGGGGAAATAAAGAACAGAGGCAGATGAGGAATGCACAGCTGGAGAACGTCAGCAGGCATCGCAGCTGGGCCTGGTTCACCTCCTGTTTAACTGAAAGAGTGGGTGAGCCTGAGAAAAAGAAAATGGACATTTATTTCTCCTGTCGTGGTCAACACCTGGCTGCCCCTGTAAAGACAGTGCTCTGGTAATCGTCCAAGCATTGTTTTCTGTGCCAGGTCACTGCTGCCGCTGAGGAATGGGCAGGCTGTGGAAAAGGACACCAAAGAACTGCCAGTGAGGAGGGGAACACATGGCTGCTACCTGGACTGAAATATCCCACAGGCAAAGCACAGCAAGACAGCACACCATAAGGACAGAAGGGACTGAAAATAAAAGGTGATAAAATAATAAAAGAAAGCATTGGCACAGTTCATTTAGCCATAGGGAGGTCAATGCATGGTCATATGTAAGCAGAGATGCTTGTAATTAATGATTTAAATAATTTTTTTTGCTAATTCCCTTGGATGTCAAATGGGATTTTTTTTCCAAGACAGGATCCCAAGAGAAAGAGGTCAATATTGAAGATGCAGATCAAGTTTGAATTCTACCTCCAAAAGATAATTCCACAATCGCTCAAACTCATCAGCACTGTTTCCCATTCATTCCCCAGGCCCTGCATTTATGTCTGTGTTAAAACATGAGCAGAGTTGCTTCCAAGGGAAGTAAACTGACCTCTTTGTGTTCCCTTTCACTGCTCCGGCGGCAGCTTTATTTAACTTTTCAGAGGCACGTCACCTCTTGATAGCACAGAGAACACATCCTCCTGCAGCTGTAATAATGGGTAAAATCAACCAAATTATGCCTTTCTTTTTTTATCTCTGTGCTAGTTTTTACATTAATTTGTGGGGTTGGGGATTACTTTAGTGAAGACTTTGGCCTGTTAGAGCTTTGCCAATGGCAAGAGGGAAAAGGGAATATGGAGAAAGATTCTGGCTATTAGATTTTATTTTTGAAGGAACTATTAAGTTCACTTTAGAAGAGCAGGCAAACACAACAATCTGCTGAAACTTCCAGATTATGGGGTAAGAAGAGCTTTTTCTGGGCCCCCATAACTCTATTAAGCTCTAAATAATCCATGTTATCCTTAATTTCAGAAATAACCCCAGCAATATTAGGGGCTGTCATGTTCAATTAGAAGATGTGGTGTTAATCCCAGAGTCCTAACCACATCAGCCCCCATTTCCCCTCTGTTGCAAACCAGCCCCGTTCTTTCCTAGTCTTTTGCTCTCAGCATCCTCAGTACCAGTCAGACCAGTGATTCCACTGAAGTGATGCACATTTTGCAGATGTTTCCATGCCCCATTCTCCTTCCACAACTGCATCATGAGAAGCAGATTTTCCAGTTAACATAGACACAGATAAGTCTCTTAGAAAGCCAGGACCTTTGTTGATGGATGAGATGTGTCAGAAACCCTGCTCTTATTGCATAGGATCCTTGTAGTAATTTTTAATATTTCACTTAACTTCTGAAATACCTGTTGGACATGGAGAGGTTCTCAGAAATCCATGGTCATGGGCTGTGCAGCTCCCACAAATATGCTACTGCTTCCCAGTTTTCCAGGTTGTCCTAGATCATCTCCTTTGTTATTGACCATCTGTTTAATCAATCCAAGCAAGTGCTTTCATGCAGGTCTTTGGGGGAAAGACTGTAACACACTTGTTGCTGCAGTTGCTATGTGTGAAATCACTCTTGTTGAAATTCTGCTGCCATCAGAGGATTTATCCAGAAATTGTTTTAGCCTGCAGATCTATCGCAATTCCCTCGAATGAAAGGGTAGAAATTGCTCTGTGTTGGGTCAGGCACAAAAACCATTTTGGATCACCTCCAGGTGTTCTGGCAACAGGGTATTTTCTTCTGGACGCTTCATTGCACGCTTCAGAATTTCAGGCTTTGTTTTTGAGACTAAATCTCACAAAGGATAAAATAATCTCTGAGATTTAACAGTGCATTGAGGTCTCCCTACAGCTGTAGTCACTTTTTGCCAACCTAAATACAGAGGCATGGCCTGGCCTCTCTCACTTGCGGTTTCATGATGCCGTCTCTGCACCAGGGAATTGAGCACCAAAACCAGGGTCACGCTCCTTCCTCTCACCTCCATCAGGTCCCAGCCGGGTTGCAAGGCTGAACTGGTTCAGTGCATGACCACCAGAACAGCCCGAAGGAGGCAGCAAGAATGTGGAGTCCAGAGAGGGTCACATCTTCCAGGAGCAGCTTGAGTCTATGTTTTAAACCAATCAGGTAATTGCAACCTTAGCCTGCACACTGAAAATTTTAAATTACTCAAGTGTGGTTTGGTGAAGTGCTTAACGTTTCAATAGAACGCTGTTCACTGCTGCACTGATGATCACAGATTATGGCAGTGAAAGACGTGAACACGTTTTCATGATCTACATAAGCTGAGAAACTATGTCAGAAAACCCCATTTGCAGAGAAAGGATGTTGTCACATACTTTTCCCCCAGAGACTAGCATTACCAAATCGCAGTTCTAACTTTTTTTTCAAACTTTTCTGTAAGGGGAACTCCTTTTGTAACCTATCCCTCAGCAAGTTTGCTACAAACATGCATCATCAGAAGAGTCAGGCCATCAGTGTTTATGTGAGTACACAGAAAACACAGTTGATGGAAAAAAATGTGGCTTATATATTTTTATAAATATTTATTTAGAATTATTTACGGAGAACTAATTTTCTGCAGATATACTTGAATGTTGCCTTACAAATTTGCTGCTTCAGTGAACATTCCTATCAGCAGTTTATTGTGAGGGCATGTGCAAAAAATTGAGCATTGAAATAGGTATGAATACAAGCAAAGTGAATACATTTAAAAATTAGAGAAATGCTACTTATCCCAAAATGAATTTTTGCAGTAGTTTCAGGACACACTGAATATAGGAAATCAAAACACAGGATGATGTTCCCAGGATACGACAAGCCATCTAACCTAACAGAATGCTACATGGCTATTTTCTTTAACAAACAGTAGGAAGAGGTTTCCCATCCTAGGGGAGTTTCTGTACTTCAAAAACCAAAGAGCAAAGTCTTGTACTCTAATCCACCAGTAAGCTGAGCCAACAAGAACATTTTTTAAATGTTTCATTTTAGCTATGGCCTCCTTTCATTCAAATATCTTATTTGACATTAAGATCACAAAAAAATGTTTCATGGGGCAATTTTCACACTCAAATTGTTAACCTGTGATGTCTCAACAACTTCCAAAACACTCCTACCTGGAGATTTTGAAGATGAGCTATCCATTCAACTTGTTTTTATTCAGCCAAGAGAGTTCACAAGAAAATTTTTGTTTTCTGCCAGACTTTATTCTCTGATAGGAGAACTAGAGATGGCTGGACTGATGACTGACTCAATTCTGTGTTGCTTCCATGACCATCTTCCATCCTCATGACAGAAGAACCACAAGCAAGCCAGGGTGCAGGATGTTCTCTCTGCAACTCTCCACATGTGAAATTGACAGCAGTTACTGCAAGGTGCCTTACACAAGAGATTCTCTGAGGCTGATGTAACATCCATCAGGGATGATGCAGCTTTCTACAGTACCAGGAGACTGGAAAGTCTCTGACAAAGCCATTGCAAAGCCATCTTTGATCCATATCCATAGTCACAGATGTGCAGTTTGCACAGATTGGAACTTCTGAGAAACTCGTCTGCAGAAAACCCTACAGACCCAGGCAGGTCACCAGCAAACTCACCTGAGACTCCTCTAGCTGCTGTGTGGAAACAAGGATTGCAGAATCACAGAAATGGGGGTAAGCTGCTGAAGGCCATTTGAACCAACCTCCCACTCAAAGCCAGACTGTCACCAACTGTAAATCAAAGCAGCCATGGATTTATTTGGCTGAATCTTGAAAACCTTCAAGGACCAAGATTTCACAACTCTTCCAAAAAATGTATTCCAGTGCTGTACTGTCCTCCTACTGAAGAAATTCTGCTGATGTCCAGTTTCAATATCCCAAGAGAAAACTGTGAGCCTTGCCCTCAAATTTGCTCTGAGTTTCCACATTTCACAATAAGTTTCCATTTTGTGTTGCTGCATGGGGTTATTCTGCTTCAGGTACCAGGCTTCACAGACCTTACTGAATGTCCTAAGGTCCAATCCACAGGTGTTTTCAGTCCCTCTGGACTGAAGCTCTATTGTTCAGGGTGCTAATCATTTCCCTTTAGGTTAGCATCACACACAGGTTTTTAGAATTTGCATTCTCACTGATCACAATGAAAATATTGAACACCACCAATCTTGGGGTACACAACTACTGAGTTTTGGGCTGTTGATAACTGTTCTTCAAACCTCATGGTCCAGGCAGTTTTCAACTGATCTAATAGTCTGTTCATCCAAGCTGTACTTCCTCATCTTTCAGATAAGGATGCTATAGAAGCCTTACTGATAATGTATCACATCCATCCTCTCATCTTTTTAGCCAGCCATTTCACCATAAAAAGCAACCAGGCTGGTCAAGAAAAATTTACCATTGGTAAACAAATCCATCCTCACCCTTCCTTGTCATTATCATCTTGCCATTTGTGTGTTTGTAAGTGGATTCCCAAAGGATGTGCTCCATGAAGAGCAGACTTGAGCTCCAGGGGCAGCGGCAAGGCCAACATCACATACCACCTAAATTTATTCACAGATATCCAGATAGTGAGGTATGACTCTGCTGCAAGCACAGCAGAGCAGGTGTAGTGAGGTCAGCTCAGACCCTACAAAGAGTTTACCCACAGTAGGACAGACTTGGTCAGCTTTACTGAGAAAGCTTATGTGGGGGCTTGGAGCCATGGTGAAATCAGACTGCACAGAAATCCTGTCTGCAGTGCCAAAGATGGGCAGTCACTGCAGGAAATGTACCCCAGGTCTTTCTGACAGATGGAGCTCACAGGCTGTTCAGGCTCAGCTTTAGGTATCTCTGGGATGAGAACACTGGCAAGTCCCAGTTTTAAGACAACAGTCAAAAACAAGGCATTCCTTGAATAGGGTCTGGAGTGAGGTAAAAGTCTGGTGTAGCTTGAACAACAGTTTATAGCCTTCTATAAAAACATACCTTTTTCTATTACTACTGGCAGCAGATCTGACAGTGTTATCTCTCTACTTACATTTTATGCTTCCTAATTCCAACATATGATGGCACTTCACTTCCCAATATCCATTGACATTCTTTTGATGTATCTTTTGGGCTAGTGCCTAAGCACATTTGCGAATAGTTTAGTGCTCAATTTAAGGCTGAATATATTCCCAGAATTCCTTGGGCAATCAATTATTTATTACTTACAAGTGTTAAGATCAAAAAGAAAAGAAATAGATGTATATTCCATGCTGACAGGAGGTCCATGGGGATTACAGAAAACAGAAACTTTAATGCTAAATTTGTGTAAAAATGATAAAATGGGGATTCCCTAGTCAGTTAAAAAAAAAAAAAAGAAAAGAAAAAAAAAAGAAATGGCCTGGATTATACAATTATTTTTCTTGCACACTTGAAATGTACCATTAGTTCTCTGTACCACATGAGCAAATTGTGGTTTGTTTTCACCAAGAAATACCAGTCAGCTTGAACTCAATGTCAACTACCCTACTAAAGGATGCACCTTTTAGCAGTGTGCCTAGGGGAGCATAAATAGCTAATTAATTAAGATACTGATTTACTCCTATTGACAGGCCTAGGATTTGTTTGAATTCTTCAGCAGAGTCATAGTATTGAAGAATCCATCCTGCATGGATTCTTTGTAAAACCTGGGGCTTGTAAGGGCATCAACACTCAAGAAAAGGGTAACCCACAGGAGTAGAATTTAGAAAGATCATCTATTGAACAGCACTGTAGAAGGCAGAGAACATTTTCACAAGCATGTTTGACTGAGACAAAATTTTCTTTATTCACATCAGTAGGGTACGAGCAGAGAGGGAAGTTCACAAGGTCAAACACAAGACCTCTCCCTCCATGGGCTGCAAAACCATGTTATGATTCTATGCCATGATATGATACCATGTTATGATCACAGGTGCCAGAACTAATAAAGACCTGGACATGATTTTTCATGGCTAGTAGTCCAGCTACCAGTGGATTAAATTATTTTCTCTTTGTGGGGTTGTTTTTATTTTTTCAACAAAATTCAGGAAATCTATGCAGCAAATCTATCAGCTTTTCTGAGGTCAGTGAAATGATAACACATATGCAATTTAGGTTACTTATTTCTCAATAAACAGATAAATTAGACTACCATAAAGCCCAAAATGCATCTAAAGAAAGTGGCAGCTCTCCAGGTAAAAAGAATCAGCCATCTGCTCTAAAAAATAAAAGCAAAAATCTAATAAAACTCAGTGACAGATCACTTCACTCATTGAGAGAAACTTGGAACAGTGAGGCTGAAATCAGCTCTGTGAAACTGGAGGAGTCACACAACAGAGAGGTTACAACTAATCCGATGGCGTTCACTACATGGAGACTCAACACGTACTTTAAGTCTTAATTCTTACTACCACTACTACTACTGTTGTTATTATTAATTCTCTTTAGGTCTGCTTACAACTTTGAGGTGATCTTCAGCTGGTAAGCATTTTGGGGTTTGAGCTTTACTACACGAAGGAGGAGATAAGACTCAACTCGAAACATTTCTATTTTATTTCTGGGAGTGATTCTTTTGTGTAATGACTTTTGGGACAGTCAGTTTGTCACATTTGGAATGAAGGTATTTAAGAGTCTGGACATTAATTAGGAAAACAACAACTGACTTTACTGAAAGAGTTTAGTTCAACTATATGAACAAACCATTTTCAAGCTAAAAATTCTGTTTGGAGCTGGTTTGTGCTGGAATGTCACCCACACAAATCTTATGAGGGAACGTTAAGTGACAATACACTGAAAATGATGAAGCTTATGTTGGAGCAAAATCTCTGTGGCTGGAAAAAAAGCCGCTCAAAGGAGGAAGCATTTACATTCCAGTGTCTAAATTAACTATTACTTAATTAAATATAAAAGTTTGATGTGTTTTTTGCAAATATCCTCACACAATCTAACTTTCTTGTCAACATATTGGTTTTCTTCATGCTTTTCCCCTTTTGTTTAAGCTCTTACCTCAGGCCTTGTTCCAGGATAGGGTGTTAGCTCTTTAGACTGGCATCTAAAGTCCAATAATCTAATTCTTGAGACTATTGTAGACCAACTGGCAATTTAAATTTAGAACTTTGCATCTTAAAAATAAATTAAATGTTTATATATACAGTAGACTCAGTTCTCTACAGCCCTGGAGCACCTGGGCTAGTCTTTCCTTCCCCAGAACCCATCCCATTTTCCTTCTGCTGGCTGAAATTACCGATAGTGAATGTATGAATAAGCAAATAATTTTTAAAAAATACAATAAAAAAAAATTTTGCTCAGGGCTGCAGCTCCACTTTAAATACCTTCCTCTCTTGCACTGTCCTTTTTTCTTGCAACAATGCAGGTCTTAAACACATGCAGTGGAAAATATAGCATCCCAGTGTGGGAGATGTTCAAAATCAAGATTAGGAAAGAGGAATTTTCTCCAGAATACACATTTCACAAAGACAGAGATGCTCACCCCTAGAGTCTGATCTTTCTGCTATTAGGAAAGTCCTTGTTCCTGTTGCTGAATTGCTACATGAGCAGTGCTGTGGCTCCAGGGGCTCCCTCGGGCTCCCCTCACGCCAAACAAAGGAACACTAATTTTCTGCCTGCAGAAACAGGTGTGCTGGGGCATGGAGACCCTGGATGCTATGAGCTACTTAGAGCTGAACTGCTTTAAGGAGGATTCAGCTGTTTAAGAAAGAAGAGTTAAGGGGTAGGTGGAATCTGTACTCCTGCATCACCCACTATCACTCAGAAACACTACAGAAAAATATGAAAGAATGAATCATAAATAAATAAAGACTTATAAATAAACAAACAAATAAATAAATAAATACGCCCACCAGAAGCCCAAAAAATGGAGGGTGCAATTAAAATCCTTGCTCTGCTGAAACCAATGGTAAAGAATTTCTCTCCTTACCTATGTTACTGTTTTTCTGCAAAGGAGCAAGGTCAATGAAGAGGTTCACCCTGCAGGGAGAAAAGTAAACAAACAAACAAACAAAAAGATGAACTATGAGAACTACACAGACAGCTTTGATAAAATATTACAAAATGTGGTAAGATGCCAGCAATGCTGACTGCTGATGTGCAATCTGCCTATCAAGGCGACCAGTGTATTTGATTTACACTTTTCTAATTATTATGTACTATTTCAAGCCATTAAATATCCTTAATATCCTTTTTTTTTTTTTTTTTTGCTGCTCAGATGAATTCTATATTTTTACCCTCTCTCCCTCAAATCTTTGTTGCTTGATCTCCATTGAACTGTGATCCTTCATTTTGCATTAGATTGTAATGCCAAAGCTGTGTTCAGCCATGCAGTAGAAGAGCTCCCACAGAATCCTACTGGGACACTCACAGTGGTAAGTGATGAGGTAGGAGTGGGCTTCAGTCGACTCGCATTTATCTGTGCTGTATATTTTATGGCTCTAAATTCAAGTAGCAATCACTGTTTAAAAATTAGTGCAACATCTTTAATTAGAGGACAAGAGCAACAAAGAACCCATAATTATTTAAAAAAAAAAAAAATCATGTGGTTGATGCAGTGAGTGGTGTCTGTGTCTTTGTTGTCACAGTGAGTCCAGTCTGCTCTTGGGTTAGGTCACTCCTCAAGTCAGCTTCAAGGGCAATCACTACTAATTAACAAAGCTCTTAAACTCTTCCAGGGAATGTGGCCCAGACCCCTGAGGTACTGTAAGAATACTCAGACACACAGCTCTTAAAGTTATCTGTCCCTCATGTTGACTTCTTCCAAAATACAAGGCAGAAACTTCCTTCAATACAATGAAACCAAAAGTACTGTAGTTGCATTTTTGTGCCCTCCCCATGGCCATCCGAGTCCTTCTCACTAGAGAACCACCTTCCATGCTCCTGATAGTTTGGCATGTGTATCCATACAGAGAAAAAGACAAACGCTACTCAGGCTGTGCAGAGTGACCATCTCCCTTCTGTAATTTAATGAGCAGAATTAGGACTGGACAGTAAAACTAGAGGTTTGAGTTGAGGTAAATCTATCTGGTGGCATCCATCTAGAGTTAGTCAAGTGGCAAAAAGAGTGTTTTGTTTTGGAGCTGCATATTTTGGGCTGAAAGAGGGTTGAAAGGGTAAACAAAGCCAATGTCTTCCATCTGAGGTTAGATTTTCTATTGCGGTGCATGCTAGCAGAAACTCTTTTACATAGGCAAACATGATTTCTTTGAAGAAACAGAGAACTCCACCACCAGTTTCTCCTTCTAACTGTACGGACGTGCAGTATCACCGATAACCTCGCTAGACCCGAAGGGGTGATACCATTACTGCTCTTTGATATGCAGGTACTGGGAGCTGCTATTCTTATCTTGCGGGTTTTGCATTTAGCCTATGGAAAACACAAACAGGTTCCCCCGTGTTCTCCCTGTGCCCATCTCTCTTGCCTGCCCAGGTTGCACAACTGCAGTGGACGGGCCATGGTCCAGGAGGAGCAGGTCCTGCTGCCGGCCACGGGCACACGGCCGCTGACGTGACCGAGCCGCTGACCATCAGCTGCTGCCCCAGAGCAGCACACATCACGCCAGCACAGTTCGTTCCTGGGACTTATTAAAAGTACTTTAGATCCCTTTTAATTTAAGGCATAATTGATAGCTGGCTTTGGCAAAGAGCAATTTTGCAGGCGTTGAGTTTAATCGCAGCCACACAAAGGAGCTTCCCTTGAGTCACAGCTACCCCGGTGTCAGAGAGGAGCATCCCCTGAGTCACACCAGCACAGCCACCTGCCCCTTTCCAGCCGGAGCACAAAAAAACCACACACACTTATAGACAAGTCCTTTAAAATAAACAGCTTGTCTTCAGATGGGGGTCAGGCTCTTCTCTCAGGTCACTCAGGACAGGATGAGAGGACATGGTTGTAAGCTGTGCCTGGGGAGGTTTAGGTTGGACATCAGGAGGAATTTATTCTCAGAAAAAGTGATTATACACAGGAATGGGCAGCCCAGGGAGGTGGTGGAGTCACCGTCCCTGGAGGTGTTTAAGGAAAGACTGGACACGGCACTCAGTGCCATGCTCTGTTTGACATGGTGGTGTTCGGTCATAAGTTGTACTCGATGACCTCAGAGGTCTTTTCCAACCTATCTGACTCCGCGATTCTCCCGGCCGTGTCCAAGAAATCCCAAAGCGAGCAAGACCGGCGGGTGGGTGGGTGGTCACAAATTAAGCCCGAGGCGGGACTCGAACCCACGACTCCACAGCCCGCGGGCTCCACCCCGCGCTCCCGAGGGGCCGAGCCGCGCAGGCGCAGAGGGCGCGGCCGGGCGAGGGCGCTGCGGGGCGGC
>WEKY01000071.1:133652-166702 GCA_013390045.1 Picathartes gymnocephalus | reverse complement strand
CCCGCCCCGCTCCCCTCAGCCCCGGGCCCGGGCGCACGGGCGGGGAGGGCCGGGCGAGGCTGCAGCCTGGGGAGAGAGGAGCGCCGAGCCTCCCCCCCTCACTCCCACGGGGCAGGCGCGGTGGCGGTGGAGCCGCCGCGGGGCCTCCTGAGGGGGCAGTGCGTGAGGAAGGGAGGGAGTTCCGCCCCCCGAAACGCCGCGGAGGCTTTCCCGGTGGATTTCCCGCGGATCCAGGAGCGATCAGGGTCCCCATGGTCCCTGTCCTGCCTTTGTGTCGGGATGCGGGTGGGCTCCTGCCATGGGCGTTTCGTGCAGCACGGGGGGAGGTTGGTTCAGGTGTCTCGGTAATTTCTTTATAAGTATTCCCTTCGCGCTCCCTTCTCAAGCGTTGGAGGGGATACCTAAGGAAGAAGATCTGTGAGGAAGGTTTGATTTAAAGGTTCGGACTTGGTGATCCTAAAGGTCTCTTCCAACTTTATGATTTTATAAATAAGCAGTATGTAAGGTGGAATTGCTTTCCTCCTCTTTCGGAGAAAAGAGGTTTGCGTTTTGGGGTTTTGTGGTGTTGTTTTATTAGGATTTTTTTCTCTTCTGGATGGTTTATTTGTTAAAAACTTTCACTCACAATCAGCAACTTAATTGATGGGGGATTTTTGTGTAACTGTACCAGAATATTCTGACTAGTGCACATAAAACAGAAAAGCACGATAATGTTTATCGTTACAGCTCTGTGTGGTTTTTAGTGGGACTTGAGCTTTTAAGCCCTCTTGACACTTAAAAAATTAGTACCAGATGTCCGCTATCAGCAAGTAGACACAAATTAAGGATATGAGCTGTGCTCTGTGTCCAAGGGGTAAGTGCATTTATTTGTCCACATGAGTGGTGCCAGCAGGGAATGCACATGGCACCAACTGCCTGCAATGGATGGATATCCAACCTGGAACAAGGGAGAAATTGACAACCAATGGGTTAAGAAAAGTCAGTGTATGAATACAGTGTCCAGACAAAAATGGTAAAAGAGCTTGAAACAGAAAACATTTAATTTAAAACAATATGTTCTCAAATAGTCTCATGCGTAAAGTCAGATTTTACTGAGTTGTACTGAGACCGCAGTGTTGTGCTTTTATTATTGAATATAATTAATACAACAAATTAGAACTTCTTGCAAAACACCTTAGGTATATCACAATAAAAGTAATGATAAATGGCTCGCATATGTCTTCATGCCCAAAGTTTACAGGAGCTCAGTCAGAGTGGTTATAGTGGTTGAGAATTAAATTTCACCTAGTACTTAAGATAGGTTTGTATGTGTAAATAGCCTGTAGGTTAGCTCACAGCCTCTACCAGAGCTGAAGAATTTAATTTGAATTTCTTTAACATTTTAATGAAGTAATCTCTCATTCCTGACAAGACCTACGTGTGTGCTTCCATTGATGCACAGCTCTGTTGAAGCCAATGGAGTATGAGCACATCAGGCATTAGTCAGTGGCATTGTCCATATGCATATTTTTTTATTAAAAGAATGAGAAATTACAAAAGGCATGGTTGAAATACTTGAGTCCCATCAGCTTTGTCATTCATGTTATTTAACCCAGCTGCTGCTGAACTTCTGCTGTACAACTTGTTCTCTACATTAAGTGCACACATGTGCAGTTTCTTGCTGGCATAATTACCTAAGAGTGAAGACCTACCACTAGCAGGTTGCTAAAAGGTGATGTTTTCTGTAAAAGAAGATGAAGCAGCTTATCAAGGAAAGAATGAGCATCTACAGTTTCATGGGACAGGACTTGACATAGGTACTTGAAACTTTTTTTCTAAGCTTTTCCTACTCCAAGGTTCTCTCCAGTGGTGCTGTACTGCTGTGTTCTGTACATTGTCCATGACAAAGCTTGGGACACCTGACATCCAGCCTCCAGATTACCCTTTACATGCTGTAGATTTCTCCCCCTCTCATTTTCCAGAAGAACATGTGAGGAGGCAAAATGGAAATGCTTCCCCTGGAACAGAGCCAAGGTGGCTCTTGCTCCATTTGGAACAGCCCTGCTGTCCCTGTTTGTAATGTGGGCAGAGGTGAGGGATGCCAGTGTAGTCTCATCTCAGCTTTGCTTCCATGACTTCTGCTGCAGTGTGGACAAACCTTTGTGAGAGTTGAAGGAAAATTGTTGGCTGTTTCTGCCAGGAACCCCATTGCTCCCAGCATGGCACTAATGAGGCAAGTGCCTTTGGAGATTCTGCTTCAGAACTCGGAAGTAAATACAAGCTTGATAAAAACACAGGTGCGCTATCATCAGCAAATTACCATAAATTACCTACATGAGCAGTGCTCAGAGAAAGCACCTGTAGTTATTTAAAATTAATATATAAACTTGTTATTTAAATAACTGCAGATTCATATTTAAACGATAGCAATCAATCTACCGTGTGTTTCCAAAGCTCTCTCAGTAAACTTAAAGAGTTGATAGCCTAAGAGGAGACAGGGGCTCACTGTTTCCAGAAAAAATAAACTACAGAAGATGTATTTGATAATGTACAAATTAATTTAGGGGCAGGAGGCTGCAGCAATGTGTTTAGGCCAGCAATAGTTGTGAATGCTGGCCCCAGCAGTGCCCATCATTGAGCCCCTGTTATCCCTGTGTGCTGCAGCGGTGCTTCCTCTGCTGAGAAGTGAAGAGCATCAGAAAGCAGCAGCCTGTGGTGGTTTTCCTCTCTCTCAACTTCCACTGCCGACGAAGGGATGAGAGATTCCTGGTCCTTCTCCCCACTGGGTGCAGCCTCTCCTTGCCCGGGGCCAGAGCCAGGCCCTGGCAGCTGCTTGCACAGAAGAGCTGCACATGTAGGATCTACCAAGGCCCTCTTGGTAGTTGGGAGCTGCTGGTTTATGTGCCCCAAGATACATTCCTGTATTCTTGTGTACAAATGTCCATCTGGATTTTTGCGTTGTCCAGATCATGGAACCTTGCTGGTTCCCAGGGGTTCACTGTGTGAGTGTTTTCTGTGCTGCACAAATGTGTGAAGTGTAACAGGAGGATCTGCTGATCCACAGCAAGGTCAAGTCGAATGTTTTTCTGGCCCTTCAGAGGACAAGTCAGAAAACTCTCCTGGATATGTGTGAAGAGGCCAAGGCAAACACATTGACATTTTGTTAATGGAAGGGACTCTGAAAATGTCAATGGAAATGTCACACATAGATTCCCATTGTGACCACTTGAAGTAAATTCAGGACCATTTAATGGAGTTTTATTTTACTGTTAAAGGCAAACACACACAACTGTTCAAAGAACTTGTAAGACAATTTAGAGCAGATGTTGCTCATGAATATAGCAAGGAGGAAAGCAAGAGAAGGCAGCAGTTGTTTGAAGGTGCGTTCTCACTGCTCTTTTGGTCTTGGAGATGGGATAAAACTGAACAGGATTTGTTTTGTTCAGATCTTTAAGTGACGGCTGGGTGTCTTGGAGAATGTAGTATTTGGCACCAGGGTACGTGCTCTGGTGACACTGACCATCCCAATAATGTTCTTTCCCATGTGTGGTAATACATGTAGGGAATAACAGCTCTAGAACCAGGGAAAATGTTCATTCTTGCTTTACACAGTGTGCCAGAACTACTAATAACTCAGGTTTTGTGAACACCTGTCTACTTGCTAAGCAAATACCTTTCAATTTAAGAAACTGTCCATGATCTTTGAACTAATTAGTTTAACAATGGACTTACTTTACAAGGGGCTTTGGAGAACTTGCTTAACAAATTCAAGCTTACTTTAGAAAGGTTTTTGCAGAGCCACTGGTTACTAATTACTTTTGGACATTCTTAATCCATACTCTGTTTGAACAAGTAACTATGATATAATAGGATTTTAACCCAGAGGAGTCTCGTGTAACTTTCAGGTGAAATGCACATGGTTTTACTTATAAATGCTGAGAGAGGCTGGTGCGGGGGATTGATGGTGGGTAAGGTTTCACCTTTCAGCCAGTATTTTTTTTGGAGGTGCTGGTTGTTACAAATGATGTTCTTTTCCTTTGTTCTTTGCAATGGCAGCACTGCTGTGTTCCGGAGGCAATCCCTCTCATTAATGTACCTGAGCAACCTTTGCTTTTTAAGCTTTATTTCTCCTCATATATCCAGTCCTCATTGCCACTGGCTCTGTGTGCTCCTTGTAAGGCTGGAAACTTATGTTGCTGTAGTCCAGACCATACATTTCCTTACGTATTTATGAAAACATGTTTAAAATCAGGCTAATCTTTTGATAGGACTGTCATGGAAAACAGTCAGTTCTTAGAATCCTTTACATTTGTTTCCTGAGGTCCATTATTTTAAGTTAACAGCATGACTCTTTGTTTTGTCTTTAAAAGCTGCTTGCACGACTTGAGGGCAGAAGTTCTCTGAAGAATCTTGAACCTTATCTGTTTGCTGAGGAAGGATCTCCTGTCCATGGTAAAAAGATCCCGTTTACAGAAAAATGTTCATGTAAAAGTATTCTCAGAGCAATGTGATGGAGATAAGCATACAAGTAAATTATTTTGCTCTAGATCAGAATATTAATTGTTGATGTAGTTCTATGCATAGTAGATAAAATGGAATAATGCAAAGTCATCCTTCCAAACATTATTAAAGAGGCCTTAAAAATCTACTTTATGCATATCAAAACACAGGTGTAGGTGAGTAAATACCAAGCATGTTGGTCAGTGTCTAGTAGTTTTCCAGCAATTTGTTCTAGAGTCTGTCATTAAACCTCTTTGTTTTTTTTTTAATCAGTGGTCTAGATAACCACCACAAAGTCATAACTGCAGAAATTTGCAAAGAACATGAAGTAAATAGCGAAGAGTTCAGTGACACGGAGTTGTCTGGGTAAGTTAGGATAAAGGGGCATGAGCAAACAGTATTTTTCAGTAAAGCCAAGTCATCAAGCCATTCAGTCTTGGCCTGAAAAATCCTAATTATACTTAGATAGAACTTCATAAACAATTCCATTGTTAGTCGAATGAGTTCACAATGTCAGGATCAACATGGCTCACAGAAACCTTCAGTGAATGAATGAGAATTTCAGACTGGAGAAATCGGGTAACCTCCCAATTACACCAGTACAAGAAATTTTAAGATCAAAGTTGGATATTTTAATGAAAGAAATTACTGAATTAAACAGAAATTAACACACTCTTCAGGAAGTCAGACTGATTTCCCAGATTGTGTGAAATTTCATTGATTTCACAATGGAAGACACAACTCTGGTTACACAAGACTAAAAATATATATGAAAAAAGGCACATGGGTGGCAGACTATAAGGATCAAGTGGTGAGGTACTACTGTTGTGGAATTTATGTATGAGTGAGTGGATTTCATAGTGCAAGTATGTGGCTTCAGTGGTTAGCAGCACACTTGTCTGCATTTGAATTCCCACAAATATGGAAGGTTCAGAAGAAACAGCAGAAAAAGCAATAAAAAGAATCAGGATAACTGGATGAGAGATGATGCTTAGTCTACAAACACAGTCACTGTGAGGCTCTTTGTGTATTGTTTTGCGGCGCTAGAGAACATGTGGGCTTTAGCAGTCCATGATTCCTGCCCTGAAAGTTTCCAGTGTGACATAACAATGATAAAGGGTGGAGAAATACTGCTAAGCCAGTGCAAGTACAGCACAGAAGAATATTTAAATACTCTCGTTTCTGAACTGCTGTCTAGAAGAATTAAGGTCCAGGAGTGAAATTGGTGTCTGCTTCACAAGGCTCTCAAATTCTTAATTTTTTTAGAAGATGAGATATTACTGTATTTTTTTCAAAATGTAAATATTAAATGCTGATCTTTTAGTCTGGATGTTTGGTATTTTTTAGTCAGCTTTACACACAAGAAACAAATTTTTGAGACTAAACTGGTTATGTACTGGCCAAACAGACGAAGACATTTTCTTGGGGATCACTAACTGCCCTTGCTGCAGTCCATAGCATCACATAATTTCATGTCAAATTATCTGCTTTGCTCTTAAAGCTTTACAGGTTGTTCATGTCTGTCCGAAGACTGTTCCAAAACCTCAGTTCTAAGATGGCTGGAAACCTTCTAAAATCCATCACTGGATTCTCTGTGCCAACAGAGTCATTGAGCTTTTGAAGCACTTGTATTTTTCCTTTGCTTTCAACAAATGGTATCAATTATTACCCATATTGGTCATGCTTTTTAGCTGACATTAATGAACTGCCTAACATATTAGCATAGCTCTTTAGCTATATATATAAATGGACTTCATCTTTTATTATGTCTTTGCTTTGTCTTTTAATACCACAGTATTCATGTGAGCCCATGTGTTATTTTGATGTGTGTTCTCATTATTCAGTCTTAAATTCCTGTTGAAGGCCTACCTTTCCATTTGTCATGAACTTGACTTTTAGTGTGTCACTGTGGAATTCTGTAATATGTTGCCCATGAAGTCCATCTTGAACAGCTCTTCATCTAAAATGCTGTGATTAAAGCAATGCAAAGACCTAAATTATTCTTTTTTTTCTGATGGTATTTAAACCAAACAAATATATGAAGTTTCAATAAACTATCCAAAGGTTACATTTTAGTTCATTACTTGCATGTCAGGGTACTGTAAAATAGGGACAGGTAATATAGGTATTAATGTGATATTCTAACCACTACTTTTAATTATGATGGACTTATATATTTAAGAACACATAAGTACATTAATTACATACCATTTAAGCTCTTCTGGAATGGAGCAAAAGTGACACAAGCATTAAATAATCTTCCACTACTGCCAGTCATAGTTCCCCTGTGCCACTGACGTGGAGGTGTGGGTGTCAATGTAAGGCTCTGATGTTCAATAGCATGATACCCAACATTAACTTGGAATAAATATTAGGCCTTTCTACTTCACTTACAAATGGTATAAATATTAGCGACAGCTTCTGTACAGTATTGTAAATGACCAGCCCAGGAACTTCGATGTGAAATCCATGAAGTTATTGCTGAGTATTCCAACAGCCTGTTTGTATCTGCAGTGTCAGAAATTAGTTTAACCAGCATTTGCTGTTGGATCGATTACAGACAAAAATAAGGCTCTTCTCATTCAAGACACAACACCAAATTGACAACCAGGACTGAGCACAATGTTTCAGTTAAAAATATATTAATCTTACATAAATATTTACATTTCTGTAGCATAATTTAGTTTAACCTGCATGCCCATTCATAGCAGTGGACTATTGTTCTCTTAAGTCTGCCCATAATGGGCCAGTTCAAGCTGCCCTGAGCCAGGCAATGTGTTGGGGGACTCCTTAAAACCTAATTCTTGAATTCACCAGTGCTGAATTTCATGTGAAATCACTCTGCTCATCCATCTCCATCTGTTAAATCTTCACAAACTTAAGTCTTTATTAACCCAATTAGTTTGTCTTCTACATGTTTTGCCAAGCTAATGGAACATTCATCTACTGATATGTTTAACGTCTGCCAACACCAATTCTAATAGAAAAAATTCCCATTAACTTTCTTCCATGTTAAAGTGCTGTTCCTGCTCTCCCTCTCAGCCTGTTCTCATCCTGTGATGGTATCTTTTTACTAATCCTCCTTTCAAAGTTGTTTTGACATTAATGGATGATGCTAGTCGTGATCACTCAGTTTCTTCTGTGACCTATTGTCAGGGTGACAGAGGCTTCTTGAAAATGTTGCTGGCCTCACTTCCTCCTTTGCTGTGTCATGGTTTGTCCTCTCTGATCCAGAGAAATGAATTTCCCCTCTTATCTTACTGTAACAGCCTGGTTGCTAATTCAATGCAGCACTACATTTATAGATGTTGCTATAAATGGCTCCTGTTTTGCACCCGTTCTTCTTGTGGGCAGCCTCTTGGATAATCAGGAAGGCACAGAAATCCCCAGCTCGCTTGAGGTTTTTTTGCAGTCCAAGCTGTTACTGTTTTCAGAGTAACTCAAGTGTCTTGGTCAAACTACAAGGCAGCTGTGCATCTCTTTCAGCAATATTGAGCAAACTTTGAGGGGTGCTTAGCTGTCTTGCTGTTCACATTTATAAACCACCACCACAAAAACCTCTGAGAATGACTTTTGTCATTCAACTTAGAATTTTTACTTAAATAAGTTTTATTAGTTCTGCCAATAAACTCTCATCCAGTGTCATTCTGTAGCACACAGACATCCTGCTAGAATGTCTTCAAATGGAAAAAGTGAAGTATTTATTTCCCAGAATAATTTTTGAATCCAACAGGTCATATTTTGCTGTAAAGGCAGGTGAAGCAGTCTGTATTGCCTGTTGGCTCCACTCAGTCACTGGTCTAGATTCAGAAATGCCATTCAGGGTGGCGGAAGTTTTGTGCCAGAGGCAAAAGATACACTTTGTTCCTTAACAAGAGCTGCCTTACGCAATTTTTCTAAAATATTTCAAGAGACAAAATATGAGGGAATGACCTACCCAGCACATTTAGGAGGAGTTCTTCCAAGCTGGTATCTCACCCTGCCAGGGTGTGGTTATGTCTCTGGCACAGGCTGTATGACAGCAGAGCCATGGGCTGCAAGTGTCAGAGTTGGGCACTGCAACCTCTGGACAGGAAGAGAAAATAAAAATGTATGTCCCAGGAAGTGTAGTCATCTTTCATCTAAGAAGTGAGGGAGCCATTCAGAACAGCTTAGTAAGGGCTTGGGAGGCAATCAAGCTTTTTATTGAATTTCAAAGTATCAGAAATTCATAGAAATGTTATTTCTGAGTGTCACTGAAATGGACAGACTTGTCACATCAGGTGTAAATTGCTTTTAACACTTGCAGAGGGAAGAGAGCTTGGTTTCTTCCCTGCCATCCTCCTCCCCTCATCCCAAACTGCATCTTGACATTGTAGGCACTTGTGAATGAGGACATCCTCTGGAAGTTGAGCAGGGACTTGAAAAACCCTGTTAACTCAGGCAGGCACAAGCATGTTTAGGGAAAGTTGCAGTTAATTCTCTTCTTTCATATCCCCCTATGGAAAACTGTTATGCCATTTGCACTTGCCAAGGCCATGGAAATCTCTCACCTTCCTGCAGTTACAGTTGTGTGATTCTCCTTACTGCATGTAGTTACCCTTCTGCCTATAAAATCCAAAATGTCATAAATAAATAATCCAGTTCCCAAAATTAGAAATTTATAAAGAATAGCTAATAAATTCACTTTTTCTAGAGTCTTGCTCTGATACAAGACATCAGAAGACTTTGGATAAGGCTTTAGAGTATCTTGCATTCACATCCAACAAAAGAACTGGTTTCCTAATGAATCGTAATGCTGGTGTTAATTAACATTTTAAATTTTTATGATATGTATTTTATGACCCACATGGATGAGGTAATTAGGCTGAATCCTTTTATGAACAGAGATCCTTTGCTTCAGACAGAGGCGTTGCCTGTAGTTGAAGGAATCCCTGAGTCTCCCTTGTCAAAAGAGGCAGTTTCACATTATTATCCCCACAGTAGAATATAAGTGCCAAATAAACTTACTGGTGTTCTCTTCCTGTGACATCTTGTGACATGCAGCATGTGACATCTATGTGACATGACCTCTAATTTTTTTTGTTTTGTCCTCTACTTTGTTACTTCTTAATTGTGTGTGCATAGTGTAGATGTTTTCTTAGTCACTGTTGTGTAGCAGCTTCCTCTTCTGCCGTCATTTGCCTGTAATGATACAGATGAAAGCCAGTTGCCAACCTTTTATTAATGGAAGTCTCCTAGATGGTGCTGGCAGAGGTTTTCAGCCTTTGTTCACAGTTGATTAACTTCACTTTAGAGGCCTTTCTTGAAAACTGAAATATCTTTTGATAGATGCTAACCAGGATTTAAGCAGTTTTATGAATGTCAAATAAAATGCATTTTCCAGTTTGTGGAATAGTGAATATTGGTTCAGAAAACACTGAAAACCAACTCTGGGCTATATGTGCTCTTACCTGACAATGTGCTGCTTTGTTTTTGAACAGGAGATGTTATTGAATTCCATGGCCCAGAAGGGACAGGAAAAACAGAAATGCTTTATCACCTAATAGCCCGCTGCATCATTCCCAAAGCAGAAGGAGGACTGGAAGTAGAAGTCATGTTTGTTGACACAGATTACCATTTCGATATGCTCCGGCTGGTCACCATTCTTGAGAACAGACTGGCACAAGGGACAGAAGAAATGATAAAACAGTGCCTGGGAAGGCTTTTCCTTGTGAGCTGCAGTAGTAGCACTCAGTTACTCCTCACTCTCTACTCCCTAGAAAACCTGTTCTGCGCTCACCCCTCACTCTGTGTTTTGCTTTTAGACAGTTTATCAGCTTTTTATTGGATAGACAGAAGCAACGGAGGGGAGAGTCTTACCTTGCAGGAGATGAACCTGAAGAAATGTGCTAACTTCCTTGAAAAGCTTGTGACACAGCACCACTTGATCCTCTTTGCAACAACACAGACACTGATGCAGAAATCTGCAAACTCTGCAGAAAACTTTTTACCTTTAAAACTTCCACATGAAACTGATACAGACTACAGACCATATCTCTGTAAACCATGGCAGCAAATGGTAACCCACAGGATATTCTTCTCTAAGCAGTGTAATTCTGGCAACAGCAAAGGCTTTACTGTAGTTTCTTGCCACCTCAAAAGAAACCAGACAGTAAAACGTTCATTTAGTGTTGCAGAATGTGGAGTTATGTTTTAACATCAGTTTATTTTGTAAACGTTTATCAAATCCTGGTGCTTAAGGCCTGATTAGGTCTAAGTAGCTTTTAGTAACTTTTCAACTAGCTGGTTGTTGCTGGATGATTAATAATTGTTGTCACCATTTTCTTAAAATTCAGTGAAGGGCAGGGAATGGTAAAATTTTTGAATTACTTGAGCAGTTTGGCCCAAACTATAGAGGAATGTTGACTTTACTTGTTTGTGCTCAATCAAAATGGTAACCAAAGACACATTAAAGTCCTGGTATCCTTCAGCAGTCTAACCTATGTGGCCAATTGCCTGTTGGAATTTCTGGGGCTTGCTGCTTTACACTCCTTCTCTTCCAAGCTCCAGAAGTCGGAGCCTGCTTGTCTGTGGCAGAGGTTGCAAAGAGGTCAGAGTTCACTCTTTATAAACGTTGGCCTTGGTTTATTCCCTGTAGCTTTGGGCATAACAAATGCAGTCACGATTTTGCCTCAAGGATTCTTTTTCACAGGCTGTTAAATAGTGGTGATCCTGACTGAGCTTCTTCTCCAGGCTGTCAGCCTCTCCATTTACATTAGCGAGTGCTCAGAGGAGCAGGGATTGCAGATGTTCTGACCCTTACAAATGTCTGGCATTGAAGAATCTTCAGCTATTAAAGAAATAGAGGCCTGATTTCCATAACTGAAAGAAAAGTAAAGACCCAGCTCTGGGTACCTGTGAGTTTGTGCTGCATGCAGCGAACTGTTTTTTGAAAATAATTAAGTGCAGGTTATGGGTTGCTTTGGGAGTAGTGGTTGTTTTTCTGTTGTTTGGGATTTTTTTAAACATGCATACCTTTTTTTTTTTTCTCTGCCCTCCCTCATTATTCCTTTGCACTTCTTTCCCTTCCCCACTCTCTCTAAGAAATCCAGCAATGCCATGCCTCTGGTCTTTACCAATGTGTATTTGCCACATGTAGAACATTTGTGTGCAGGATTTGGCATGCAACATGTTGCAATTCTGGCAAAGAAGATTCAGAACTTATGAGAAATGCCCTACAGTTCTGGCAAAGAACACCACATTATTTATGAAGCTAGAGTGCCCTTTGAAAGCTTCAAAGTGCTTTACAAGAAAGAAAATTGCACACAGTACATTATTTAATACAAAAACTTACATTAGCTTACATATTCAAATTACTCAAACAAGAGGGAAATACTTCTCACAGTGATGTTTGTTCAGTCATGTTGCACAGCACGTTTTATAGTTTAGATTGAAGAGATTATTAACAAAAATGCATACTAAGAAGAAGTATCTAGCTCAGTATCTTTTTGAGGAAGATATCTAAAAAACTTTGTTGTGAGACACTTACCTTTGAATTTCCTGACTTCTGAAGCAGCTTTTTCAAGCTGAATGTATGTCTGAAATCACAGCTGTGTGCAGTTCAGTTACCCTCTTGGGTTCCACTGTGTCTCTTCACAATGAGTTCAGTTTAATTATTCTTTCTATGGGAAAACTTCCTTTTTCCCCCTTCTCATTTTAAACCTTCCATCTGATCGCTTCTTCACGCCATCAGTTCTACTCTGACACATGAGCGAACTTTGCCTTTTCGACGTCTCCCCAGAGCTGATGATTTTATAGAATGTCGCTTCATTTGTGCTTTTTTGTCCATCAGCACCAATACATATTTTATTTCAAAACCTGCATAAGTACACAAATCCATGACAAAATGTATAACAACCATTCAGCCTATAGTGGACCCAAGTTAGATGGTTTACCATGAGTAGACACTTCCACTATGAATTATGATGAAAAGCATTCTTGAATTTTTTGTAAAAAAAGAATGGGAAATTGAGTAGAACTAGAGAATTTTAAAAGGACTATGTAATTTCTACTAGGGAAAAAATGAAACAACCCCCCCTTTCAATTGGAGAATACAGCTCCACTGTTAATTAACTTCTTCATAAAATCATACTTGCTAAAGAATATGCTTCAGAAAAAAAAACAATGGATATGTTCTGGCATTTCCGTCTGGAAAAAAAGCTTTTCTATTATTCACAATGTAGTTTGTATTTTGCATTGTACTATAAAAGAAATGCCTAAATTGAAATGAAGCCAAAGTTCTAGTTGATCAAAAAGAGCACCTCAGGAAATTCTGAAATTTCCCAGTTTTATTTTTACTTTGAATGCAGATAGATTTTTTTAATTCTCTGGTAATTGTAATATTCATACTCTGCACATTTATTTTAGCACTATACCAAGCCTAGATTTCCAAGGTGCTGAGCATCTGCATATCCCTGTAATAGTGCAGGAGGGATAGGTGGTACATAATCTGGGAGTGCACTGATCTCATCCTCTGCCAAAATTATGCCATTTGGAAAAATGAACCTTTAGGATACAACTCTCAGATCGATGCAGTGATAAAGAACCTGGGAAGCAACAATTTTGTTTGTACCTTAATGCTCTCTGCATATTAAACATGGGGTTTGCCATTTTTTTAAGTGGAGAATTTTCTCAAAATTTTGTACCAGTTGTAGTTAGTGGAGACTGCAGTTCATCCTTGTGAGCCAGGAACAGAGTATGAAATGTGGCATTCCACCGGGAATACCCTGTTCAGTGCAGACTCTCCTCTTTCACCTAGACCTGAGGTACCGCCCCGTCTCCAGCTCACTGTCTCACCTGGGCTGCCCTGAGCTGCTGCAGCTCAGTCTCCCAGGGAGGAAGCACATTTCAGGTTAGTAGGTCTGTGCTGAATCAGCCCTGCAGAAGAGCATGGAATGCATGTATTCCTGAACTCTGATTTAGCCAGGTATTTCTTAGAAATGAAAATCCTTTAATGTCAGTGCCATTGTTCTTCAGGTCAGGGTGGTATTTTTAAGGCTTTTGTTGGCACAGGAACTTTTTACATTCCTTAGATTTTTTGTTTGTTGTTTCATATGCAACATGGAATTAAAGCAGCAAGCTTGAAATAAAGAGGAACTAGTTCACCCTTTCCCCCATCCTTTTTATAATGAGAGCTTCTTAGCAAAACCAAATTAAGGTATTTTGCAGGTTTTATACTTATTTTCTACTAAACTAGTATTTCTGTGGACATCTGGAAAGAAAATGTTGAGTTTTATATTTAGTTAAAAGTTCTTTGTATTCCTAGACTTTGTGTAGAGCAAATAAAATACAAATAACAGTTTGCTTGGTTTAAGTTTGTACTTGCACATAAAATTCAAGTTTCCTTTTTCTTATATAACTAATCTCAGAAACTTAGTTTTCCCTGGAGTTTGGAAATGGCAGAAGATAAGTGTTCTCCTGTGGAAACATACCTGCAGTTGTATTTTTGCTGGAGAGTAATGGACAGAGGAGGAAGAAATACCACATTGATGGCAGCTGCATAGAAGCCTTGGACTGTGTCTGAAGAGGAGCATGACTTTTTACTTTTCTGTGGCTGCTCTAGTAAAATGTCTCTTGAACCTCTTTATTCAAATCTACTTTTGGTATGCAAATACCATACTGGGGCAATGGGCAATGTCATTTTGCCATCACCAAGCCTGATACCGTATTTAACACCCACCTCAGGAGAAAGCTGTGCCACAGTACCAAACTCCTGCTGGTGTAGGAGGTTGCAGTGAATTCTCACCTGAGTAGAAGCTGCAGACAGGTGCAATGTGTCCAACAACTAGAGTAGCACAGGACCCCTGCATTTCGTAAAGAAGAGGAGACACTGGAAGGGCTTGGAAGACTTTGGCAGTGGAAAAAAAGACTGGTAAAGGAACATCAGTACAACGCATGTGCATGATCTGGATGGAGAACGGATGCCCTGCAGCAGTGTCTGAAATCAAAGGTCTGGCCATCCCTGTGTGTGAGAGAAGACAGGAGAGTGGCACTGGGCTATGAATAACATGGAGTGTGACAAAAGGGCCCATGAACTGTTCACAGACCTGTCTAGCATGGTAATGCTTTCAGAGAGGTTGACTAGAGTTGACCTGTAGGTTGTTCTCACCTGGGAATATGGATTCCACTATGTAGATGTTTTATAGCTTATTTATAATGAAAATATAAAACTCTGCAGCTCTGGACCCAGGAGGAATTAAATGTAAAAGCAGACTTCCTATTTTATGTTGGGGGTTTTTTCCCTCCAGCTCTAGGCACCTTCCCAACAGTCAGCATTTAGCTCTAGAGGACTCTTGCAGCTTTCTGTGGCAGGACCAAGCTTCACTGAAATTGAGTAGTTTTCTCCTTTGCTGAGAGTTTGTGTACACTCTTTATTACCAGCACAGACTGGGCTACCCAGATAGGGAAGCTTGAACCCAAATGACACATCAGTGTAACTGGTAAATAGCTGTGGAGCTTGATTCTGTTGGCAATCAGGAGTAATGTCACATTTGAGCAGATGATTTGGAAGAAACAGGGCTGTGACTTCGTTTGGGAAAACTGGCACTCTTCCCTCTGCTTTCCCACCCTGCTTTGTGTGCTGCCCCAGCCAGCTGGTCACTGTACCTGTGTGGGCCTCAGTGCTCCAGGATTGCGGTGACAAGATGTCACTGCCTTGCCAAATGCTGGTGAACAGCCATGTTTGGGTCTTGGCACTCTCCTTCTGCAGGAGTTGGCACAACCACTAGAGTTAATTTAAACCTTTTGCCAGGCTTCTTTCTCATACATCTCCCTGGGCCTGTGCTAAAGACCTCCTGGCCATAGGGGAGATAGGAAAGAGAAGAAATCTTTGGGGTTTGAGTATAAGAAGGGCAAGATTTTAGGCCACTGCTCCAAAAAGAGGTCAAGCAAAGCTGTGAGGTTCCTGCAGTGGCAGATAGAAGTCAAGGCCTCAGAGGTGGCTTGTTAAAGGTCAAGGAACAGACTGTACATCTCCTGTGAAGGGATCAATAGGAATTTTGACTTAGAATATCTGCACTCTCTCACACTACTGAAGACCATGCTGTGGTGGGCAGTGCTGTCTCTGAGGCACATCTCAGACCCCATCACTGACAGTTGAGTCTCTGTCCCAATATCTCTGTGAAGAGGGAAGTGAGAGGGGAAGGGGTTGAGAAGAGGGGAGACTGTTTGGGAAACTCCTCAAGGCTTTGCTAAAGCATGGGAAGCAGGAGAGCCGTTTGGTCATCAAAAGTTGGCAGACAAAGGACTCCATTTCTCTCCGGAGCCTGTAGAAAAATGCCCACAGTAGCAAAGAACGGCTTAGCTGGAAACAGCACACTCTAAAAAGGTCAGGGGGTTGTAGGAGCAGCCTGTGGCCACCATGAGCAGGAAAACCTGGCTGGAGAGGAGACACCACCAGAGCTGCTGTTCTGCTCCCCCGAATTCCTGTGAGCATGTCCTGGTGGAACAGCACATGGTGCCCGTGGAAGCTCCTGTCACAGCTCCCTCCAGCTGGAGATGGGACACCATTCAACCCCTTCCGGAAAGCAGGAAGCTGGTGGGACGCCACCCTGTCCCCACCCTGCTGAGCAATCTTGCCCATGATGAGGAGCATTCATTTACAAGGTCATGGCTGAACTTTCCCTCATCCTTTATTTTAATGCCTTAACTTACTGGCTCTGTAGTGATACTACTGCCACAGCTTGCATTTCAATTACCATATGCATCAGTGGCACTTTTCTGACAATAAAATCACATTTTGTGAAATTATACAGGTGCTTGTATTTTCACCCATCAGAAAAAAATGATGCTTTAAAAGAAATTTATGAATCCCCTAAGCAAATGCTATAGACCAGTTGCATAAGCAATGAAGTTAGAGAAGCCAGTGGAGCCAGGAATTTGAATAGCCCATGCAGTTAAAGGAAAGGGCTCACCATCTTTAAAATCCATGGAGGCTTTCCAAATATGATTATTCTGCAATCCTGTTCACAACAAATCTTGCAGGCTGACACTACATGCCCCTTCCCATTGATTGTATGGCCTGCACAAGCACTCTGAGCCTATTAAGCCTGAAGTCCCTGCTGCAGATAATAACTTAGACATTTCAGTCCCTCGAGCAGACACAAAAAAGTACTTACTAGCACAGTTGTCAATTTTGTGGAAATGTCCTGTGGGATTCCATAAGTATCCTAACAACTGGCTGAGCTCTTTCCTTCGCTCCCGCAGGTGTGGTTAAATCAAGGAGCAGTCAGTGCTAGCTGGAGGCAGGCAGGGCTCAGCTGCCTGGTGCCTGCCAGAGTGTCCATGATCCACTGCTGGCTGCTAAATGCTCAGGAAAGGTTCCATCTTCCACCATGGCAGAGGAGTCAGTGAGACCCCCCTGGACTCAGAAGAGAAATCCTAATATGCCTGATTTTCACCATGCCACAGTAGCAAATCAGCCTTTCTCAGTGGTGCCAGTGGGAATTTCTGAGATTCTCAGGTCTTTGCTGATTATGGATCAACTCACTGATGTCAGTAATTCATCCCCGTGACCGAGCACTGCAGAACAGCCTGAAGGAGGCTCAGCTGGGGGCACCTGCTGGGAGGTCCAGCACAGCTCCTGGACCAGGGCACTGCTCCTGGCACAGAGAGAGCCAGCTCTGCTCCTCTCTAGAGCAGCACAGTGCTCGCATGTGGTGGCAGTGACTCCCGACCACTGTCACAGAGTACAGACACAACTAAAGGAAACCCCTTTCTCTCATTTTGATCAAATTCCATAGCTCTGCTCTGGTGAGGTCTTGTGTCTGTGTTTTGTGTCGAAGTCACTTCTGTTTTGTAAAGAAGCTCAAGTGGTTTTCCTGCTCTGAATGAAGGACAGAGGTTGCATCCACCCCTCTTGGTGACACTTTACCCAACCCTCATGACAGTGCTGGCTATGAACCAAATATTAACAAGAAAGAGCAGCATAACAGAGTGTTAAAGTTATAAAACAGGCTTTTCTTTTTGTGTTGGTTTGGGTTTTATTGCTGCTTGTAATAGCTCTTCTAGGAAACAAAATTTCCCAATACTTCCTTTTCTGGTAAGACAGAGTGTGTGTGGTATCCTACCCCAAAGGCAAGAAAAGGACATTCTCTGGGTTTGTTTTTTGAACTAAAACCATTCTCCAGTTTGGGCTGTGCACTCCTAAACAGTGTTGGTCCACTCAAGGGTTGATCAAAGATACTATGGACAATGGGAAAAGTAGGAGGGAGTGCTAGAACAGAGAGCAGGCAGGGCTGCAGACAGGTGTTTAAATGAACTCACTGGATATGAAGAAAATTCTGCAGCATCTGAAAGCCAAAAGTCAAACTCTGAACTATTCCTTCTGAATTTGCACTTTGAAATGTACAACACAGCTGAATTAGAGCCTGAAGATGGTAAAAATGCAGACACAGAATAACAAGACTGGTTTTCTACATCTTTTGATCCTACAACCTGTTTTCTCCAAGAGCAAGGTTTAGCTTCTAGGAAAATAAAGGTGACACAAACAAAAGTGCTTTCTGTTAGGATAAGAAATCATCAAATATCAGTGAAAAAGTTCAAAACCTGCTGAATTCTCAATATGTAGAATTGGTCCTGGCTACTCTCTGCTCTGGATGACTTCAGTGTCACCGTTGTCCTGTCATTTATTTGAAGCCAAAACCATTATATTTGGGAACCAGGTAGGCTTTCAGACCCTTCAAAACCAATTCAGTACAATTATGGGGTAGGATGTACTAAAAACTAAAATGTTAATTCATACACAGACTAAAACATATATTTAGCTGCCTCCAGGATTGTTGTGAACAACAGCAACACACGGGACAGAAGGCATTTCATCTTGCAAAGCAATCATGACACGAAAGAGGACATTCAAAGGCAATGGAGAAATCCTTTAGTCTAATGAAAAGTGAATGCAAGGTACATTTTCTTACACTGTGGTCTCCTGTCCCAGATCTCCTCCCTGTCTGAAACACTGTGCCAAGGCTCAAACAGTAAATCTGTCTTTGCCAAAAGAAGCCTGCTGGAAACCAGAATAAATACAAGTGGAGACTGGAGTAGAGACTGAAGCCTCATCTCATTTTGGATCTGCCTGTTTCCCCACAGTTTTCCTTCTCACCAGTTCATTGATCTTGATACTGAAAAGCAGATGCAGATAATCCTGGGCAGGGTGATATTAGGTTTTGAATATAGAAGAAAAGAGAGGTCAGAGTGCAGTCTTCATACAAAGACCCAAACACCCCCAATCCTGTGAAACTGTATAAAAGCCTTAAGTACTCCTGAATTAGGAATTGCTTTTTTGCAGACTTTTAGTTGATGGTCTTGTTCAAGTACTCATTTTTAATTCATCAAAGGAAACATCGAAGATGGCTGAGGATGCGACTTGCCCAGGCTTCTGCCATGAAACAGCAAAGCTTAAAGGTCTGTTTTAAGGTGGTTTAACAAACACAGGTGTAAAAGGCTTGAGTATAGGGCAGCTTTGCCAAACAAGTGGTCTTTGGCCTCTAATGGTTTTGATGGCACTGTAGGCTGGATTCATGTTGTTCTCCAACCTCCAGTTCGAGTCTCAATTTTGCTTATTTGCTGGAAGTTTGTGTAGCTGACATTCACAAACAGGCCGTGGTAACTCCAGAACTACCTGTAGATTTTAATGCTAATAACTAGAGCGTAATCTAGACAATAAACCTATCAAGAAAAACAATGTGAAGAAACAGCTACAGTCAAAATTAGAAACATTTACCATATGAATATTAAAAAAAATTATTACAGGATAATAGCTAACAGAATTCTTGCTAGCCCAGGTAAGCTACTCCTTGAATGAAAATTCATTACTTATGAACAGACTCGGGATATCTTGCCCACAACAGACTGCCCAAGTATTTCATGTACATTTATATGTTCATTTTTATCCATTCCCTTTGTCAGGCCCCAATGGAATTGTTTAAGTTGGACTTAGCTCAGAAGCCACCAGCAGAAATGCACTGAATGTGCTGCTCTGTTGGCAGGACTCGAGGTTGTCAACGCAATGAAAGGATCTCAGCCACACAACCCAAGTTAAACTTGCCTCCTGCCAATCTGCCACATGCTAAATTCCAGTAAATTGCTTAATTAACGTAACGAAAGCAAACTGCACTCCAGTCTGCTCTAGAGGTAGCTGAAAACACCCTCTCAAACACAAACAACGATGCCCTGTCCTTTAACAGTGTGGCCTACGTTTATCTGTTCCTAAGAGCTCCTATGTGCACACCTCTTGTAAATTTTTCTATTCCATTGTACAGAAAGTATTTCTGGTTAACTATTTTGGTAGCCTCATTTATATTCCTTATTTCTAGAAAGGCTCATGCATATGTTTAATGCATGAATAGTTCCAGGGAAGTCAACGGGAAAATTTATACCTTTAAAGTTAAGGGTGTGCATACATCTTTACAAAGTGAAAATGGACTTTTCATCTACACCTCAAGGTTTCCTCCAGCTGTGTCTGCCAGAACATACATAACTGAACCAGACTTCCAACACTAATCCATTATTCCTCCACCTAGAAACTTGAAATCCACCATTAACTCTACAAACATTATATATGGCTCTCTTCCTTTTTCCTACTTCTATCCCAAGTTACTCAGAACATGGGGCATGAAAAAATAACTGTGGTGGCTTGGAAAGCACATGGACAGGCAGAGGCAGGTGGTGGTGGCTGGAGAAGGACATCAGGCCATGCTGACAGGCCATGTCTGTTGTCTCACATTGTGAATCCAAGGCCTTTAGAGGTATCCACAGGCTCACTGCACACAGGGGGATGTCCTGTTCCCAGTCTGTGATGACTGGCACTCACTTCCACCTAGTTCTGGATCAAAACCCACATTCTAAATATCTTCTGTCCCCAGTCTCCCATACTCTCCATGCCCCACTGACTTGGAGCCTTTTCCCACCAAACACATCAGTCATCATGTTGATGGCTTAGGACCACACTGGTATTTTTGGTATATATGTTCCACCCAGGAAAACATCCAACAAAGTGTAATAATCTGTGTTGCATAAAAAAAAGCAGCTGCGTTTTTCCTATCTCAGTTTATTTTCCTCTACTACAAGGACAGGCCAGTCAAAGACTCCATGGAGTAGAAAAGCGTGCCCAGTAGAAAAGCACAACTCCTGCCCACATGACGTTAAACTATCAAGTAGAAACAACATTTTTTTGCGTGGTGATTGCGTTCCCTCCCACTCTCACACAAGCCAAGAGGAGTCTCTTGTGTTTACAGCCAGAGAATGGGAGACAAGCACTGGGCTGGTCTTGGCTCAGCTCGGTTTTTTGTTTGTGTTGGACACACGATGACACTCCCCTCTTCAGATCCAAGGTCCTAAAAGCAATTTGTTTTCATTTAAAAACAGAAAAGGCCATGCTTTCTTACCAGCACACACGCTGGGGAAGGCTGACAAAGCAGCTGCCTGTCCTTGTGCCTCAGCAGAGGAGCTGGAGCTCCCATGGCTCCCGCCCAAATCTCAGGCGCGTCAGAAAAGTATAACCACAAACTTTCCAACCTTTTGCGACCCAGCCAGCAATATTCCCGGTTTGGCAACTACAACTCCCAGTTGTCAGCCTTACTGGGCTGTATCAGAGCCACGTGGACACGGGGAGCTGCTCACACAGACCAACTTGCAAGACCGGTGCCTCAATTTGTCATGCTCATATAATAAATCAATTTGTTTCCTTTAACTAGGGGTTAGTCAGCAAACCCTCACTCATACTTTTCTTGTACAGTAAGTCCTACTTCCCTGTAGGATTCATGTGAATGTGGCCTTACCTTTGCTTTAGGAGAAGCAGTGAGATGAGGTTGGTTTCCTTGAGATATCCATTCTCTTGTGACTCCCCCCACCCAATAAACACCTGATTTTTCTACCCTTGATGAAGGGCTATTGGACACATGGTCTGTGTGCCATACACCATGGTGTAGGGAGGGAATGTTGTCCTCCAAGCCAGGCTGACCTGGACATGATGTGGCCAAGCAGCAGAGCATTTCACCCACAGCCCCACTGCCAGCCCTGGTCCATGTCCTGGGGGCATGTGGAGGCTCTTTGTTCCGGAACACTCTGGGACGCTTTCCCACTGAGCCAGGGGAGATCCTGTCTGTCCTTCTGGACAAACAGGTTGTTGTGTTAAGCAGGAGAGGCCTATCAGTGATGGGATCTCTTAGTCTGCTCTGGCAGGGCTGCGTGAGAGGGCTGCTTACCAGCACCAGCAAAAGTGGCTCCTTGTAGCCCCCTTGGCCCCTCCAGCCCCACTTGAACCCTGCTTGAACTCAGGCTCAGGCGAGAGATTTCACACATGGTTAAGAGTGGGGCTTGGAGCAAGAGGACAGTGTCAGCAGCAGATCCCTCAGCACTGCACCTCCCCAGCTCTGGCTGATGGACTGCAAGATCTCCAGTCCCATGTGCTCAGCCTGCCTCGTCCAGCTGTGGGAGGAATTTCAGCTGTGGAATAATTTCTCAGAGGAAGTGTCTATCCATGAATTAATGTCTCTAAGAACTAATTATTGGGTAAACTGTATAAACAGTCCCTGGAGTGCCTCTTCAGTACTCAGCTTTTGGGCTTCAGAACAGACAGAGCAGGCAAGAGGATTTTCAAAGGACACTCTGTCTGGGCAAGCGATGATGTAGGTG
This sequence comes from Picathartes gymnocephalus, assembly GCA_013390045.1. NCBI lineage: Eukaryota > Metazoa > Chordata > Aves > Passeriformes > Picathartidae > Picathartes > Picathartes gymnocephalus. The sequence goes on along the minus strand of WEKY01000071.1, from coordinate 144,571 downwards.
ACTCAGTGGTTTTCCCTCTCACAGCCTAAAAAGACAGAAAAGTCCATAGTGGTCATTTGGGGTGAAAATTTATAGCTTATTAATTAAAAAAGAAGAAAAAAAAGCAATTTCTAGGCCAGATCATAGATTCTAGGCTGCCATCCAATGTCAAAAAATGTTCCCCTCCCAGCAGGGGATCCAGGCTAAAAGGTTATTTAATACTTTCTGGTTGATTTTCTATTTGGAATAACTGCGTTAAATGATTGGTTTTGGCCTGAGAAACTGTTTGCTTACCTGGCACCTGAACTTCAGTGATAAACTTTAATGTCCTCCTCTGAGTATTCCCATAGCACACAAAGGAGACTTCATGCAGTCCCACTAGCTATAAATCTGACCTTTCTTAAAAAAAAAAAAAAATCAAAATCAGATGTTGTTCATTATCTCTTCCAACTCCTATCTACCCATGAACATCCAAAAGTTTTAAAAGCCCTGCTTAAGCAGGTCTCCACTCCATTGATGGAATATCCTTTAATATTTTATAGCTCTGACTTGCACTTCTAACAGTACTAATTAATCTCACTAGATAAAAACTGGCACAAAATGGCACAAGTGAGAATAGCTCCATCCTTCCTCACAGCAATCATGTGCCAGTTCATCTTGGAGCATGTAATGATTTACTGTAATAGTTTTAGGCCCGTAATGGGGCCAATAACTGGCATCTGGAAGCTGTGAGGCTCTTTCCCAATGGATGCCATTCACATATAGTTATTTAATTAATTAACAGCTCCACTGCTATAAGCCAGGGAAGAGTCCATTAAAGTTGGGGGTTTTTTTATTTTTTTAAAATATCTTCCAAAGTAAGAACATATGCTGCACACTGCTTTTCCCTTGGAGAGTGTTTAATGTTGCAACCTGTTTATCTTATGACTGATTTTCAAATTCCACCTTAACCAGCTGCTTTTTGCTTGACTTTGGGATTCAGCAGACTGAACTGCCGAGTGCTCAGCAGGAGCAGCAGAATAACATTCTACCTGCATGTGCTCATTCCTGAGCAAGGTGCCAAACCCCTGCAATGGCTGCCTGGCTGCCTCCGTGCTCTTCCCAGACTGTACATGTGAGGACTTCCACTTGCCCATTTCTCTGCTGAAAGAAAAAAAAAAAAGAAAAAAAATATCAAGGTGCAGAGTTCATTTGGAATAAGCAAAATATCAGTGGGAAAATGAACCCCCGCAGAAATTGGAGGAAGTTGGTCAAGTTTGTAAAACGCATTTGAGAGCTCAGTCCCATGTGAAATGTGGAAAAGCCATCAGGGGCCATAAAGCCAGCGGGGATGGGTTTGGTCTGGTAACAGTGCCAAAGGATTTTGCTTCCCAAACGAGCATTCCTACTCCTGAGATGCAGTTAAATGCAAATCACATCCTAATGGGTGCCGGCCTGCTCGTCCCTAAGCCTCCCTCCTTCTGCAGGGAGCTGAAGTAGGAGATAAGGGCAGCTTCCCCTGGCACTGGCTGGGCACAGGCACGTGTGACGTGCAGCTCCAGCCTGGCGCCACGCAGCACACAGGACCTGAGGAGCTGCCCCAGAAGGACGTGGTAGACATGAAATTGGAGAAGCTCTGACAGGACGGGAATGTCATTTAACAGTGACTGTCTAAAGTGAGCCCTGCTAACGTGGCAGGGCACAGCGTGAGCTCCCTGGTACTGGATTGTGATATGTAGGACATGTCAAAAGTTACACAATCCCTGATGCAGAATCCTTTTCTCTTCCCTGGCTGTAATGTGTTGTGTCATTCCTCCTCCTGCTCTCCCTCCCACTGGTCTGCAGCACAGCCTTCTGCCTGCAAGGCTTTTACTGGGGTGTGCTGCAAGGCTTGGGAAAAACGGCAGTGCCCTGGAGCAGCTGTCACCCAGAGCCCCATAGCCAGTGTTTCATCCCTGTGACCCACCATGGATCGTCCAAGGGCTGCCAGAAACCCAGGGGAAGCCAATAGGAGCTGGGTTTGATATCCTTGTGAGAGATTTCGGTTTGCTCTCCCCAGATGTCACGTGTGGACACTGAAGAGCCAGTCTTTTTACCTGTGACATCTCGTGCTCCTCCCTGGGTAGAGCCTCAGGCTTGACAAGCCTGGAATTTCAGCACCCAGCTCACTTCCAAGTCCATCGGGGCTCTGAAATTGCTCTTCAACCTAAATCCCCTGAAGCAACCAGTCTGTGCAGGCTGCTGGGTCATGGCAAGACCTCCTGGCAGGTCTTGCTCTTCCCAGAAGGTAAAGGCAGCCACGGCTGCCTCACAGGGCAGGGGCTGTACAGGAGGTGGTTCCCACTTTCAGTTGCTTCATGGTCAAAGCACTCTCCAGGAAGCAGCATGTGGACTGAGTTCCTTCTCCTGTAAAAGGACATTCAAACATGCATCTCCCACTTTCCTCAGCAGTACCTCAGCCCCTGGGATAACGCACTCAGTCCCTGGGATCATGTACTCTCCTTGGCTGGAGGAAGAAGGGACACTCTTGCATTCACTAATGCTTGTGTCCATGTGACCTGTAATCTGCACAAACTCCATCAGAAGTCCCTGAAGCAGAGGCCAGAGCTCAGGATCTCTCCTCCCAGGAGACTTCCATAACCAATAGGCCATGCAAGGTCACCTCAGCTAACTTCAGCAGTATCCAAGTACCTACATGTCTCCCATAGGCAGCAGGGAAACAGGCATTTCCTGTCCTGAGACAAATACCTTGAGTTCCTTTCCCTCTCCATTGACTGTACGTGGAGCCTGGGGGGACTAACACAGTCTTTGAAGTCCAGCTGTTCAATATCTATAGCAAGGATGATGAGTCCTCCCTCTCCTCCCTCCAACCCTTTCCTATCTTCTCTTCTATCCCAGCAAAACTTTCACGTTGCCACAGCCCTAACAGGAAGACCTGGGAGCACACAGGTATCCTAATCCTCTGCAGAATTGCCAAGAGTTAGGGGCTGGAAGGCTCACCATGGAACTGCAGGCTCGAACCATCTCCAGGAGCTCTCCTGTGACCCCGCAACCCACAGCAGAGGAGGTTCCTGACATACAGTTTCCTTTCCCAGTTTGTTTTAAGAGACAAGACTGACCATTTTGTGGTTCTGCACAACAGATGCTGTAGACACCTACCTTCTGCAAAGAACTGTAAAAAATATTAATTAATATGGTAATTAATACCCCATGGGTGCTTTGTGCTTTTGTGGAAAGCAAAGCAACTATAACCCAGTTTGACTGGCTGTTCTGTTTTACGGATTTGTCCTGCTCTACTACTTCAATTAATATTCTCTTTAAATGTGATTTAGGCTTTATATCACTTATCTTCAAAATATTAGAAGCATCCCACATGACTTCAGGTTTCTTGATTAGTGTTCATTTACAGATAAATTACCTCAAGGTGCAATGAAGGTTAAGCACATATACTGGAAATTTAAAGTAAAACATGTCTGACAGATTTTGTAACTAAAGTAAAACCCTGCAGCAGAAAATCCAAAGCACTCATTCCTGAAGTAACACTTAAAATCCAAAGCAATTAATCTTAGCATCACAGAATCATAGAAAAGTTTGGATTGGGATGGACCTCAAAGATCACTTCATTCAAATTCCCCTGCCATGGGCAGGGACACCTTCCAGGTGCTCCAAGCTCCATCCAGCCTGGCATGAACACTTCCAGGAATGGGGCATCAGCAACTTCTTTGAGTAACCTGTTCCAGTGCCCCACCACCCTCAAAGTAGCAAATATATTTATTCTCTGGTAGAGTTTACTTCATGAGAAAAACACACATTCTATCACAAGCCTCAAAAAAAAATTTTTTTAACAGCTCCAGCCATGGATTTTGATCCCTGTGAGGTCATAGGTAAGTCCAAAGATGCAGTGTGAGGCCTTTGTGTGCTGACTTCCTTCCTCCACATCCAGCCTCTAGACCAACCTTCCATTTCTCCTTCTAGGTTTCCAAACACATCAGACTGAACTTCTGAAAATATTCAGAAGTTCTTTGCTTCTGTGATGTGAAAGAAAACCTAATTCACAGTCTGAGAACTCCCTGGGATGGAACCAGGATGGTGTGATTTTCTGTTTCCAGGAGTTTCCCTGGAGGATCAGGGAGTATCATTAAAGCACACAACAGAACTTTCCCTGGACATATGCTGTATAATGTAAAAACACTCAAAGGATTAACAGCAATCAGGGATATATCTCTGCCTGTGCACACACACCAAATCTACAAACAAGGGATTAGAGATACAGCATATGAACCTGCAAGGAAAAAATACAGTGGGGCCAGAAATGAGAATAGAAGAGAAAAGTTATTCCTGCATTTGTAAAATTTCATACAGATCCTTGTACTCCATGATGGCTTATGTGTATTGCAGAAATATGTAGAAAAAGAGATCAGTCACAAGCTGCTGGGGTTTGTACACACTGCTCACAAGGGAGGGTGTCTGCCCTGGAGCTTGCAGGCCAAGAGCTGTTCCTTGCAAGTGCATCCACATGGTTGGACTCTCAACATGTGGAAACCCAGTCCCAGGCATTAGCCCAGAAGAGTTATTTAAACAAGAAGGATCTTTATTCTTTCAATGCTCATTATTAAAATAAAACACCCTTCTGAATTTTAACAAGACCCATGCATTCCCTGCCTGGCTTTACTGCATCACCCTCTTATCTAGAAAGTTTTTCCTAATGTCAAACCTAAATTTTATAAGCTGCAAATAAAGCTGGTTCCTTCTTTCCCTATCCCCCAGCAAGCATGGGGAAAGACTTATCACCATCCTCCTTACAATAAACTTTAACATATTGCAAGATTTTTATCACAGCTCTTCTTTAGACTCTGCTGTTCCCAGACTAAACAAACAATCCTTTCAACATTTCCTCCTAGGTTGTTCCTTCTATGCCTCTGATATTTCTAGTGTCTCTCTCCTGGACTCTGTCCAGTTTGTCTACATTTTTCTTTACAGCGCAGTACCCAAAACTGGACACTCTATTCCAGCTGAGGCCTCACCGGTGCCAAGTGGAGTAGAATAATTATCTCCTATGTCTTAGGTTGCAGTCTCACATCCTGTTCTGCCTGCAGCTGAGCTGGGTGAAAAGTTTATTTCTTTTCACCCACTCCAGCTGCTTATCACCACTCCTCAGCTGCAGGCTCTCTCCCCCTCCCAGGTCGGCAGCATAACTGCCAGGGGATCGCTCCGAAGATAATCTGGATGAACAGTCCAGGTTAGAGGCAATAATTCAAATAACAGAGCTTTCCTGGCCACCAGTTCAACAGGCACAGGTGAGGCTGAGGATAAACAGGTATGAAAAAGCTGAAACCTGAGGTGGGAGGAGATGATGAGCAACAGGGTAATGGACAGCGACTTTCACAGCTGGAGGAACTGCAGCCAGGAAAGGGAACCTAATACTGTCCTTACCCTCAGCCTTTTGTCCCCTCTGCATGCTCAGTCCCTCCTGATGCTGCTGCCCAGCTGGGAAATCCTCTTTTTGTATTTCTCCTCCCAGAGTGCTGTAGCTTGCACTTCATTATCAGGTTGACTTTATAACATTTTTCTTCATTATCAATGCCCTTCTAAACTCAGATTTTGTTGTCCTGAGTAAGACCACCCCAAACAGGTCTCTCATGAGCATATCCTTTGTTCTCCACCCAACCTGGTTATGAAAAGGACGAGAGGAGAACAGTGAGGTCTGGCTGAAAAGCTGTCCTGGTGTGGCAGCAATACTTTCATAGCCATCACCTAGAGGTCCTCATCTACTCCTGCACCACCTCAGAGTGACAAAGGTCTGTGTCTGCTCACAGCCCTGCCCTGAACAGGGTCACTAGGCTCACCAGTGTCACAGTGAACATTCCTGTTGCTTTCCTCCACTTGCGCTGCCTACAGAGAACGAACACCTGGCAGGACCCCATATGGGCTTTTCCCACTGCCAGGAGAAATACAGCCCAACCATGTGGAAATACTGCACTGATCAGACAGGAGATGAACCTTTCTTTGCTTAATCTGTGCCTTCTGCAAGGATGTGATGGAGGCCTCCGTTGGCCACTGATGTGTCTTGCAGATTTTCTGCTCCTCTGCAAAACAGTGTTTTGTGCTCTGAAGAATGAAGACTTGGGTAAACAACAATCCTGTGAGGTCTAAGAGCATTTCTATACCAGGACCACCAGCCACAGTGAGAACATTTGGTGACATCATGACCATCAGGACTCCCTCCCACAGCTGACTTTTCCTTCTGCTGTTTAGAGAGTTAAAGCCATTCTGCTTTACTGCCTTCAGCTCTGGGCTTGCCTTCATCCCACCCTTTGCTTATCCATGCATCCTGTCCCTGTCCATCCTCATTCCTTTTCTTCCTCTTCTTGCCTACTTTCCATCTCCTTCCATTGAAACTTCCCTCCAACGGCTTCCTTGTTTTCTCAGGCTCCTCTGTGCCACCTCTCAATTCTCCTGGCCCCACCATAGCCCCCAGTAGCCGCAGGCAGGCTCTGCCCTGCCCAGGCACAGCTGTGGGGACTCTGTTCACGCCACAAATCCCCTCTTTTCTCAGGCTCTGTGGGAGCTGAGGGTTGGGCACTGCAAGCTCATGGCAGGCTGAAGTAATAGGAGTAGAGATGAGGTGAAGTTCTTGTTCCGTCTTGAACACAGACTGCCAATCACGCCATAATAGGTGGTGGTTCTAGGCAGGGAACAGCTTTTCAGCCCACCAAAATTACACCATTAAATGGAATTTCCTCTATGGGCTAATCAGGATTTGAACCCATTTCTCTGGAGATAAAAGGCACAGCTCAATCTCCTGGTTTGAGAGGTCATCTGGAATACAAATCAACTTTCATGTATTCATTTGAAATGTTTTTATGTAAAGGGATATATTTTTTTTAATCTGCTTGTTAGTGCCTTGTGCCTAAACTGGAGCTATGAAGTGACTTTTTCTCACTAGAGGCTAAATAAAGTACTGTACTGTTTTTATAAATGTCCTAAGCTTTGCCAGAAGGCTGGCAATGAAAGAGGCTGGCAGGAGACAGGCACTGTCTCTGTTCTGTATCACGGAAGTGAGCCCAAGGACACCGGCCAGTGCCTCCCATCCGCGGGAATGCGACCAATTAACGCACGGATGATGTCATGGGATGGCAAAAGCACTTCCCTCGCAGCTCTCCCTGCTCTGCCAGCTCCAACCTTCAGTGTATTTTCCTCAGTCTGGTCCATGTACTGTAATAACTAAGTCAACTGGAAAAAATATTGAAGAAAAGAGTGAGGAAAAACAGAGTGTAGGGGCAGCTGGAGCCAGCAAAGAAGGCACACTGAGAGCTATAAAGACGCTTTGTGCAGCAGCTTCTCTCAACTTCAGGATATTTAGTTCCACAGGAGTTGGAGAAGATGGGTAATAAGCTGGCCTTTATTTTAAGGGATATCCCTTGTAGTCTCAGCTGCATAAAGATCAGTCTTTGGGCATGTGGAAACAGTGCTAACAGTATCTCTCTTTCAGTACCTCCTGCTGCTCGCTCCATTGAATGGCCTTGGTCCAGCTAGAGAGGAAAAAAGCCCTCCATCCCAAAACAGTCATCGGTCTGAGGGAAAGGAGGTGATGAAAAGAGGCTGCGAGTGGTGAAGTGAAGTAATTATTTATAGAAAGGTACATGACCACAGCACTCAGGTGCCTGCTCAGGAACAGGGCTCAGTGCTGCTCATCCTGAATGCAAGGCAGATGTGCCTGTGTCTTCCCTGCCCCAAAACAGGCAAGGGGAGCACTTCCCTGGGCTTCAGGGACAGGAACCACCCTGTGCACGGGGTCAGGGAGCACCATGGATGTGGGATGAGGCTGCTCCAAGATCCAGCAAGGTGAGGGTCAGTGAGGGATGAGGCCAGGCTCAGATGTAGCTGCAGCATCGCTTGGGCACAGACTCAGGGTGGGAGCTGGAGCAGCTCTGGAGAGAAGGGGTCAGCTGCCCGTGGGACTTCTCCCAGCTCCTCCCATACACTCTTGTCCCAGCAGCCTGCTCCCAGGTTGCAACCACAGCATATCTGAACTGGCCTGGAGCACTGGCAGCCAAACCTCAGACAGGAAAAAAGGTCCTAGAGGCAGTCAGTGCACGCAGGTCTGTGTGTACCTGTGTAACCACTCAAGGAACTGGCCTAAAGAGGAGAGCACTCTGTAAAAACTACTGTCCAAATGGAGTCCAGACACCCAAATGGCCATGTGCCACTCGGGGTTGTGGACGTGTTTGCAAATTTGTTCTGTGTTTGTGGACCAAAACATGCAGCGCTGGTGATGCATGTATATAAAATGAAGTTGGCTTCAAGTGATTGTGAATCAGTACATGCTGATAGTGCATGGATACAAATTCCAACTGGTCCTGTGTTATTGTGAATCAATATCCATCCTGCTGATTAGACCCATCCAAGTTCTTTCATTTTGTAGCTGATGGGGAAAACCAAGCTTTGAGCACGGATGGGAAGAAGAAGCAGCTCTACAGGCATTGAGCAGAATGTCCCAGGGACCAATGTGTTAAATTGATCAGAAAACAAGTTTAAAATTTTACTTGGAAAGAAATTCAGAATAAAATTGCCTTGAATGTATCGCAGGGGAAAGTGGCTTGCAGTGTTCTGTTGTGCTAGGCAAGCCAGCAAATGTTCACACTTCCTTTTAACCACAGTCACCTGCACACACTTAGAGAACATTTTTCTACCCTCGTCATTTTGCTCCCAAGCCTTTGCTTTTGTTCTACCTCCATTACAAACTGGCTTCAAACCATCTCCCAAGTCTGATGTGACAGAGATGAAGAGCAAAGAGATGCCAGATTGCTGGTGGGGGCTGTGGCTGACTGGGACATTGCTGGTAGCTGGAATGTGGTAAGACAAAGAGAGCTCAGGTTTTTCAGATGGAATTGGAAGGTTCCAGGGGACTTCTCTCTGCCTTGTGAAACACTTTGCAGATCTTCCAACTGGTAAAATGTAAAGTGACACTAAGTGAAATAAACTACTTTATAATTCAGCTATAAGTAACTTCAAGAGCCATATGACTAAATTCTAAATCGTTTAATAAAATAAAAGTTCTTGTTCTAGAAGGGTTTTCTTTTTAATGGATACTTCAGATGTTCAGTTAAATGTATTGTGACCAATGTAATTATCATTTGCCTGTATCGCAAAATTGTCTAATCAAGCTCTAGTGAGCTGAGTAGTTAATAAGCACAAATAGAGATACTGAACTCTCTTCTTGGATATTTCATCATCTTCCATTTCCACTCACCAGAAATATCAAAAATGTGGAGAAAAGGGCTAGACATAAGAGTATAATAGGAAAACTAGCTGGGAATAAACACAAGCTCAAAAACTAAAAGTAAGGTTAGTCATAGCGTCACTGCAGGAGGACAGGAGAGCAAAGCAAGTGGAGTAAAAAAAAAGGAAAACAAGCAAAACTACTTTTAGAATGGAAGTTTGCCCATGTAATGAGAGGGATTACATCATGTTTGTCTGTAGTAGTGAAGGGCTGAACTCAGTGACCTCAGATATCCCTTCCAGCTCCTCGGGCTCACAGGTATCATTTCACTGAGCACAAAAGAAACACCTGACCCCACTTTCTTTGGCCACAGACCCAAACAATGCGGCTGTCTGTGGGCAGGAGCAATTTATATACTGAGTGCTTTTTTAAAAGGATACTCAGAGTTTATCCCTGCTCCTTAACCTCTGGATTTAGACAGAATTTAGACACCTTAGTTCCAGGAGTGCCAAAGAGAGCACTGCCTAACCACCATCACTGCCTGATCCCTGAGGGGCCCTGGTCAGTCTCCTACCTAAACCTTCCTGCAACCCAGATTTAGGCCAGATCCTACACAGAACTTGAAAGATCGCTGAAAGGGAACTCTCAGAAAACACTGACAAATGCTAACAGAAACACAGTGATGAGGTGAAATCTCTGCCCATCTTTTTTGCAGCAGTTTGGGAACCCCACAGGAAGCAGGAGAAGGGCCCTGCAGGCTCTGCTCAGCCCAGTGCTGCTGACTTTCTCAGTAAAGAGTGGGCCCAGGTCAGTTTGGTGCCCAACAGAAATTCCTCCAGGGCCAAGATCCCAAAGGGATCCAGGGCAGCCCTGAGAGGAAGGCTGGGGTTTCAGGGAGGGGGATGGCGGGGAGAGTGAAGGCAAACACATTTAGCACTGTCTGCATCCCCCCAACACCTCCTTTCCCTAGGAAAGCAGACTGGCTTTTTGACTTGCTCTCTGCATGTGAAGCCCAAATATCTAACCAAGGTGACCTGGCTCATCCTGCTGGAGTCAAGTCACCTAATTTCAGTGATGACTAATGGGGGCCCAAAGTAGGTGGTCGCTTTTCCTGAACTCAGTTCCTTAACCCAGCTTCCCTGGTCTGAGGTGACTTGCAATTAGCAGCACTGTGACTAACTGGTTAATAACAGTTTCAGGTTGTGCTGCACAGATTTTACAAGTATTTCAAAATGCCACTGAGCTTTACAGTGCTCTGCTTTCTCCTGCGGATGGAAAGAACAGCCTCCACCAGCCCTGTGTACCAGGTATGTCTGTCAGCAGTGCTAATTCACCATAAATATTGCTTCCCCCCCACACAAATATTGTCTCCATCCCCGCTTCAGGGGGCAAAAATCCCACTGCGTTTCCCATTTCTCGGAGTAGCTGTGATCCAGCAGAATACAATATCCCTCCTTTGGTATTTTGTGTTGTTACTTTTGCATTGACATTTCGGGAAGCAATGGGTGGATGGGCTGCCTGCACAAACTCTGCAAGGGCTGTTGCTCCTGCTGGGTTCCTGCGGGCAGTGTGGAAGCAGCAGGATCCGGAGCCTCTCCCTGTCTCTTCCAGAGGCAAGATCCAGCCCAGCAGCTCCGGCCGTGTGTGGCTCTGTCCCAGCACCCCCAGATCCAGCCCAGCAGCTCCGGCCGTGTGTGGCTGCACCCCAGCACCCCCAAATCCAGCCCAGCAGCTCCGG